>VYXF01006608.1:254726-314756 GCA_013397295.1 Polioptila caerulea
CGTTCACCTTTTAAGTTCTTAAAGTACTCGATAAATTCAAGTAAAGCAGGCAACAAGGGTGGCGGAATTAAAATCAAGGGGAAGTTTTAACACTCACCAGCTATTGACACAAGAATTAAAATTAAAAATACATCTTTTAAATACAAATCGCCTTGCCTGAAACAACCCGTAGAGGTTATTTGTAGAAAATTAAAAGCTATGCTTCACTACACCAACCCTTCACACTACATACATGGTGTCCTCCTTTTTTTTTTTTTCTTCTTTGGCAGAGTCTCAAACTCAAGCAGGGTTAAAGTACACTGCAAGAGCCAAAGGACCGCTCCCTACAAACCATAACACTATAAAGTTGTGTGCAATGAAGAAAATCTTAGTGATTTCAGTATGAGTTGGTAAAAACATACTTGCAGAATTCAAGAATATGTACAGCTTGTTAACCTTATTAAGTACTACATATAAGCATTTCAAAAATCAACAATATTTCTAAATAAAGTCGATCTATGCATAAAGAATATGCACATGCAGAAAGATGCCATTGTCTTCTGTTTCCTCTTCAGCCACTGGCTGCGATTTTAATTGTGCTGGAGGATCTTCATTAGTATTAACACATGGGGAGATTTCACAAAGCTGCTTCATTAGGAAAAAAAAGGCAGCCAGACTAGCTCTTTTTGCATGCAACGAGAATGTCAGCCTTACCTCGGTCATTTGTAACATAATAAGTGCAAGCACAATGATTGCAGTGCAGGAGCACTGGGGGAAGGGCAAAAACACTGCCTAATACGGATACGAGAAAAGAAAGCTTCTCATTACGCAGTAAAATTTATGCTAAAAATTAGTGAAGATGATGTCTCGTGAGACTCATGCTAAATATATTAATGTGCTGATATGTTTTTAAGTATTATTTTTGTACCCGGCTATTTCATTCGAAGGATTCACATCTAGCAGCAAAGGTTTCCTAGCATTTATTGATTTCTTTTTTTTTTTGTCCACCACACGCATGGAATACAGATTTTAATCATTTCACTACACCACACTCAGTAATTTCATTAAAAAATGGAAGCTTCCATCCCCAGAAAGGCATTTAATTTCAATGACACACAATTTCTTTTAACAGCAAACTGTCTCAACAGTAAAAGCTGGCCTAAGGTTCAAATGCATAATTTAGTCCAAAATTTTCCATGCTCTGCATTCCTTTGAAGCTATAATTTGACTAACTACCTAATAACTGTAATAAGGACAATGATTTCCTTATAATATGGTATTAACCCACATTTAATTAACTCAGAGTCTGAGCTCTGTACATGTTTGATTGGGTCAGTACCTCTCTAACCTCAAAATTTACTAATAATGATCTAAAAAAAGAGTGTGGGGAAGGAACTAGTAAAGATACAATAAACAGCTGCTTTGCTCAGAATTTTATCCATCAAAAGCTCACACATTTTGCAATACAACAACGCTGTCACTCATGAGATAACAGACTTTTGTAAGGGGAAACAAACAATGGATTTAGATCATTCACCATCAAATTTATTGGATGTTTGGTGCATATTTAATATTGCTGCTTGTAACATTTAAAATAAATTCTAATAATAACAGAAATTTTATTATTACAACTTCTCTAAATCACCATTGTAAATATACTTGTTTGTTGTTAGCAAGAGGAATTATAGTATCTTGTGACAAATAAAAATGTGTGTATGTTTGGACAATATTGTGCAATCTCTTTTTTCTCTAATGCCCAGCAGGACAGAATTTAATCAATGTGAGCACAGAACCACAGATCCCAACACATATTTCTCTTCACAAAGTTCAGTCTACTATCCAAATTTACACCACTGGGTTATATTTGTCATCAAAATATGAACAATATCTTTCTCATTGTACTGAATATTAATGTGGCTTTTAGCCAACTATTTAATATAGTCTTAGGTAGCTATATAGTATTTTATAGTCTACATGGAAACATGTTTAAAAAGTTACAGTTTTTCCACTAGTCACAAACAAATCAGTTTTACTACCGGAAAACTTACTAAGGTTTAAAAAAATCTATTACAATTCCTTTGTTTTAATATGTTTATTCAAGAGAAGCTGTTGTTAGTGTACTGATGCATTTAAATTGATCAACTATTATATCAGGAAGGTCTCTAGCTTTTAAATTTGGCTGTCCTCCCTCAGGCAGTATGAAAGCTGTAATTCTCAATTTTAAAAAATGCAAATTCAAACTGCAGCACATATACCACCTAAACAGGCTTCTTTTTTCTTTTGATTCCTTTTCATGATGAATTAATTACAAATACAGTTAGCCTTTGCATTCTTTTCAGGCTTCCAGCGTAAATACTATTGAAAAAAAAATACACCATGCTTGGGTTTTGTAGTCCCCTTGGTATGTTCTGCTATGCTTTTTGACCCTATCATTATATTTTTTTTTAAGTAGCTGCACACATCAATGCATTCTTAATCTTAACTGCTGAATCAGGAGAAAAAAGAATAAAATAAGCACTATATTTACAGACATCTAACCTCAACTTTGAATAATTACACTGATGTCACAATGGCCATTTACATACCATACATAAATGTCTGGAAGGTCAAACCCAAAATTCCTGTGGGACCACAGAGGTTGAGTTCACTGTAATGATCTCTCCAGAGGCACATACACTTTAAGTGTTTTCTCTCTTCTGCACCTTTACTCACAGGCTAGCAGCACAGGTTTACAGCCCTTCATTTGTAGCAATCCAGCTGTTTGTGAGGCTGCACTAAAGTTAAAACTCACACAACATTTCCAAACTCTGATCTTGAAACAGGATCTGCTCTAGACAGACCTTCTTATACACATAAACAAACAAAAAGTCTTTGAAAGTATTTTAAAAGACCAAGCAACCATCACTAGGGACTAGAAACTTTATGTATACTTCTGTTAAAAAGTGTCCCGTGCACTGTTTGCAAAGGATGTACTTTATTATCACAAAATATATTAAAACAGATTGGCCCCACTGTAAAGACCAGAAGAAAGTTGCCATCAATCAAAAATAACAAAATTTTTACAAGGCTAGTAGGGCTAGTCCATCCCCTGACAAAGGGTTGAAATAGTTAGCATTTAATGAGTACTATTAATTTTAAAAAAATAAAAGGTTGATTTTCATAAAAACCTGACTATATCATTCAATTGTGATGTGCAATCTGTTTTTTAAAACCTTACATTCAAAAATATTGCAAAGCCTTTTTGCTGAATTTGCTCTGTGTTTAGGAGGTTTACTGTTATCACAGATACTTGTCAGCATTTGCAGAGGTTATGCTACCACTCTCTGACAGCTATTTATATAATTTAACATGTCTAAGTAGTCCTGGCTTTATGGTTTTATGTATGTGGTTTTATTATGCCATCCTGGAGTGGTCGAATGAGTATCTACTTCACTACAATGAAGGAGGGTTGAGGTACAAAAGGCCAAGGAATCCTTAAAAACATAAATAGGTTTATAAAAAGTAAAACATGAATGTAATCATTTTGCAGCTGGATCAATATGTTCATCACTAAGTTGCTCTCATTAAGAAATGCTGTATAATTGTTGAAAAATCAATAAGTAAGTAAATTTTGTTTCAAAAGTTTTGCAGAGGTGCAGAACTACATTAATCCACAGAGCAGCCTTAACTGGTTTGCAAAAACACAGATTTGAAGAAACAAAATAAGAACTTCTGAAGGATGGCAAAGAATCCAGACTGCAAGAATCTAGACTTGACACATTCCATAAAAGCCTAGAAATCTTTCCTAAAGAGTTTCTGCATCAGCCTGCGTCACAGAGAACTTACCATGTACGCTTCATAGAAAGTTCACTCTTCTTCCAACACATCTCATTGTGAGAGAGGTGAAAGCAGCTATGGGTTATTTCCCTTCACTCAGAAATTTTTAAAGGATACTTCTGCTCCTCTTAAAAGATACAGAAATCCGTGATTTGTTCTGCCAATCCCATTACAGCAGTATCTCATACCCCAACCTTTCCTTCCACAGCTCCTCCAGCATCTCTTTCATGTCTATGATCAAAAATAGTCTTTTTATTAACCAATTAAATCTCTAACAGTGAGGAAATGCCAGTTCAATCTAAACAATTAAAATATTAACCCTTTGGAAGCAGAGAGATAGAAAAACATTCTTCACTAGGTCCCTTCTTTAACTGTATTTTACAGTTAAAATATCTGGCTCTGTCTTGTACTCAGAACCAATGTTGGATTTTAAGTACAAGGGTGCTTTCCACTACAAGTTGTTTGGAACATATATCCAGGATATGTTATATTTACCCTGGAATTAATGAAAAACAAGGTAATTTTAAATGTTACACTCAGGCAATAAATCACCTCTACATTAGAAAAGGCAGGGTACATTTTTCTGTTTGATTGGAAAAGCACCAACGTCACCGGTAGCAATGTTAGCAAACAAGATACTGAAAATCTTTGATTACCACAACAGCTCACATTGTTCACTCAAAATCTTTTCAATTTAAAGTGACTAAAAGACATAAATTTAAAAAAAATATATATATAATTAAAAATTAAAAATGAAAAAATCAGGGATTACTTTTGTATCATTTTTTCACTGGGTGTTTTAGAAGCACTAAAGCAAGGAAATGCTAACTTGCAAAATCAGTTAATTTTTATCTTCTTCCAGGAAAGGGATGTTTTTTGCAATGTAGGCATATTTGGTATTTTGCCTTCCCTATATAAGTCTACAAAATACCTTTTATAATAACTTGGTGATTTCCTTATGCCTACAAAGCTATCTTCTTCTGGACCAAAACTACAGCTGTTTTTCCCTGATCAAAGGATGTAGTGAAGGGGTTTTTTTCCTGTTGCTTCTTTAACCACAAGGATGCAAAAAGGCCTACCTCAAAATTTAGAGTAAATCTGTAGTAATTGCACCCACAAGTGAAAAGAAGCTCTTTTAGGGTGGAACACGACAGCTGTTACATAGCAGACAAGACTATACAATAGTTTAGAGCAGGAAGCGATGGCATCTCTTATTAAACTATATTTAAGCAGGAAATAATCTTATGTAATTAGCCAACTTGGAACCTGGCCAGGTCACAAGGATTAAGAACTCCTGCAAAAATTTCAGCACAGTCTTAGTTAATTGTCCATGAATTTAATTTAAAATACAGCATCTTACTACTGCATATATATGGTGCTTTTTGGTGCTGTGTGCACCAAAAAGACCCGTGGCAGATTATTTTGTTGGTATATACATTTTCAAGTTGCACTTAGGCTATTTTGCCCTTAGAGTACTTTTATTAATTTTATCCATAAAACACTATCCCGTTGGCTACCTTTAAAGCTACATCAAATTTATGCATATTGCCTAGCTGATTTTTATATAATAAAACAGAATAATGCATAATACCAGTACTGTGACAGAAGAAAGATTTTTGGGTTGGTTGGGCGGTTGGGCTTCTGGCTTTTTCTTTTTTATTTTAAGACTCACATGCTGTACAGGTTTTATTTAATTAAGGTCTCTCATGCCTGCAAAACCTATAGTTTCAAGGCATAATCTGGCTTTGCTTAAAAAGTTCAGATTCTTCAGCTTCTAGCTCCTCTCTTAGTCTATCCCTATTGTGTTTGCCATGTTACTAAAGACATTATAAACACATTTCTATATTTTAAGACCTTGGTGATGCATCCATTAACCAGAAAATATGTAAAACAGAGCAAGGATCACTGCAAAAAGCTAAGCTGGAGGATAAATGCACTGACACTTCTCTTCAGCCATTAGGATCATGACTTTTACAACAAAATTGAAGGAAATACAGAGGACAGGGGTCTAATGTCCAGGAATGTCCTTAGCATAACAGAATCAACCTGTTCCCTCCAACATCATAAATGCAATTCTAGATGAGAGCTATATTGAAAGGTAAAATATGCAAAGGCCCTTAAAAGTTACATTGACTTGCTCTTTCTTCGTTGTCTTACGAACAGTTAACTCTTAAATTCTAAAAATACTAATGATTATGTCCTTTTTACAAATAAGGATTGAGGTAGACAGAACTAAGAGCTGAAATCGTAAGCTTATGATTCGAAATCCTTTCAAGTTCCACCTTCCAAATATTAGAAAAAAACTTCTTAGAAACAGTTTTGCACCAAGATTAGTTATATATGTTGATAAAGAAATACATACTCCATTAACTGATAGTTTTCTAGGAATTTTTAATAATACAATTTGTTAGAGAGTTCAGAAATAATATTCCTCAGTGCAATACTGTTGCCATTTTTTTTAAAAAAGTGTTTATCCTATTGCCATGTCTTCATAATCTCTCGCTAACTCATTATTTTTCAATCTCAGCACATTTTCTGCATCATCCGTTTGATGATCTTAGAATCCTCAAAACATTATCATCTCACATGTGTGCAACATAACTCAAAGAAAGATCAGGCTTCTTTCAGGACTACAGAGAGGTGAACTATGGATCTAGAGGTTATTATTGCGACTTTCAGAACCTGAATATTTTTTAAATGTTTCTGAAAAGATTGCAACACATAGTATGGAAATTTTATTCTGTTTAGTACATAAGTAACCAACATTTCTTTGCAGGAAAGCAAGGATGAAAAGGAACTTTTTCATACTAGTGCAAATTCTAAACATCGTACATTTATTGTTATATATTTGGGGATATCTTAGGAAAAAAAAAAAAAACCAAAAACAAAAAGATACTTAATATAACTACAATAGTAAAAATCTGGCATATTTGATAACATTGATAACATTGATAACACAAAACTACCACAGTTTTGGCCTTTCCTGTACCTCTTCCCTTCTCTCCCTCCAGATTATATTAATTTCCTTTGTTGAAAGTTAAAAATGCATTGATTATTATCCGCTACAGAGATCTCTATGACAAAGCGTTAAGTAAATCACTTCCTGGCATGGTAAAACAACTAATTTGTGCTTCTGTGAAAGCTCCTAAGAATTACCATAAGTTGAAAAGGTGTATCATGTTTGAACTTTTTGTGACTATAATAGTGAGTATTCTCAAATTAAGCATGTCGTTTCAAATTTCAGCTTCTAAAAATTCAGATTTCTGATCACGTTGTAATCATACAAATCAATAAAGATTTCTTTGATGCTTCTTATGTCATTATGTTTTAACATAAACAGGGAAATAAAGAAAAAAATCCCCAAACATTCCAAGTGTCTAGTCTTGAATGTCTACATTAACTCATATTCAGCAGATATAAATACATGGCATTTTTATGCATCTCATAAAAGATTGCGTATGTTCATGAAGTGCAAGAGTTAAAAATAACCTCGATGTTTTTCCCAGTATTTTTAGCAGGCTATGTATACTTAATTCAATCTCATTTTCTGTAGTACTTTAGCAGTTCAGGAAAAACTTTAAACAGCTATCAAGGAGGAAAAAAAAAAAAAAAAAAGGCAAATATTGGACTACGTCTCAAGTTAATGACAAGATCCTGCATCTTTTCTCTGTCTTTACCGTATATATTAATGGCTATTGGCCCACACTCAGCTGTCGCTGTAATTTCCATCTGTTGAAGACTGCGCACATCGGAGGCGACCTGGCTGCTCGCTGTTTCACCTCCGGGGAGAGGCGGCCGCAGAACGCCGCGCCCTCGCACCCACGGCCCCGCGGGCCCGCCCGTCCCCGCCCGGCGCCGTGAGGGGACCGGGGCCGGCCCGGCGCCCCGGCGGCCCGGCGCCTTTCCCCACGCCCTCGGGCCGCCGTGGCCCGCACCGGGCCCGTGAGGGAAGGGACGATGGCCTGCAGTGATGGCCTGCACTGCGGCCCGGCCTGCAGGTGAGCAGAAACGGCCTGCGCTGGGGCCCGGCTACGAGGGCAGCCGTGGCCTCACAGCCCAGTTGCATAGCAAGGCAGCTTGGACAGGTGGCCTCAGACTGAGCAGACCCTGCCTTTTGGAGTTTGTGCTCCCTCTACCAGACCAGCTGCAGAGTGACTGAAGCACTTGAGTCCAAATCCCCTCTTGGTTATTAAACTATATCTCTGCTTGAAGTTGGGTTTTGCTCGTACCAGTTTGACTGGAGGTGACCTCATGCTCAACTGGAGTGGTTTATTGCACAATAAAATTTTCTCACCTTCTTCACTGGCAAGGATTCTTCCTCTTCAAAGAAGGCAAATAGGTATACTTGCTTCTTAAAAGGCTCTGTTTTGCGAAAGCACTATGAAAAGGCCAGAGTAATGGCAAAGAATTATTTAAAAAGCTTGATCTCTACTTGATGTACTATCTACTCTCAAAAATCAGTGTTGGTAGAGGCAGTTCAACAAGATTGTCTAATGCTGAACTTTGCTTAAGAGTAAGAACAAACTGCCAACAGGCAATTTTCCTTTGCAGACTAATCTGAAATGATCTCATTCTGTGTACTTCAGTGCACGTAGAAGGCAAAGATGAATTCTGTAGATGCTGATGACCGCTAGACGGAAGATCAAGGAAAGTCTCGAACGGCTTTGAGGTAACTAAATAGTATCATTATAGTTCTTCAGTCAGGAGATCTAGATGATGTCAAGGAAACTGCTATCAAAGAATTCTCATAGTTATATTTGAAACCTATCATTAAGCAAGTCCTCAATAGTTTATCTTTTCCTTCATGGACATTTATTAGGAAAAGGTGTTTACTGAGGGTTCGCTGAACTCGTGAACCCATTCTTACCAAGCATTAATTTTCTGTCATAGAAAGTGCAGAAGTATATGCTTCTGCTATTAGACCTTGAGCTATGCATTATTTTTTACTAGTATTTTTTCATTCACTCTACCAAGGAGTTCAGTTAGAAATATGGGGTTTTATTTTCCTCAGTGTCAAATATAATCATTCCATTCTCTGAGCCACCCTAACTTCCACTAATTTGTCTCAAGCCAAATGAATTGACAAAAGTGATCTGAGTTTTGATTTCTTTGCCCTACTTCTGCCCAATAGTATTTATAATATTGACTGATACTAGGTCCTTTCATAAAAGTGTGAGTTCTATAAGCACACCAGAGATACTTAGTATTAGCTATTAAGTTACTTCTTACAATTATCTGACACTTACCTTCATCTCCTCTCTTGCGGTCACCAGCGTCCATAGATTTCTTGTCTGTCTTCTATGTGCACAGAAATATATGGAACCAAAATAAGGTGTGGGGTTGGGGTGAGGGTATGTAGGTTCCTTGGCCTAGCCAGCCTAAGCTTCCTACACAATATGAGGAAGTTGAGAAATCGGGTTTTTTGTTCTTAAAAAGCTGTGGTTTTACTAGGACTAAGTTGAATGCCCAGCACAACTGATGCACTAAACAGCTTAGGTTTTGAAAGTTCTGCTTGATGCAGTCAGCCCTGGAAATGAAATCTTCCACATCTGCCCATATGTTCTTAATTTGACTGGATGTGAATTGGTGTTCATGAGATCTTCTTTAATCTCATCTGTTTGAACTGCTGTCACATTCTATAGTTTAAGTTTTACAAAATCAGAGAATGGTTTGAGTGAAAAATCATCTCATTCCTATGCATATTAAGATGTATGCAGAATAGTAAGTGCAGCCACTCAAAATTCCAGATATCCCTCTTCCGTGAATGTTTGAAAATCCACACCAGAGAACAGTACTGGGGTTGCTTACATGCGTAAGAGCTTCATCACAAAAGACAACTACGTATTGATGCGTATGTCTGATAACACTCCAGGGCAGTAGAGATCTGGATGGCCAAGAAAGAGGCATCTGGCTTCCTAAATTCTGCGTGGCAGCTATAAGACAAGAAAGAAAGAACAAACTTTCAGAGGGGAATAGGGAAAATTGAGAACTTTGATTCATATTCTGTCAGTTTAAATTTTTTTTAAAACTGAATAGACAAAAATCTACGATTCTTCTTTCTGAAAGGGACTACAAAGTTGACAGCTAATTAAATGTCAGTCATCCATGAAGCTGAGCAGGCCTAAGGACTGAAAATTAATATATTATGGAAATAATCCTGTACTACTTTATGGGCCTTACATTTTACTGTTGTAACAAAAAAATATTTTCAAGATGGCACAGACAAGCTCTCTGAGCTAAGAATAAACAGGACTAAAACTCGTGTGTGACATCAGTTTGGCCTCTTTATTCTCATAGTGTATGAGAATAAATTAGTGTACTTTGGTGGGGTATTAGGGCAGTAGACAAAGGAGGCAGTTGTCTATTCAATTCCTGAGACAGTTACTGCAGAAGTTGGACCACAGAATGACTGAAATGCTGAGTTGTTGGTCTTTAAGTTAGAGAAAATGAGAACCACACAGGAAAGCGGACTTTCTGTCCAAACCTCTGACATAAAATGTTTTTTATTACACTGAAGGTTCAGTAATTAATCTTTATTGCCTAAATATGCAGTTTGACCACCTATTTTCTAGAAGTATAGTGTATTCACCAACTTTCATTCACAGAAATTTGGAGCTGTTTTCCGAGCAAAGGTCTTCACCAAATGCAGGTGCTTGACCTGAGCTTCCGAACTGGTCAAGCAAAGTTGGCAAATACATACTTTAATATGCCACATATGAAAACAGATAAAATAATTCCTGATACATATAAACTAACATGCCAAATCAGGACTACTTATTCCAGAGTCAACTGTCACATAAACAAGTTCTCATAGATGGCCTAATGACCATATTATAAAGAATTGGTTTAAATTTTTGTCTGCTCTTGTTCCAGATTAATTTTCACCTGTAAAAATATCATTACTTAGAGCCTACTTGTAATCTCTGAATTGATAAATTCCTCATGTGCCTTAATAGTGTGTATGTTACTACCATACAAGTAGAAGCATGATGTCCTTCATTTTGCGCACCCAAGCAGCTGTGATAATCTGGCTTTGTATTTTGACCTCAGTTGCTTTCCAACAGAGCAATTGATTAACAGTCAACGCAATAACAAATGAATATGTAAATATAAATGAAGATTTATTTAAAATATCCCCTTGTAATCTGATCTGTATTGCCATCGCTACAATTACACAGCAGCAACTTGAGACCCATGACTAGAGAGGTGTTTCATTAAAGATTCCTTGTCTCAGAGTGCTGGCATTTTTGACAAAATTATTTTACTTATGCATCTCAATCCAAAGGTAATTTTCATTACTGTTGCTTTATAAGTGTGGCAAATTAAAAAAAAAAATTCTCTAAGTCCTCTTTCTATGAAAAGGTATTGAATCTATATTATTTTGTCACTTACTTCAGGAGTACTTTTGTCTCTATAAATTAAACATTTGGTGTTTCATAAGCTTAGTTCTTATCTAAAAATCCAACTTGTTCAAGGAAACTGAATTTAAAAATAGGTATTTTTGTCTAAAAACCATGTAATAACACATGCATTTATTCTATGCCCTATCACCTATTTCACCTTCTGGTAACTACAGCAAAAGCTGTAATGTGGCCTTCTGGAGAGGGAAAAGAAACTAGGTTTTGCTAGTTCCGCTAGCCATAGAGCTACTTTAATTTGTGTTTATTGATGGCTTTAAAAGAAATCTGAATATTTATGCTTGCACAAAATGCAAGTTTTCAGTGAAAAGAACAATCAGGAAAGCATTATTTACATAAGGTTTTGTCCTTTGACTCCTCCTCTATCACAATAGTCCTGTTTATCCCATGATCCCTTTGGTCCTTTCCAGGACTGGAGACAACGTATGTTATGCTAATGTAAATCCATGAGAGTTGGCTGGCCAGGAGGTTTGTTCCAACCAGAATGTATAGCATATGTATCCTGCATTCTTTTCCTCACTCAAAGTACTGATTCTTATTACTCTCCTTCATGCCTGGAAAGATACAGCCACCAAATGAGGCCTCCAACAAGTTTTCTTGCTGTCTGCTTTTACAGCTTGCTCAGGAGCTCCAGTTATCCTCTCTGCTGCAACAAGTAACTTCTCTCTGTCTGTTCAGGCTCAGATCTAGTAATCTCCACTCCTACACACCCTGGGTTTGTCACTCAAATGGCTACTATTATTTTGGCATTTGCCTTTGCACAGTCACTGATTTTCAGGAAACTTGCAGGAACACAGATTTCTATCCATCTTTCAAAATGAGTGGAAATTGGTCAAGACAGTAAACAATGGGACTAGCAGGGCATTTGTATGAGCCTCGTTTCCTTGGGAATGCACAATTGAATTATGCCTCTCGACCACACTGGTGCAAGTACTGTCACCTCTGCAGGGGTCAGTGGCTCCAGATACAGGGTAAGCAGAGATAAACAGTTGCCCCCTTTCAGAACACTTCTTTAGAGTCTGTCTGTCCATCAAACCTGAGAACATCCACGGCTATGATTTACAAGAAGTCTGTTACAAAACACTGGAATTTATGTATGCTGTTAACATTAGACATATAAGTGTGAAAGAAAAAGTAATCAGTGAATGGCTTGCATAATTATTCCTGTCTTTTTCAAGTAAAAAAAAAAAAGTGACAAGCAGGAATGGCAGAGGTTGAAAGTAAACCGTACTGGAAAGGCAGCAGGAGGCAGATGTATGCAGGGACAAAGGAAAAAGGCAGGCAAAACCACACAGGTATTTTAGAGAGCTGTTCTCTGTTAGAGAGAGTTTCTGATAATCTGCAAAAGGTCGCTCCCAGTATAAACAGAGGCATGTTGTGGGGGGAAAAATTACTTAGGGCTATGAAAAGAAATCTCTTACCAGAATTTGTTTCAAATAATTTAAAAAATATTTACTCTGATCTTCACTTGAAGTTGATTTCCTCAGCAGGAGAAGAAGCTCGTCAAGGTATACTTGAACAAAATGCACTCAAAGTAACAAACTGGCTTATTACTTAAAACTAAGCAGGTAAGTTTTCTTTATACAAGACTCAGGTGTGAAACTCTTTTAGCAATCATCTAGACAAAGGAAACAATTGCCACGCACCGTAAATAGTTTCGTAAAGGTTTCAAGTAGGTAATTGGTAAGAAGGCTGCTGACTCCTGGCCTTTGCATCTTTCCCAGCAGCATGATACTAGCTGCTTTGCTGTCCTTATGCATACAGGGAACTGCACACTCTTCCAAGAATTTGTAAATATTGCTATTTTTTAATTGCATATCATTGGATAAGATGCTGTAATAGATATAATTTTTAATGCAATATTTTTAGTAAAAAATTGAGGTAATTTCCCAAAAATAATGAGACTCTTTTTTCAATTTTTTGCATTATTTCTATGCTTTCTTTGTTTCCATGTGATAAAGACACAAGTTTCTCATATTTATTCTTTTTTACTTTGACAATTCTGATGGTTTCTCCTGAGTCTTGATTTGTTGGCTCTAACAGGATACTCCTTTTCCTCATTATAAAGTACCAGTGGAAAGAAGTATTTATTTGGCAAAAGTAGGCAAAATGCTAAATAAATAGTTGGTCTAGTATAGTGTTAAACAAGCTACTCTGCTTCATATTTGGAGGACTCCCGAATCAATCAATATGCATATACAACATAGAGGAAGCAAAGAACACAGAAAACAATTTTACTAACTTCAGAAAGAGATGTGCAACAGAAGTTGGATGGAATAAGCAGACTGTAATTAAGTGAATTATGGTATTAGTGATTATTTTCTCCCCTGTAATTTTTTCTATGGGCAATAGACTTAACTCACAGTACAGGAGTTTTTTCCAAATGCTGTATCAACAATACTGCCATGTCTTAGCATGTGAGTGAAGGTGAACACAGAAAGCGCCACCAATGTCATCAGTATCTCAGGCCAGGGTAATAACTACTCATCTGACGAAAAGTCACTGCAAAAAGCACCAAACTTATTAGTAAACAAATCTTTGGAGAGGCATAATTTAATCTTTATTTTAGTCTGAGGCCACACCCAGCAATTTAGATTCTTATAAACCACTTAATATTATGCCAGGTAAATGGGCATGAATGAGGCCAAGGCTTTGAACATCAATTTTATCTAAACTTTAAAAATCCTGTGTGAATCTTCAGATGGCGCTGGGCTTTTAAGAGTCTAGAACTGTTGTCTAAATGAGCTGTGACGAAATTCTGAGAAGATGTAATATGCAGACTCCGTTCTAGTCAGGTCATCTGTGGCTTTTCCTTCCTTCCTTCCTTCCTTCCNATGTTAATTGCATGTGTTTGTTTTGGATAATTGTTTGAATGACTCTTTGTCGTAAAATAAACATTACCTGGAACTGGCAATGAGAAATGCAGATTGATGATTTTAAAGGAGTACACTGTATTTGTTTTCACCTTTTACTTGCAACTCATAGAACTTGGTGATGGAACTAAAATTATGTGTTTGCTTTTCTCTGCATTATTTCCTCATATGAAATTGGCAGTCATGCTTGTTTACAAGGTAAGCAAAAGAACTTATAGTTTTGATAGCTAAGCTGCTAAGTTATTTAACTAATGCCATGAAAGTGCCTTAAATTGAGAAATTATGAGTATTTTTTACTGTATTTGTTTTTTATTTTATGAATTGACGATAATGCAGAGCCTATATGTATGACACATTCCAAACAAAACACATTCTAAATTTAATTGTGCAAAGTGTAATCACAGGAATCTAAATATATTAGTGTAAGAAATTTTAATTCTGCACAATAAATAGAAGCAGGTTGAGTTATGTTATAAAAAATTGAAAACATAAGCTTTCTTCTTGTGAGACTTTTATATTGCTCTTCAGAGCTAGAGTCAAAATCTGAGATTTTAACTTCACTGTTGAGCAATAGTCCATAATTCAATCCACTTTTCCTCAAATGTAAATATTTTTGGTACTGAATATACATTATTTAAATTTCAGACAATATTACTTTTTCAGCAAAATGCTAAATTCTTGCTATAGTCTGAGATTAGAAGACAGATGATCTTGAAGAAGAAGCAAGAGACAGTTAAAAAAATCCGTGACTGATTTCAAAGCTTGCCCCTCAATTCTTAAGTGATTGAGACTCAGAAGGCATAAAGTGACATCAGCCTTTATGACTGTAACTGAGTAGAAAGTCTCTTAATATTTTATGAAAAGAATCTTTAACATTGATGACATATAAACAAGGTGAACCTGGTGTTTTGCAATCTGGTGAAATTGCATGCATTTACATGCATGCAAGCCTTATTAGCAAGGGATACAAAGAAAAGTAGTAAATTTATTAGAAGATGCAGATGCCATGGATATTTTCAGAAATTAAAGAGGTTAACTTATCCCCAGTGTATACACTCAGGTATTTCAGCGATGCAATAAGTGATCTTGTCCTTCTCATATAACTACCAAAAAGTACGCACGAATTACGTAATAAAGCAGTGTAATGGCTTGCAACAAAGCAATTGAGAGTATTAGGATTGGGGTGATACAGTTTCTCTTGCAGTGTGGTCTTTCCCCTCTTTGTACATCACTGGGAATCAGTTAATCAATAATTCAGTTATAAAATTGCTTCAATGTGTAGCTTTCCAGAGCAAGATCTACTCATGTGAACAGTTTTCCTCACAAGAGAATGGAGGAATAGTGTCATGGCATATATCAGAATCAGTTGTTACTGCAGCCCAAGGTGTCTGATTATGATTTCACCAGTCAGTGTTACTGTGTCAAGGGGTGCCAATAAACGATTACAACAAGGGGAAGAGAAACCGAGCTGCATCAGTGAGGAATATGGGTACAGAGATAGAAGAAGGGGAAAGAACTCACATGATGCTACGTGATTATGCAATAGAGGAATTGAGCCTGGAATATGTTTCGGAAACCTATTTCTACTTATATATGTGTATTTTAAAGTAAATAAAATGTTGTGAAAGCCTTTTTACTGTTTTGTTGGTGTACTATTGCTTTATTTAGTTTTTGTACATGACATCTTGGCAGCGTATGGTTTCAGTGGTTATCTGATAACAGTTAAAACACCCCCACAGGATTGTTTCCAGCCCCACCTGCTGGTCTGAAACTCACCATTTCCATCGAGTTCTGGAGCTACCTCTGTATGTGGTTCTGGCTAAATTCTTCTTCTTTTTAGACTTGAAAATTCAGGTAAAAGCTAAATGCATTTCATGTAACCAGGCTTTTTATTATTTCTATGAAAGCAGTAGATTTTTTACAGGCTAGTAGCAATTTTCATCCTGAAGAGTTGAAATATTTTGTAACCGCGCCACGCGGGCTCGGGCCCTGTGGGGGTGCGGGCGCCACCGCGTGGATTGCCGAGGTACAGCCGCGGTTTGCCTCCGAGCGTCCCCCGAGTCTCGCCCTGAATCGCAGAATCACGGAATATTCTCAGTTGGAAGCGACTCGCGAGGATCACCGAGCCCTTACGCACTCGCGTCTCAACAATCTGTACATTGGTCTCCTGTACCTAAGGATTAGAATTCGGCCCTTAAAAACACGATGGCCTTTTGCCGATGCCGCTGTCCATCCGATGGAGAAATACGCTTTCATGGTCTCCTGGGCTGTTTCCTTGCTACTTTGCCTGATACTGGGGTTTAATGAAGACCGTCTTTGATTTTCCTTCTTTAATAGAGCAGCTGTTATCTCAAAAATATCCAATGGGTCATTATAGTTTATGTGTGCTTTGTGCTACAGATAATATGAAAGAAAGTATTATGAAGGCATTGGCTAAAACATGATGGATCACATTGGAAGCATCAGTAAGGCAAGAGAAATACGTTCAATGGAAAACTACGTGCCTTAGGGAAGAAAAATATAATAGCTCAGCAAAAGAGAAGAGTGATTTCAAAATATTTTTCTATCTGGATTTTGGATGAGGCCTTCATTTGTGCTCATTAACCTTCCAAATAGAATTAATTTTTAAATAATGTCTTTAATGGGAAAATCTGTATTAAAAATTACCTTTTCACACAGAAGAACAATTTGTTTCTATGAAAACAAACTAATTTTTCATGTGTGAATATGTCTGATTATTTGTAGTAAAGGCAATGATGTTCTGAAAGAAACAATCCCATTTCCTGGTTTCATGAATATTGAATTATTTTTAACCTTTTTCTACATTATAGCTTGCAAGGAAAGGACCCACCATCCTTATTTTCTCATATACACAGCCTAGCCAATAGTGTAATGTAAGGATGTTTCATAAAAGATGGGGAGAGTTTTCCTAGAAGGAGACTGAACTTGATTTTTACCTCTCCTAGGCGAGGGTCAGTTGGCCACAAAGAGATGCAGTCCTTGTATTATATAGCAAATTCCTCTTACAGATCCAGTTATTTAAGAATGATCTGGCAGTCCTGTGTTTAGCCTAAATGATCTGTTTCCTGAGTTTCTGACTGAGTATTTGCATTTGTTTTCTTCATTTACTTCTTGTATAGGAGCATCAATGGCTGTTATACCTTCAGTCCCCAGCACGGAGGTGCTGGTTGGCAGCAACTCAGCAGGAGCCTGATGATCACCAAAGGAGATGGTCCCTCTGAGCTCCGCATCCGTGCAGCCTCACCATGAGACCCACATGCAGCACTGGGCCCCAGCATTGGAGAGGGACATGCAGGTCCTTGGATGCTGCTGGAGGAGGCAGCCGAGCTGGTGAGGGGCTGGAAGGCATGTCCTGGGAGAAGCAGCTGGGGGCTCTGGGTCTGTCTTGTTAGGAGAGAAGGCAGCTGAGGGGCGACCTCCAGGCTTTTTACCAATTCCTGAGCCGTGGACATGGAGAGGCAGATGCTGCTCTCTTCTCCCTGGGATCCAGGGACAGGATGTGTGGGAATGGCTCAAAGCTGTGCCAGGAGGTTCAGACTAGACATAAGGGAACATTTCTTTACCAGGAGGGTGGTCATATGCTGGAACAGGTCTCTTGGAGAGGGAGTTGATGTCCCAAGTATGAAAGAGACATTTGGGCAGTGGCCTTAATAAAAGACTTTTGGTCAGCCCTTGAGAAGTCAGGCAGCTGTACTAGATCATTGTTGTAGGTTTCTTCCAACTGAAACAGTCCATTCTGTTTGAAACTTGGAGTACAATTGCCTTATTTTAAAATGTCCATTCATTTTGTTTTTCGTAAGTGAATTAGATGGCTATTAATTAGAACTAAGATTTGATGCATTAATACAAAAGCATTAGGACTATGTACATTTAAATAAAGGAAATAAATTGCTTTCTGGTGTAGAATGGGTCTCACTGGGAGTGAGAAATGCAGCTTACATTATACAAGCAACCTGACTGTAGGCTTCTCAGTATTTGCAAAATAAAAAAATTACTGTAGTTAGTCCAGAAGAGTGGCACATCTCAAGGTAATCAATGAGTAAAAACAAAACTACATTTCCAAACCAGTGAAAACAGATATCCCCAAATTGTTTCCAGAGAAAACTGTATGTTTTCAATAAATTATAAAACATACATTTTAATGTGTGTCAGTGGTGTCCAAGCCCAAGTTCGTATTGCAAAGTTGGGAACATAGGGCTAGTGCAGCCAGTATCTTTGTATCAATTTTATTTTTTGTTTCTTTTAGCAAAATCTTGTATTACAAATTAATACAAAATCTTGTATTACAAAGATTTATGTGTATGCTAACCATTATTGTTTGTGAGAAGGTCCATAAGCCCTGTAGCATATCAGGGCTGTTGCTTGATAATTAGTCTAGAGAGCTTAGAAGGAATGTCACAGCCTGTCTTATAGAGGATATATATTTGTAAATATATTGTAAATATATTTCTAAATATTTGTCAGTAATACTTGTAAATATAAGTTTAATATTAGTCAGTTACATGTACAAAGATTATTTATTTGAGTTGAAGTCTGCAGAACCTCTTCCACAATATCAGTAATCACACCATTAGCAGATACCAGGTGCAATATTAGTTTTCACTAGAATCTGGAGAGATGTCGTTGTCTGCACAGGTGTCCTGGTTTAACCTGGACAGAGTTCATTTTCTTCTCAGTAGCTGGTCCAATTATTGCTGTGTTTTGGATTCAGTATGAGAATAATATTAATGTTGTGATGCTTGTGGTTGTTGCTCAGCAGTGCTCATGCTAAGTCAAGGACTTTTCTGTTTCCTGTGCTCTGTCAGCAAGGAGGTGCACAGGAAGCTGGGGAGAAGTATGACCAGGACAGTGGGTCTGAACTGGCCAAAGGGATACTCCATACTGCAGAGCATCACAGGACATGACATGCCATGTTAATATGAATGAACTACAGGTTCTGTAAATGCTTATAACTAAAAATTAAATTTACAGATTCTAAGCGTGAACTCATATGAAAATACTCCAGTGACAAAGGGGCAACTTCCTAGGAAAAATGTTACATTATATCCTTTCCCTACTGGCCAGCTGATACAAGACAAACACTTATCCTCAGTTCTTGATTCCAACAGATGTCTGTTTCTGAATTTCAAACCCATTTGTATGCTGGTCTTTGTTAGGAGCGGTAAATTCTTCTCTGTTGCCAAGAAAACCTTATTTTGCAGTGATTTGTCTACTTTCTTGCATTGCACATGCCTCCTGTACATAAAAGAAGTTGGAAATACTGCAAACAATTGTCTCTGGAGATCATGATCTCTGACCTTTATCTGCATTTAACAACAGCTTAAATTCCACATTTTGTTCAGCATAGGATTCACACAGAAGTCTTCTAAATAGGCTCTACCAGCTGCTATTCAGAGCTGCTCCCATTGTAAAAGCCTTTACTCCCACATTTCATTGTTTTAGAAGTAAAATGTTACTGGTTGTATTTTTAGAAGTTTTTTTATCCTTTACATCTTTAATGAGAAGTGAACATACTAATAGTCTGCCATGCATTTTCTTTCTATGACTTTCTGCCAAACACAGCCAAATCATCAGTCAAAACACTAGAGGTTTTTATGTTAATAATAATTTGAATAGTGTTTTGAAAAATTCAGTTGTTTCAAGAATGTTTTAGTTCCCATCTACTCAACAAACATATACAAAGAAAGCAGATAGCTCTAGCTGCGATAATTTCTTGTTTTGACAGCTGTGGCCAAGTCTCCTTTGGCTGCTTTTGGAAGCAATATATTTGTTAGTAGTCTCAAGCTCTAAGAATGGAAAGATTACGAAGTGCTACTTTGCTATGCTAAGAATTTGATTTAAAATGTAAGATTTAAGTTTTCTTATCCTATCTTATTAATGTGATGCTGTATATTTGTTATTCAGGCTGTACAGTTTGGATAAAACCAAATTATTATTTACAGAAGTCAAAAATTGTACAAAGCATCTAAATTAAAGCCTTTTATATTGTATTTGGTATTTAAAAGTAAGAGAAGGAGAAAAAAAACAACAAAACAAAAAAAAACCCCAGAAATAAACGACTTGAAGCTGTGGAAGACAAAGCCATTATTGTTTCCCTAAAACCCAAACCCACACAAAGTTATTAAGTTAAGAAGCATGTGAAACAAGAGAAGCCTGGGTTTAATTATTCCTGAATCTTAGATCCTGATTTCCACAATGAAGAATAGCGCCCTCTGAATCACTGGGGTGACATCTAAATGAAACACAAAAAAGCAATAGGCTCTGTATTCTGTAAGGACCATGTATTTCTCCTAAGGCCCTGACCAAAAAAACCCAAGCAAATGGAATCTGCAGGGTGGGAACCTGCTACCTCGCTTGCAACACTCTCAACTCACAATCCTATCCTGGGTAACCCTCCCATCCTTTTCCCCTGTGCACAACTTCTCAGGCCCTAGGTCAAGACTTTTAGAATCTTTCTGGATCACACATCCATCCTGGCATGCGGGAGAGGATGAAAAGTGATCTTTGAGAGACTGCAGATAAAAAGAAAGAAGTGAAAGTTATTAATAGCTGTCACTTCCTTTATGCATCTTAAGAATATAGCTTCACTAGCTGGAATACAAAGTAACACATAAAAATTTCCCCCTTTCCAGATCAAGGTAATATGATCAAAAATTAATCCCCTTCTATGTAAGGCATATGAGACACCCAATGGGTTTGGCTCAATATTAGAAAGGAAATATTCTAATTAATTTCTTCAGACTTGCCAAATTTCACACAAGTTTCCGTCAAATAAAATAGCCATATGTCACTAACCAGAGATTCAGATTTCAGGTTCAGTCCTTCCAGGCAGTAAGATTTGGATTTATTTAGGGGTATGTGCATAGCAGTAATAGAGCCATCTCCCCAGCAGAGCTATCAAACTCACACTTGTGAGAAAGGAAAAAGTCAGTAGTTGTCAGAGATTTAGTTTGACACCTTTCCTACTTATGGAACACTCAAGTAATAAACTAACAAGTCTGCTTATATGAGATCAGAAAATGAGCATCCAAGACAGTATTTTGTTTCTAGCAGTGTCTGTGTGGTGGGTTAACCTTGGCTGGCTGCCAGACACTCACTAAGCCACTCTCCCACTTCACCTCTTCAAGAGCTCAGGGGGAGAAAATAAGATGAAAAATTATATGGCTTGAGATAAAGACAGACAGATCACTTACTAATTATCATCAGGGGCAAACCAGAACTGACTGGGGGAAGATTAATTTCATTTATTGCCAATTTAAAATTGAGCAGGATGGTGAGAAACAAAGCCAGAATGAAAATCAATCTCCTTCCCCTTCCCCTATTTCCCAGGCTTAACTTTACTGCTTTGTTCTGGCTCTTCTACCTTCTCTCCCATGAGGAGCACAGTGGAGGTGGGGAATGGGGACTGCACTACGCAGCAATAAAGCATTCCTGTTATCAACACTGTTTTTATCAAAAATCCAAAACATAGGCCAGTACAAGCTACTATGAAGAAAATTCCCTCAGTGAACACCAGCACGCACTTCTCTGCCACACCTTCCTCTTCACGCTGCTTTCCTTCTCCAGTATGGGATCCCTCCCACAGGATACAGTGCTTCGCAAACTGCTCCAGCATAGGTCCTTCCCATGGGCTGCAGTTATTTAAGAACTGCTCCAGCATGGGTCTTTCCTTGGGGTACAGTCCTTCAGGAAGAGTCAGTTTTCCCCCTCCAGGCCACAAACCCTGCTAGAAAACCAGCTCCTGTCATCTCTCCCTGGACCACAGTTTCTGCTGGTAAACCGTTCTGGTGCGGAGTCCTCCAGAGGCCACAGAGCCTCAACGCACATCACCATGGTCTTCCACATGGGCTGCAAGGGAATCTCTGCTGTGGTGCGGGGAGCACCTCCTCTCCCTCTTTCACTGACCTTGTCTGCAGGATTATTGTGCATTTTTCTTACTCCACTTTCACCCAGCTGCTCCACAGTGTTTTTACACTTTCTTATGTATTATCACAGAGGCACCACCAACATTGCTGATGGGCTCAGCTTTGGGAAGCAGTGGGCCTGTCTTGGACATGGCTGGAACTGACTGTTGGGCAAGGGGGAAACTCCCGCGTTTTTTCACAGAAGCCGCCCCTGCAGCCTTCCCAATACCAAATCCTTGCCATGTAAACCCAATACAAGCTAATAGCAGATATCTAGCGAGAGTATGGGAATAACACTAAACACAATGAAGGCAGCTTCTCTGGTTTGCTTTACAATCCAGCATACAAAGGAGATACTGTTCAACTCTCCTTCTGGGAAGCAGCATGAATTTCATTCCAGACTGAATCCTTAGGCATCTGTATTTCTTCATGGCTTGTAGTGATCAAAACCCCAAGTACAGTGTAACAAGTGCTTAGAAAGGGAATACAGTACAAAAGTAAAGTCACCACTAAACCACTACTAGTCCGTGGTGTGCTTACACCCTGAATAATGAGTTCAGTTATAGCTACTTCTGACAGAAATTATCTAGTAGGACCAGAAAACTAAAATAAAGGATGTTCAAAGTTATAGAACTCACGAAAAATGGACTAGAATACTGTAACTCAGAAAAAGCAAAACTCAAAGTCAAGACGATAGGTATCTATGAAGTCCAGACTTGAAAAGGAAACGATTATTTGCTCTTTCTCTTATTTCAGAGATTAGGAAATATAAAATTAAATTATCAGCCAGTGAGTGCTAAGCTAAAAACAAGATAATCCTTTATTTTTGCACATCACAGAGCTAAATTCTGGAATTACTACTACAGGATATGTCTGTGAGGATAAAATAGTCAGTCATCATAAAGACGTGTGTCGCTACCTGTTTTTGATCTATAGCTCTGAAATGCAAGTCTGGTATTTGGTGTTCCTTCCCACAAACTCTGCACGTATCCAGCCTCACAGTCTGTGTAACACGGACAGCACCTATCTCATAGCATCAGTAAAAAAATCAGGGTGACAAAAATGCCACTGTTGTTTAATATCCCATGAAGTCAATTTTCACTTCTGAATCTGTTTACAGCATTGTCTTCTTGTTTTTTCCAGTTCTCTCTGTGTGAGGCAAAGGTGAAGATATGCTGTCTCAGCCCCCTGTGACCCTCCCTGATAAAAAGCTCCAAGAATACCTTATGCCAAAGGCAGAACTGTGACCTTATCTACCTTCTTCTTCCTTCCCATCTCTGCCGGCTGGTGATTCTCTATCCTTGGTCAAAACAAAATCCTTTTCTTTTCTCCTTCAATTTTTTTATGTTAAGCTGGTTTTTAATGGGCCCAGTGGAGCATATAGGGACTTTTTAGTGTAAATCACTTCTCAGGTAAATTCTAGCTAGGACTTTGTTATACTTATGTACACACTCTTTAGTTTTAAATGAATGATTATTTATTTTTTTAAATGCACCACTGTATCTACTACATCTGCCCTGTAAAGAAAAAGTAAAAAAAAACAGGCAGACAAGGAGTTGAGCAGCTTTTCCTCAGGTGAAATAGAGTTGCAGTACATACAACAGTAGAAACAAGGTCTATATTCCTAATCCTACACACAATTTATTAAGTCAAATCTACTTGATATTTATTTTCTCATTTGTGTAAGGCACAAGAGGAAGACATTTACTCTGGTCCTATTAAGTGCCCAGCAAAACACAGATTTTAATTTTCATTTTTTTTCCTACTGGAATCTTGAGAAAGGGATATTACTGTTCAATCACAAAGCAAGAGCAAGAGAGAGGTATAGTTTCACTAACAGTTGCAAATGCTTTCTGGTTTTAATTATGTTTGCATCACAGTCATTTGTTCCTACCCATGAAATTGTTTGACATAATAAAAATTGAGGCAAATAAATAAATAAATTCAAGACAAATTTTGAGACAACTCCACTGCCAATTACAGGAAAAGCAGAATGAACTCCTTGCTGTATGTATTACTACTGCTACTACTACTACTACTAGTACTACTACCAGTACTACTGTAACTAATAATTCCTGATGGTTTACTCCTCTCACTTCCTTCTCTGCTTTAACACTGAATTAGTCACCATGTGACAATAACAATAATTTTGTTGTATCTGGATTCCAGTCTATTCTCACCAACACGGAAGTAAAACACATTGCGTTCCCCACCCTACTTCCATACTATCCTCAGTAGCAGAGCTCAGATATATTTCAGTAAATCTTACACTGGTATTACTCTTGTTCAAAGGCTCTTTTAATCCCATGTTTTTGTATATATATATATATATATATATATACACGTGTGTGTGGGTTTTGTGCAACTATAAGATTCTTATAACAGGTATATAGAAAGGTAATTTGAGGCAATCCAAGTAGCTAAAATTTCTTGCTAAAGGACAATAAACAAAGACATTTTCATCTCCAGTGAAATAATTTCCACTGTTCTAGCCTGGGCTGAAGACATCATCCTGGATAGAAGGATGAAAGAAAATATTGATGTCTAAACATTCTCTTTTCTCTAAAATGTGTTGTGACTTTTCACTACTAGCATTTTCTATTGCAAAAATAAGAAACAAGCAACATATGTGATTTAAGGTGAAGAATTCTTCCTATTTATTAAGATATTTGTTCACAAGGTATACAAATATTTAGATATTCCTTTTTAAACATAAAAGCTATTGAAAAGGGAAAAGGTAGCTGTCTGATGAAGTTCTGAGTAAATTTTTTAAAATCTAATTTTATGCATCTCTATTTAGAAGACTGGTTATTCCACAGAAATGAATGAAAGAGCATATAGGTATTCTGAGAAAACAAATCAACAGAAGCATTTTGATCAGTGTTATTTAAAATGAAGAGTAAGAGCTCCCTGGTGAATAAAACAGTACTAGAAGCACAATTTTGTGCCTCACAGAGCTTTCTTCTCATAGAGCAAGTCTTCTTCCTGACTTGGAATGTGAGAAGAAGAAAAGAAGTAAAGAAAGATTTTAAATAATTGACACATTCTACAGTATTTGAATTCTAGAAGTAGTAATTATAGAAAAAAAAAAAATCAAAAACAACTCATCACCTTTATAAAGCATAACTGAATACTTTTTAACAACTCCAACAATTTCTGCAATTCTAAACACACATTCTTCTAGTTTACAAAATATAAGTTTAGCCAAAACCTAAAATTTCAAAAGAGGACACAGGTACACTTGGTCCATTTACCTGAGGTATAGTAATACTTACAAAATTAATCTATTAATGTAGTTTAATTGCCTTTCACTTTACACTGTTCGAAAGAAAGAACAGATGTGATTCAGAAGGCACATAGAAGCTTCTTCATTAAAATAAACTGGTAACAGGATGAAGTAAATATATTTATGTTAAAAAAAATAATTCTCAGGAACACTGGACAATGATTTTAGATGGATATTAAAAAAGAAGCATAGATTTACAAGGTAAAACAACAAGAAGGAAACCTTTTTAAGATGGGTGTGCACCACAGTGTTTTATCTCATAAAACTGGGATCCAAATGGGCCAAAACTATTTCAGTTCGATTTTGATAAAGTTAAAAAGTCTTTTAGTTTCAAAGCTTCCCATATCATAATTAGGTTTTAAATTAGTGTCCCGTATCAAAATATTTAAAAGCGGTTATTTTAACATTGCTTTAAAAAATTACTATGTTCAAAGTGCCTGCATTGTAAAGCCTTTCAATAAATTATTTATTTCTGAAAGAGTTCACCATGTTTCTCACTGTCAGTATTGCAGTAGTTTCTTTAGGGCTTAGTCTGTTCTAAATTCTCTTGTCTCTGCAATGTTTATTTTTTCTTTTTTTCTTTTATATCACTGCTGATTATCTTACAATCTGTATAGAGACCACAAACCTTTTACAGACATCACACCAGATTTGTTTAAGCTATGAACTGTGATTTGGATTTATTTTTCGAGGACAACTTTATAGTTTACTGTCCACTTTTGGAAATCTTTCTTGTGCAAGGTTTACCATAGACAGTTGAACATGAACTCTGTTTTTCTTCACATCCCAGTTTTCCTTCTGCTGTAAAACCTATATGGTGCAGACGTACTGTTTAGCAGGTCAACCAAGAGCAGCCCCAGCCCCACAACCCTGCCTGGCAAGCTAGGAACCAGGGAGCCTCTAATATATTTAGTGTCAAGCTCAGTAGCTCTAGTGCACACAGAATCACAGAATATCCTGAACTGGTAGAGAGAGACCCATCAGGATCATCAAGTCCAACTCCTGGCCCTGCACAGACACCCCAACAATCCCACCTCATCCCTGAGAGCATTGTCCAAGTGCTCCTGGAGCTCTGGCAGCATTGGGGCCATGACCACTGCTCTGGGGAGCCTGTCCAGTGCCCAACACAACAGCCTGCAGAAAGAAGGAAAGGCTAGGGATAAATTCATTAAAGACAGCCTCAGGAATGTGTATACTGTCAACCATAGGGACTATCTTCTTAGTACTCGTTCAAGCTGACACAGTAAAAAGAACAAGTCCCCATATAACCTAAAGTCACACTTCAGTGCAGAAAAAAACACATTAAAAGGACGACTTGAGATTACCTTGAATTTTGTCTTGTCTGCAAGTTCTTCAACCTATTCCTTTTCTGCTGTCTAAGCCACATACACATGGCAGGTTGTATATTTCAAAATCTGTATTTCATAGTGAATGTTGAATAAATGGATTTTTGTCTCAAGGATGCTTTTTCCTTTTTCTAGGACACAATGGCAACTATCCATGGAGGTCTTCCTGCCTCTGTCACCTTCAGAAATGGTTACTGTAAAATTTGGGATCATCTGTGTGATAACATGCCATATCAAAAACCATTTTCTATATTTCAGACCTTTTTTTGCTGCCTTTTCTCTCTGAAGGAAGAATATTGCCTTAGAATATTGCCTGAAATATTTCATAATGAATGAATATTCAAGATGCAGTTACATTGCATTTTAAAAATTGTGCTAACAAGATTCTTGCAGTTTAGTCAGAAATTTAACAAAAAGTCTTTGGAAACTGTCTATCTTCAAATGGTAATTAAGAGTGATTTTTACTGAAGAACCGCTTACTAATAGGGATTAGTAAAAACTATTCAACTAGACAACACCAACTTCTGATAATCTTAACATTTCAGACTATGACTTATTAAAGTTAAGGACAGACACTACAAAAAGTTCAGCCATTTGTGGAAAAATAACTTTTGTGAATCACTTTTTGTGAAGAGGTGTAATAATGGAGATTTAAGGACAGAAATTCTGTTAACAATTATGCGATTTGAGTCTGCCTGTTTCCATATCATTAATGTGGTTAAAGAACATGATAAAGCAGATGTACTCTAAAGCTATTGCTTTTCCATTTATGAGCACACCGTTACAAAGGATATTGTGACTTCAGCCACTAACACCCAATATCAGATATTTTCCTTGAGACAAAACCCTAATCATATCCACGTTTATTAGATGGTGCCATTTTAGCAATGATTCAAAATGTAGAGAAATTTTGTGCAATGTGGTAGTATTGAACACTATGTCTTAATGTTGCGGTGCAAAAATCAACAGATCACGCACTGCAACATCCTAACCTTTCCTAATTTTGTATATTTGTAATTAAAGTAGTTACAGGGTAGATATTTGATCCATTATAAAGATTAAAACAAACAAACAAAAAGCAAGCTCATGAACTCAGGTGATACTCCAATTTCTTTTTTCTATGAGCTAGCAAATGGCTCACAGAGCTCATAGATTGTTAATAAAAGGTTACTTAATCAACCCTCCAGTAATACAATTCATGCATTGCATTGGATAGGGCTAATGTAGTGAATGGTATAACATCCTAGTATTGCCAGTAAATCCTCTTCTGATGATAGCAAAACTGAGTTGAAGACCTCTGAAGTTTTGTATTGGATGGAGCTTTCCCCACTTACCTTCTAACCTGCTTTTAAGAAAAGACAAGCATAATGCCCTTCATTAGTGGTGGCCATGATCTGTCCTGGCTGCAGGGAAGGCCATATGCTTCCTCCACATTGACACAGGCATTTCAGTAGATCTGTGAATAACACTTGATTTGTGCGTTACTGAAACACAGAATTACTTCTTTAAGGATTGAATTTATTGAAGATCTAACTCTTTCTATAAGCACTCTCATTTGCTAGCCAGGAAAAAGAGCAGCTGCTACTGCTGGAATCATTCATGAGCCCATTCTAGCTGTCCTCTTCCCCTGGAGACTGTTACGCCATATAAATGGTATTGTCTGGTGCAGTAGGCCTGCTTCTGGGTGCTATAGACAAGATTTTCCCAAGTCCAATAAGCATTGCTCTTGGCCGGATGGTGAAAGGCAACATGCCCATCAGCAAAAAAACCCCAACAGCCTTTCTCTCCCTATCAGTTTTTGTTCAATTGTTCGTCTCTCTGTTTACAGCTCTTCATCTTTGTCTCCACTTAAATAGTACTTTGCCCACTATTTCTCCATGGGAGGAAATGAAGAAAATGCAATACAATCCAAACATATTTAAAAGTATGAATGGAAACAGAATCAAGGGTATTGCTAAACACAGCAATAGGACTGTCTACAATTTAGGTGCCACTCGTCTAGTTTCTAATCAGCCTGGCTGGTCTTACACGTGTCCCAGATCTGTCAGACCTATTAGTCATGGACGCATTGAATTTGTAAGTGTTGTAGCTCGTGCCAGGGCGACTGGTTGCATTTTCTTCTCATTTTTAATTTTCTTTTTTCTTTTCTTTTCCTTTTTTCCTCCCTTAAAGAATAGCCATCCCCCTACTGTTGCACACCCCTTTATCTGACTTGCAAAGTGTGATCTAAGGCACTCACTGTGATACTGAGATTCAGGAGAGCCCTGCTGCAGACTGATGGCAGATGGACGATGGATCAGTAAAATACTGAGGCTCATGACTGCTGTGATACAAGTCTAGACTCCTTAGTAATAACACAACCTATCTTCTTCAGGATCTGGCTCAGAAACACAGTGTGTTCTATCACGTTCTATAGGGGCCAGGAACAGTGAAAATCATCGTTTAGGAAGGCTAATCTAAAATCTCTGGTTATGTGAAGACTTGACGTTTTAAGAATTTGGGAAGATTATCTCCTGATTTCCCACATGACGCAACATCTTCCCCTCAAGTAAAAATGGCTGCCAACGTCTGTTACTTTCAAGAGGACAAAACTGAGGCCTCATTGCAATTAAAATAAATGGCAATTCCGTTGCTTTTCCGTTGAGGGAGCTGTGTCCAACAGCCCCATTCTACCGTGTCCTTCAGGGACACCCGGCTGTACCCGGTCACGAGAGATGGGGGACTTAATTTACAGGGTTCAAGCAAGGAAGAGAATGTGACACAGACAGAAAACTCAAAGACCGTGTAGCAATTTCCAGGCTGAACGTGGAAGACGATTCCGATGTCTCTGTGGATGCTGCTCCGCGCATATAAGCGAACCCCGTCACCCACCGCAGGGCTTTTCAGCTTCCCCCCGCCCCGTTCGCAGCCCTCAGGCGCCGCTCAGGGCTCCACCCCTTCCGCGGGGCCGGACGCGCGGCCGCAGCTCTCGCGAGAGCTAGGAGTGGCCGTGCCTGGCGGCCGGCGGGCGGTCTCGCGCCGCCGCCATTGTGTTGCGGGAGCGGCGGGAGCGGGCGGCTCGGCCCGGCCTGCGCGACGGCCCGGCCCTGACGGTGAGTACGGACCACCCGCGGTGTCCACTGCGGCTCGGGCCGCACCTGCTGCAGGGCCCCGCCCGTCCCGGCGGCCTCACGCTGGGGCCGGGGGAACCATTTTGTGCCGTGCTGGGACCCGGCTCCCCCGCCCTTCTCTCCGCCGTCGTCCCCAGCGGCCGCTCGGCTCCGCGTCCGCTCTCGTAGCGAGGCCATGTGACACCTGGTGTCCCCTGATCCTCTCCGCCCTCCTCGCGGCCTCTGCCCGGCGGTTGGGACCGGATGCTGCCTGGGCAGCAGGATCGGGTGCGGCCGCGGGCGGCGGCCGGGCCCGAGCCGAGCAGGCCGCTCCCCGGGGCCTGGCGCGGGAGGTGCGATGCCCTCGGCGGCTCTGCGGAGCACCCAGCTGGCTGCGGGAGCAGCCCAGCCTTAGGGCACTAGCCGCGGCAGCGTGGGCAGCCGTCGACGTTTGTAAATATTCTTGTTCCTCATTGGGCTCCTGCGAGGCTCCTGAGTTATTTGTCAATTTCACTGCATTGAAGGCTGAGGAAAAATAACGAAGAATTGCACAGTCTGAGTGAAAGACTCGTGAGTACTGTCTTGTTCGTCATAAAAACGTGATTGCGAGTAAGCCCTGATCCTGCGATCGCAGGTTGCTCGGGAGAAAATCTTGTGATTAGTTTTATATTAAACCACACAAAAACATGTAGACATGAAAGCTCGCGTCTTAGGTAGAAGTGTCAGTACATAGTTCCAAGCTAGAAGAATCAATTTTGGAGCAGGCAGTGAAGCTTATGCTTCTCTGATGGGGGGTACAAGATTGCTTAAAACCGGTAGTAATCATGGAAGCTGGCAAAGGCTTTACTTCCTCATAGACATGACTACCTGAAATTGTGCCTCTTTTATCGATAGAAAGAGTCAAGACAGAAGAGAAATACTTGCTCTCTGTGTTTTTTGAATCCCTTTTTGTGAAGCGGTGTAAAAATGAACAGTTAAGGATAATAACTATTTTTGTCTTTTGTAATTGCATTGCTTTCCCTCAAAGACCTCTTGGATCTTTTATCGCTTTGTTATTTTAATCCATGGCTGTGTTAGAGCTAGTTCATCTTTTATAATGCCGTTGGAGGGATGACAGATCAAGAAAGGCAGGACATTTGATCTGTGTGCTCAAAATAGGGTGTGCAGCCCCACCTCCTTTTTCAAGCTGGTCATCTGTTTCTCAGGTATAACTTAAAAGTTTTATTTCAGAACTTGGTTTCTGACTAAGTCTTGAGGGCTGTTGCATGTGTCTCTTATTTCAGGAGTCTCTGGAGTTGTTACCAGATTTTTTTCATGAGGTTTTGATTGCTCAGTTGTGTAACATGGCATAAGCTGATGAAATAAGTTGCTTTGATAAGAAGAGTGCTGCTCATCCTGCTGTACATCTTCTCATTTCTCTGTTGTTGATATGAGCTTGAGTAGTGTCAAAGTAATGGAGAAGCCAGAACTGTGGTTTCACTGGTTAATGTGTTGAAGTTTCTCAGTAAAGGACACATGAGGTGTGGTATTTGAGTAAGGTGTTCCTTTTACTTTTTTGGCAACAACAGGCTTTTTAATCAGTTCACACTACAACCCATTTTCTGTTACTGTGGTTATTGTTATGATTTCCTCAGAGAAGTAAGTTAAGTATTTTTTGGTCTCACTACCTTCTATGTAAATGGAGGTGTCTGCTTTATCATTATATAACTCACTACAGCATGTTAATTACCACTTGGTGTTTGTTGAATTCCTGTGTGTGTAAACAAAATGCTTGAGGTTTTGAGTGTTTTTCTTCAGGAAAACCCATAAGATGATGATAATGTGAAAGGGAACCATTCTCATTCTGAAATACTGTATACAAGCACAATATTCCTATTGTAGACAAGTATTGTTGTGGCTTTAATAATGTGGTAGTTTTTTTAGCATGAGGCCATTGTGTGGCTCTGTCCTGTGCTCTGTGATAGCTTAGCATGCTCACCTTATTTATAACCACCTCATTGTGTTACCATGATCAGCATAAGCCTTGTGTGTGTTTTGTTTGTATTCAAGCCACCTATGAAGACAATTGCATCTCAGGCTTTCAAGGGACAGTGCTTAAAATGGTTTTCAGAGAACTCTGGGCAGAAAATCTCCAAAACCCAAAAGACATCTTACTAGTGTTGATCGACAGAGGTGAAATGGCTAGATCTAGTTTTGTCTATCTAGTAAATGGACATCATGGCTCCACTCACTTCTCTGTCCATCTGGGTAAGACTATGAGGAAAGGCTAAAATAATTTGGGTTATTTGACATGGAGAAGTGAAGTCTCTGGGGAAACCTCATTGCAGCCTTTCAGTGCTTAAAAAGGGTCCATAAGTAAGATGAGGACAGACATTTAGGAGAGCCTGTTATGATAGGACATGAAGTAAATTTAACGAAGGTATTTTTTATGATGAGCATAGTGAACTATGGGAACAGATTGACCCGAGAGGTCGTGGATGCTCTGTTCCTGGAAACAAGGTCAGGTGGGTGCAACTCTGAGCCATCTGATCTCGTTGAAGATGTTCCTGCTCATTGCTGGGTGGTTGGACTAGTTGGCCTTTAAAAATCCTTTCCAGTTCAAACTATTCTATGATTTCTGCTAGTTGGATTGAAAGTAACTTTTATAATGGATGCCCAGAAATTGAAGAGCTCTTGGGCCACAGATTTTTAAAAAATGATTCATCTTAGTGACATGCTTCATGTCACTGAATCTTTGTTGATGGTGAAGGTAAAATTCAGTTTCCTTGATCAGAATTTCTTTGCCTAGCTTGTAAGGACTTTTATTCTGTATCTTTTAACTTCTGCATCAGACATGGCAAATGTCAAATGCCTATTCTTATGTGACTCTGATCTTTGTAGCAGATCCTTCTCATTTGCTGCCTGAAGCAAAGACTGCAGAAAAAAAATGTAAGGTTGTATGAAGGAAATTAATCATAGTGTATATACGTAAACTGACACGTTAAATGTTGCCTTTTGTATTGTGCTGCCTTAACTTGCTTTTAACACTTTTTTTCGGGTATAGTTTCTGCAGGAATTCTTCACTTGTAGAAAGAAAATGTTCTATAGATAGTATTATCCTGACATACTTGGATTGAAATCACAACCTGTGCTAATTTACAAGATTAGGCCGATGGGTAACATTGTCTGTCCTCTTGGGGCTACCACTGAAGGAGAAAATGAGTCTTGTGCCTATTTATGTGTATCTGTAAAAGCAATTTGCTAATTTTGGACTCCGTTTCATCTTCTTCAGGTAGTTGGTTCTGGTGTCCAGTCTTCCACCCTGTCCTGTTCTATGTGAATGCTTTTTTTGTTTGTTTGTTTTGGATTTTTTGTTTTCTTCTGTGGATGGTGCATAAGCAATTCTATCAGTATTAGATGATTTATAATTTAGTCTTTGAAGTTGTCTTACACTGCTGTCTCCTCCGCTGATTCATCTGGACTTTAATTCCTACTAGAAGGATCTTCCATCCCCTCTTGAACCTCTGCATTTTCTATATTTGCTCGTGTCTGACTTCTTTCTATGCTATTTAATTAATCTGGTTCCACACCTATCTGAAACAGAGTGATTCAGAAACAGGATGATCCATAATGGAGGAGGTAATGCAGGCACTCTTTGTCGAGTGCTTAATAGTATAGAATTGGATCCATTGTTCTGTGTGCTTGTTCCTTGTATTTTATAGCGGGATAAAACATAGACAAACAGTGTTTTGAGTGTCAGATCTCATCAAGACATACAGCCTACACTCTGGTCTATATTGTTGTGATTTTATTTTAGCTTCACAGTTTGCAACTTAGATAGTTACTTTTTTACACTCATTGCAGCTTCATACGAGTCCTAAACTTGTAGAGCACATTATAGCAGATTACACTTAAGGTTAAAGTAACTATATGAAAGTTTAGGAATAAATATGATTGTTACATTTTATTGAACTAATGATCCACTTGAAGTGGTGTAGTTTAGATTTAGGCATGTTCTCAATTTCTTTCAAACTCCCACAATTAACTGTTCTTTTGAACTCTGGACTGCTGCTTAGAATATTCTTATTGATACAGATGTACTTACAACCTGAGAATTGCATAAAGTGATGAATATTTACTTAGGGTTTTAAATGTGATCTGGGAAATTCATTAATTAATTCACTATATTAATGCAAAGTAGGGCAAGTGAGCATTTCATACTCCTAACCTGATCTTTTTTACCTGGTGATGGCTCTATTGTTGGAAGCGTGGTCTAGAAGCAGGTGTCCTCTGTAATACAAGCTCATAGTTCTTTTGCACACAGGTAAAGCTAAAAAGTCACTTAAACTTGGTATACTTTAGAGTCCTACTTGCAAGATTAAGCGTTTTGCCTGCTGTTGTAAAGCTAACAGCTGAACATGCGTGAGAACAGTGGTTAAGGAAACTAACCTCAACTGTCCCAACTGTTAGGTCAGTGGAGTTTTGTACACAGTAACTGGCTTTTACCAGGTAGAATATTTAATTCAGCATGACTTGAGCAAAGAGTAAAAGTCATGGGTATGTGGGCTCTTCTTGAAACTGCAGCCAGATGTGAAGGGTTCAGGATTGATGGAGCAGCTTTTTTGCAGAATGTGATACTGATGAGCGTGACTGAATTGTGGAAAAAAAATGTGCATTTTTGATGGATAGGGGTTTTTTATCAATATAGTTTACTCCTATTCTCAGAAGGTTAGGCCAGAATTAGAAGCGGTTAAATAGACTGTACCACTTCGGCAAATCACCCTGTGTCAGTGGGATTCTCGGCCATCTGTTTGTTCTGTGTCGTGGTACTCTTCATGTACTGCACCACTGAGGATACTGCAGTTTCCTTCAGTTTTTTTAAGAGCTACCATTTGTGCTCTACTTCTGTCTGTACTATCCTGTACTATGAGGAGGAAGAATCTAGCTGTCTGGAGTTTTAGGTAAACATTCAGTCAGATACCATTTCAAGGGTAGGGATGAGTCTAGGAAAAACACTTCTCATGTAGAAAAAGCACCAGCATTTCTTTTGAAATGCCTAGAAATAAAAAAAGGCAGATACTCACTCAGTAAATGAGAAGTAAATTTATGAATACACTTGTGAGATAGCCTATGTGCCTCTGCATATTTTAGCTTCCATGGGAGTTGTCTTCAGAGAAGTTGAAGGCAGACAGACTAAAGATGTGTTTTTTACAGGAGGGTGAAGTTTCACAATTTCAACCCTGAGGAGTAAGTCTGATTATAATTTCTGCAGGTGTTGAGATGCAGTTCATTAGCAAAAATGTAATATATGAATTTTAGAAATCTGAGTAATCTGTTCCTGACTAATTTTTTGTTAATATGAGTACTGTGTGGTTCTTAAGGGAGTACCTCTTGTATTTATAATTGTAAGAATATATCATAACAAAATCATGAAAGGGACTGTAGTTTTCTAAAGAGAGATAGGAGGAGATGTAAATAGGAGGTTACAAAAACTAGGATAAGAACTTATTTCCCCATTTTGCTGGTGCACAGTCAGACCAAAGCACTGTGTAAATGTTTGCATGTGTGAATCATATTTATGTTATACAGATTTGTGCCTGTTTTGCATCAGTTCCCTGCTTCTGTGAGAAAAAATGATCAGTATGTCTTTATGCAGGATACAAAGAATGGAGTCAAAACCCTCAAGAATTCCTCGCAGGATATCTGTTCAGGCTTCCAGCTCTCCTCTAGGATCTAGAACTGGAAACAGTTTATCTGGTGCATATAGTACAAGAGAATCTTCATGGAGATTAGAATCTGGATACCAGGTAATGTATTTTTATTCTTTTTATAAAATATAAAGTATTTTTAAAGTGTCTTTTTTACCAAGAAAAGCTTGAAAACTCAGACAAACAGAATTTCTAAAATGAAAGAATTTACTAACCAGGCCAATGACAGTAATCAGTGAACTGGTAGTTCAAGATTTTCTGGTTTTACTTGTTCTTGTTTGTAGCTGCACCTTCAGAAATCAGCTGGTTATTGAATGAGAGGGCATCCTGATAATATGGATCTATTTTCTTATGAGTCACTGTCATCTTAAACCTGGATAAAAGTTTTCTGTTGAGGGAGAGGTGAGGGTTTTGTTTGAACTTTGATGTGTGTGGAGCATTACACTTGATGTGTTGATGATGCAAAAAGTACAGGACTATGTTGTCAGTTAATAAGGCTGTACTGTTCTGCAGCACCTCCTGTGTTTGTATTTTGAAAAGGTAAGAAGAGGAACTTTAGACTCTGTTCTGGTTTGACACTGGCCAAATACCAGGCACCCACAACAGTCGCTCACTCACCTTCCCCTGCCACAACTGGGCAGAGGAGGGAAAATCTTAATGAGTTTCATGAGTTGAGATAAGGACTGGGAGAAAACGCTCCAAGGGCAAAACAGGCTTAACTTAAAGGTACAAAGTTAATTTATTATTAATAAAATCAGAGGAGGATAATGAGAAGTAAATTAAGCCCTGAAAAACACTTTTCTTCTCCCAACCCCTCCTTCCTTCCCCACTCATAGTGCAGGGAGACAGGGCATGGTGGTTTTGGTCAGTTCCTCACCTGAGGTTTCGTTCCATTTGCTCAGGGTCTGGAGTTCTTCCCCTGCGAGGCTGTGGGGTCTCTCCCATGGGAGACAGTTCTCCATGAACTTCTCCAGCATGGGTCCCCTCTCACAAGCAGCAGTCCTCCTAAAACTGCTGTGGTGTGGGTCGCTCTTCCACAGGGTGAAGTCCTCCAAGGACAGGCTGCTCCAGCCTGGGAGCAGGGACCCACTCTCTCCACCGGGTCTCCTGCTGGATCCTCCAAGAATTCACCTGCTACAGTGTGAGCACCTGTCCCACAGGCTGGGGGTGGATCTCTGCATTCCTTGTGGACTCATGGGCTGCATAGGCACAGCTGCTTCACTATGGTCTTCACCACAGCCTGCAGAGGAATCTCAGCTCCAGCCCCTGGAGCACCTCCTCCCTCTCCTTCTCCACTGACCTTGGTGTTACCATGTTGTTTCCCACACATGTTCCCACCTCCTGCTCTGTTGTGGCTGGAATTAAAGCTGCATCCCTACTTTTTTTTTTAATTTCTTCTGGAATCTGTTATCACAGAGGTATTGTCACCATCTCTAGTCAGCCCAGCCTTGGCCAGCAGCGTGTCCATCTTCAGAGCCATCAGTGATTGGCTCTGCTAAACATGGTGGAAGCTTCGAGCAGCTAATCACGGAAGACACTTCTATGACACCCCAGCTACCAAAAACCAGGCTGTGCAAAACCAGCACAGACATTAGCCTGTCATGTCAGTGTGTTGGTACAGCTGGGCATTGAGTGCACTATATGGGACTGAAAAAAAGGCCTTTTGTTGTTTCACAAGCAGTGTTTTACACTAATGAAACTACTTTTGTGGGGGTGGGGAACTGTGCTCAAGAGGAAGTATTCACGCTGTGCAGGTACTTGCAGTTTGGGAGAGTATTATGGGAAACAGAGATTAAACTACTGTAGAAATTATTTTTGACACTTGGAAACAACAGGTAGCAGTCTGACTCAATTATCTTAGTATTTTTTTTTTGTGCTCCTTTCAGCAATTCTCACCTCAATTTTGGGCCCAGAAATGTAAGCCCATTTTGGTCTTTAAAACTGCAGAAACTTAACTCTGTGATTAAATGTTCATGTTAAAAAAAAAAATTGGTTAGGACTTTGGTCCCTGCTGACAAGCTATCTGGGACGTTGCATTATATAACGCTTTTTTGAGAAACAGTTTTACAAGTAATAGAACATTATTTTTAGCACAATTAAATGTATGTGTGTTACATTTTTGTTATCTCTAGCGTACATGTGCTTCTTACTATATAGGCTGTAGAGAATGTACGAAGGGAAGCAGTTGTCAGTCATTTTTGCATTTTGGAGTCCTACATGATTTTCACTGGCTGCTCAGCAAAAGCAAATCAAACTCTTACTCTTTTGTAGAGATTTATGGGCGCAGTCCACGCACGGTATATATATACTAAAAGCCATTGATGAAAAGTCTTGGGCTGAACTGGTGCTGTGAGGTTCGATGTGTTACCGCTGTTAAAAGATTTTGACACAATGTCCCTTTTATTATTTCATTTATTACATGAACTGCAAAGTATTCACTGCACTGTGTATTCTTTTGGCTCTTTCCTGTTGAGCAAAGTGATTCTGAGCTGAGGAATGATATCATAACAGAAAGGAAAATATTTGTATAGAAGATGGTGATGTATCCCTTTTTTCCACTACCAGTTTGTAGAAGGTAGTCTGAGAGCTCGTTACACAAGACTGGTGCTTAGTGATAAAACTGTAGGAAAGCTCTTTCTCTCCTGACTAACCTTTAGTACTTACAGAACTGGTAGCAACAAATTGCATTATTGCTTGCCGGTTAAGATTACAGAGACTGGAGCCAGAAGGCTTAAGTCCAGTCAGAGAGGAATACAAAGGACAGATGTTTTCACTTTGTTAATCCATTCACAAACTTATCTTAAAGTATTTAAGCTAGTTCAGTTACAAATAATTAAAAATCTGTCATTTGAAGAAAAACTTTGACTATCAGTAATTTTTTTAGGTGTGAAGAAGACTTAGATTTTTAATACAGAATTTCTATAGAGAGAATGCTTGATTATAGGCTAAGTCAAAAACTTCTGTGACAGATCAGTCAATTTGGTTTTGATTAGGGCTAACAAATAAGAAAGGTTTCTATTGGGTGGGTTTGTTGTCCTTTTTTTTCATACAGGTCTCGAGTTCTTGTATGTCATGCAATTTTAAAGTCGATCGGGGTACTAGCTCCTGCTTATCTGAGGTGGTGTAACAAAGAGGTTGATTGTAAATTGATCAGATGCATGGGATATAATGTTGTCGCTAGGTAACTTTGAAATACAAAAGTTGAGTTAGTGGCATGGTATGAAAAAAAAATTCCTGTCCTTTATGATACAACATAGTAAACATTTTATCACAAATGAATTATAAGTTTGTGGGGTTTTTTTCCCACTGGAGGCATAGGGTCAAGTACAGTTTATGAAGGTGTTTTGAATGTTTTCCTGATCACATTTTTCAGCTACTGAAAATAGACACCATAACCAGAACACCTTTATGTAGAGCTTTAATTGTTAAGTTCTGACAAGGGATGTTAAATAGTCTTAAGCTGAACTGAAGTAAGAAAACAAGCTGAGATTTTTGTATTGTTTTGGTTTGGTTTTGAACACTTTGTTGTTGCTTTTAAGAAATGCTGGCAGCAACTAGTGTGTTTGTAGTACCAGTACTTCGCAGCAAGAGAATGGACAAATAATCCCTTAAGAATGCTGCTTAGTGTTAATAAAATGGTCACATTTCTGTTATTTTTATTAATTTTTCTAATCTCCATGATTATTCTATGGAACAAATTAAATTGCAGTCTCTTTCCTCAATTATAATAATTTCATTGAAATTCATCTTGTTTTAGTGGCCAAAGAGGTGCTTTTGTTGTCATGGAGGCCCTTTCTACACCTGTGGGGTTTTTTGCATAACACTTGAAAGTGAGGCCCTTGATTCTGCCCTGTTGCTGCAGTATCTTAAGTCAGGGTTATGTCTCAAAAGCCTTACGCTTCAACTTTTTGTTATCCTAGGTCAAAACAGAGGACAGATGAAGGAACTGCTATAAAGTACTTAAAAAAAAGCCAAACAACAAAACCTTCCTTCTGCCAGTGGTTCTCTCTAAGCCTGTTTCATTTCTTGGCTATCCCTTAAGGTTTCTTATTAAATGTTCCCAGATTTGCTACTGCTTCCACTTCCCTGTATTTTCAATATTCAGATCAGATACTGAGTTATTTTTGAGATACAAGATGCATGTGATAAACATGTTGTTTTTCAGGAATCCAGTCTATTGAATAGTTCCAGTAGAGACTGGAGAATTGGAGAAAGGGACACTCCTGAAACTCCTTGGAAGCTTGCAGCGTCGTCTCCAACTCACTACTCAGGGACACTTGATCACCCTCACTCCGGAAGATTTTTGGGAAGCAGAAGCAGATTGGTGAGAACTGTTAATGCGTGATACTTGGGAAAAAAGTATTGAAACCCCAGGGTTTTACTTTAGACTTCCCAATCTGAAAAGCTGCCAGCAGAGGCTGCCTGTAACGTTTCTAGATAAGTAAACCCTATTAATTCAAAATGGAGCAAAAGCTAGAAGATAGAAGTGTTAAAAAACATTCAGAAGATGGAAATAGTGCTGTATATTAGTTTTACTAAGAGTTAAGAGATACATTTGAACTCAGTAGCTCTGTAAAAGTCCATTTAAAAAGGAAAAAGGAGGGGGTGATTAGAATCTCAGATATGTTATAGTCCTGTGGATGGCAAGGTTGATATTATTTATGCTTGTACCCTCAGGTATTTCCTCAGGGGATATTTTTTGGATGGTACTAGCTTTGTGAGTTAACACAAAGTTCATGGGTTTGGAGACATGCTTTAGGAAATTTGTGAGGTATAGTTCATAGTCTGATTGTTCTTACATGCTGCTTACATCATACTGTGAAAGAATGGTTACCTGAGATTCAAGACTCAGGCCCTAATAGTTCGTCTTAATTGTGTTCTAGAATGTGTCTTTGTAACTCCCAAGAATAAAGTAGTCTGCTTGTGACATGCTTTTACATTGTAGAGTGACAGTAAAACACTTTTAAGTGCAGTAGAAATATTAAGATAGGAAAAGCAGAAAACTGAACAAGTTTGGTGGGATGATAGTGAGCTGAAAATTCTACTCACTTTCAAAGTGAAAGATGTTTGGGTTTGTAAGAGCGCTCGCATTGTTGAAGAGATGTTGGTTTTCTTAGGTGACTGGAAGGTTAAGACACTGAGATATTGGAGGGTGAGGACGGAGGAACTAGTGTGCACATGTTGGCCATCAGGGGAAGTCCGGGTAGATGTCTACTATAGTTTAAATGCAAATGGAATCTGTGGTTCTAAGTGGTCTACATATCTAGGTAAATTAGTGCTATAGTTTTCAAGATGAAAACCCTCTTTTTCCCCATTAAGGTTAATTATTCTCTTAAAGTAAATTCTAATGCAAGTGAACCTTCCAGAAGACACTCTGAAAATTCCACATAGCAAGTAGTAAATGACTAAAAGATAAGTGATATGTTAAATAGAAGATTAATAAGGGAAAGAAACCTGGCTTTGTACTTGATTTCTGATGTTAGTTTTGTCTGTCTGTTTTTTTATGATGGAATGAGGGAAATACTAAAGAGACTTCTTAGTTTGAAAGAGTAAGAAGTTGTGGCTTAAACTTAGTAAAAACCATAACTAAGTACAAATAAAACACAGATATAACATACTCTTAATTTGGTTGGTGTTTAAGGGATCTTGATTGTAGATAGTTTCTAAGACAGACAGCTCAGTTCAGCTGAGCTGATTGAGCTCAAGTTTTTGAGTTTTTTGAGCTCAACTGATTTTTGAATGAGCTCAACTTTTTCTTTTTTATGTGAAAAAATAAACCTGAAGTATTTAAAACAGAAAATGAATGCCTTGACTGTAAGTAACCAGATGAACAGCATTGTGGACTATTCCAAACTTTTTTCCTAAGTCCTATATTGCTGGTTTCTGAACACTGTTTTATTTCAGTGCTGTAAACTGGAAAAAAATTGTTTTGTACCTGTTCTTTACTCTGAACTCTTTCAATTGCATTTGAGCTTATTGTAATCAAAATATATTTGTTCCAAACAGTTTTCCTGAAGCTCACTCCTTAGCTAATTATATTTTAGGTTGATTAAGAAAAAGTTGTATTAGTTAAACTGTTAAATAAAATAATGTAGCTCTTCAGTTTTGGCCATTTCTGGACAGCAAAATATGTTCCCTTGGGGATCTGTGAAGCTAGATTTGATTGTGTTTATAGTATCTTACAGGCCAGGAATATAATTTTTTTCCCTTTTTACAACAATTTTTCTTGTAAGCCACTTCTGTAAAGGAAACAAAATGTTGAATGTTATAGAAACTGACTTTCGTTGGTAGGACTGTATTGAGTAAACCTGGAAATACTAATCAAGAGCATGAGCATAATTGCTACGTTATTTTTGAAGAAAAGGTTTTGTATCTACAGTAATTCTTTACAATTCTTGTGAGTTTCACATTATGTACACTTTTGTGCAGTATAAGTGCACCTGATATACTCTGTAATTTTTTTTTTTAATGTTATTGCAGTCTACATCTTCTTCCTCTCATTTCACATCTGGGTATTATGGTGAGTCTGAGAGAACTCAGGGAGCATATTCAAGACTGCATAGCCAGCAGCAAGATAGTGATTCAAAGAGACCTAAACTATCTTGTACATCTACCTCTTCTGTGAGAAGTAACGGCTTGACTGCCTTTTCAGGTGAGAGGTTGATTACTTGAGCTGAGTTACATCGAAATTGTCTGAGTAATACGAGCAGGTTTTGCCAAGTTTTAAAAGACTTGCTTCAAATATTGTGCTTATATTTTTCTTAAATAATAAAAAATTATGCCTATCTAAAGGCATTGTTCACAATGACAGCAGTATCCAAAGTTCTGAGTATGCTATTTACATAGTCTTTTGAAAATCCAATTGTACTCATGTAATTTCAGAATTTTTACCTGTACCTATTCCATTTGTGGTCAAGATGAACTTCATGGCTCAAACATACCTTAATTGGTTAAGATTGCAAGAAAAGAATGAGTGCAGCTGCTCTTATTTAATGAGTCAAATGGTGTTGATACATCAATGTGTGCCTGGGACAGCAGAAAGGAAGTCTTTACCATACTTAGCAATGTGTTCAAACATAGTGTCATGGGTGGTTGGTGGTCAGGGAAGAAAGCGTTCCTTTTTTAGCAGGACCTGAACTCATTCTCTAGGTCCTGGTTAAAGAAATATTCTACACTAAGATCTCTATCAGGAAAACCTGAGATTTTCATTAAGGCTGTGAGTAAGTTTGTAAAACTTGGATAGACAGAATTTATGCAGTATGCCAACAGAAGTCTAAAGCTCAGGAAGTAACAGTCAAAACCTTACACTGAAAATATTTCTAAACCGTTTTGATACAGATCATTAGATTATTTCAGATTACCCTTGTGAATATGGATTAATGGCTTTTTTAATATCCCCTTATGGAATTGCACAACCATCCAAATAAAAATTAATAAATTATTGTTCAAACCTCAGTATTATTGATACTTTCTTTGTTAATAAACCAACAACCATTAACATTTGTCACTACAGCATAGGCCTGTTTATCTCTGCGTTTCTACGTTCATTGGTTGTCACAATGCCGACCAACGAGTGCTTAAATTTAGTTTTCTAAGGTAGCAATGAAGCGATATCAAGGTGAATGTTTCAGAACCATTGAAGAAAACTCTTTTGGAATGAGAGTGTTGTTGACAGCTGATGTATATAGTTTGCTATGCAGTTGTTGGAGCTGTTAACAAAAAACAAGATCCCTTTCTACACTGAAGTGTTTTGCTCTGTAATAAGAACAAGGACAGTTTTAATCATTGTTCTTAAAGTTGTGCCTAAACTGCATTGAAGCTTCATCAGCTGTTTTTATGAGAAATGAAATTTCATTTAAGTAGGGTCAAGTAGAATGGCAGCATTTACTAAGTCTCAAGCTGCTGTTTTGCTATAATGTCAAACCTTTTCAAAAACTAGCTGCCATTAGGAAGCAAGATACTACTTCTCTTCCTCTTCTATCCTGTGAAGGACAAAAGGGTTTGACTGTTCACAAAAGTATTATTACTTTTTTTTTTTTTTTTAATTTAGCTTTCAGAACTAACTTGCTGCAAGATGAAGTAAGTGCCTGCATCAGCAGAATGCAGTTAGCTTTATGTTGGCAGCTGGGTCCTTGGTCAGCCTACTGATAATGTTAAACTTGCCCATGATAGGAATAACAAAAATGTCTGCTGAAGTGCCAGTTTTAATGGCTTTTCAGATGATTACAAAAACAGAGGATGTATTTACTTTTTCTTTCTAGATTCCTCGTGGAGATGCAGTAGGATTCCTAGATCTTCATCAGTAATGCTTGGCTCCCTTGGAACTGATCTGGTGAGAGAGCGAACACAGTTAGAAAGAAGAACAGATGTGTCTGTTACTAACCTGGTGGATCCCAGCTACAGAAACAGTGACTTTTCACCTTCAACATGTATGTTTTGTGTAACTGAAAGCTACAGTTTGTATTGCTTTTAGTTTCTTAACGTGTTCATAGGATCACAGAAAATTGGTTTGGGTGGGACCTTTTTGTTCCACCCCCTGCCATGGGCAAGGACACCTTGCACTATCCCAGGTTGTTCCAAGCTCTATCCAACGTGGCTTTGAACACTTCCAGGGATGGAGCATCCAAACCTTCTCTGGGCACATTCTTTTAATATGTTGTTCAAAACACGAACACAAAATATATCCTTTTAGATAAAGTTGATTGTCCACTTTCCATGTGTTGTCCAAACCATCAAAGGGTATATGAATGGCCTAGCTTGTAGATGCATTCAGTCATGTGAAAATAGTGTGTTGATGGTTGCCGCTGTAAGTCTGTGATTGGTCAGTAAAGCTCTTTACATGTTTGTCTTAAAATCTCTTTGTATTTAGTTATGGGAAGAGAAATAATGTTGATTTGATCCAGGGATGCTTTTTTTTTTTACCTCGACAGAAGAGTATATTTTAATGTCATCATACTCTTAGCTTTTACTTTTTAGCATCATACTTTTTAGTAAGTGTACAGTTTGACTACTCTGCCTGGTAGAGCCTAATGGGAGAAGTGGATTGGTGAGCAGCCTTTCTTTGTACTGTCTATGCTGCATTTCTAGCCCTAGTACTGCTATTAAGTGCTATAAAAATAAGTCCCAACTGTGTTCCCTGATGTGTAATCAAAAGCATATGGTAGATGGTTGACATCTGTGCAGATGTTTAATTAGTTGGAATTTGCCAGAGAAATAAAGCTCATCTTCAGCAATAAATGGTGATTGCAATGCGGAACCCATTAAAAGAAAGTTACCAAAACTACAAAGATGAAAGTTTTAAAATTGAGAACACATAGAGAGCTTCTGTTTCCTACCTTCATCTGTCCATGCTTGTTCCTCCTTCCCCCTTTTCCCACCCACAACCCCTCCCGGTGCAGCTATTTGAGGAGACAGGACTAGCCACCTCATCTGCTTCATGTGAAATGTTCACAGTTCATCTGCAGTGGAGTTCTTCTCAGTGTGTTGAGATAATTCAGACAGCATTTACAGAAGATATGCTTGTAGGAATGATAGAATGGTTTGGGTTGGAAGAGACCTTTAAAGTCCTCTAGTCCAATCTCCATAGAGTGAACAGAGACATCTTCAGCTAGTACAGGTTGCCCAGAGACCTGTTGAACCTGACCTTGAGTGTTTCCTGATGTGTTTGAGCACATCTCGTCATGGTATTTTCCTCTGCTTTTCTGCAACAGATCTTCAAGACAGGCCTGCCTCTTCATATGCAGAGGGAGCCAGACCAAAAGAAAATTCATTAAGCACTTTGAGGCTGAATGCACCCGTGAACCGCCAGTTGCCTTCTGACCATCAGCCATCTTTTTTCAGCAGAGACTCTAACATGAGTTCTTCAAGATCCAGCTATTCTTCAAGACAAAGGAGAAATGAATTGGAATCTCCCCAGAGGAGTGTGCAGCCAGCATTTTCTCTTACTGCCATTAGAGATGAAACCTCTTCCTCAAGTGGCTCCGAAAGGGTTTTATCTTCTCAGAGGTCACTGAATGAGTCTGCAGCTGACAGCGAAGGGAGGCGCACAACCAGGCAGCTGCTCTCTCGTTTAGCGTCTAGTATGTCGTCTACATTTTTCTCTCGAAGGTCTAGCCAAGACCCATTGCATACAAGATCATTGGGCTCTGAAGAGTCAACGGTGGTCCCAAGAGTTCAAACTACTACTCTGTCAAGTAGTAATGGAGCTGCAACTCCGGAAGTTCCAGGACTTCAGTCATCCGAAGCTTCTCAGGGGTTTAGTTTTCTTGGACGAAGATGGGGTTTATCAGGAGTTTCACAGAATCGCAACTCTGATTCTGATGGGGAAGGTTACAGGCCAGACACTGAAAGTAGGAGCACAGGATCCTGGTTGTCGTCCTCTTTGAGAAACAGATGTACACCTCTCTTTTCCAGAAGAAGAAGAGAAGGAAGAGATGAATCCGCAAGGTTCTCTACCTCTGATACCACTGCTAGATCACAACATGTCTTCAGAAGGAGAGAGTCAGGTGAGGAGACCTCTCTTGAAGCATCAGATAGCCCCCCTCGGGCTTCTGTTAGCAGACCAACACCTGCAGTATCTGTTATTTCTACAGCTACTGCCTCCCCACCAGATTCAGCCCCCAGTGGAAGAAGTTCGGGAATTCTGCCTGGTTCTCTCTTTCGCTTTGCAGTGCCTCCAACATTAGGAAGCAGTCTGTCTGACAATCTTATGATAACTGTAGATATTATTCCCTCTGGCTGGAATCAGTCTGATGGACAAGAAAGTGGCAAGTCTAAAATACCACCTTCCAGAGATCCTGAAAGACTACAGAAAATTAAAGAAAGGTAAGTTAGTGTGTTCTTTCGCAATAGTAAAATGTACTTGTTTTAACCTTAGAGGGCTTTCTGCAATCATGATTTTAAAAGAAACCTTTCCTTTAGAGGAGGTAGCAGCTCATTCCCCCGTCACCTGTATTCTCACTTTCGTCGTTAAAGAAACTTGTTTTAATTTGAGAACAGTTTGATAAGTGGAATTTTCTTTATAAAAAGCCCTACATGAAATGTCACAGCATTTGTTGGTATTCCATCCTTTTCAGCTTGCTTTTAGAAGATTCTGAAGATGAAGAGGGTGACCTATGCAGAATCTGTCAGATGTCCTCTGCAAGTTCTGACAACCTTTTAATAGAGCCATGCAAATGCACTGGAAGTCTGCAGTATGTTCACCAGGAGTGCATGAAAAAATGGCTGCAGTCGAAGATAAATTCAGGTAAAGCAAACTCTAGACCAGGGTAGACTTCCAGCTGTACAGGGAGGCTTATCAGAAGGATTGCGCTTACTGAGATATTGAGTTAAAAAGCGAGCAGTGGGGAAAAACAGTAATACGGCGCATCCAGGCTTTTCGTGTGTGTCTGTGCAGCTTCTCACGTGAGTAGTTCCAAGAACTGCATTTCTTGTTTAGAGACCTACATTTTTTGGGGTTGTCTGCTAAGGTGTTAGACAAAAGATATAATTGCAGAAGTGTAGCTTTAGAATTACTCTGCCACTTCAGTGGTACCACTTTGGATGGCATTTGTTCTCCCCCTTGCCTCATCGAAATGGTTGTGCTTTTTTTCAAGACTTCTATAGCCGAGCTAACTGTTAGCAGTGATAGGAATTTGAAAGTCCAAAAATAGTTTGAATTGTAGCTAGACTTAAACATGTTAATTTTTTTAGAAGATATTAACTCCTGTACAAGGCACTTAAAAATTGCTTGTTCAAAAGTTACTTCAAAGTGCGTGTATAATTCTTCAAGAAACACTTCAGATAGTGCATGCTGTAGAAATATTTTTGTAACATGACCGGTTTGTAACTATTTTCTGCAGTATTCTTAAGACTTAAAAGTAGGTGGCTTGATATACTTTGTATGTAGAGGTATATATTATATATATTGTATATATATTGTATATAGATAGGTATATATTCTTTGTGTATATGAAATACTTTGTACCAAAGGAAGGTGCTATTATCTTACTTTTTTACTTAGCACCAGAGGATACACATCAGAGTAGGGATGCTTTAGAAGCCTCAGCCTGTAGAAGAAATTAAGTTCAATTATTTAACTGCATATAAAGACATAAGTCCACTATCAACTTGCTTTGTTCATCTTGTTGCTTATGGAGGAGTTTGTTTTAAAACTTTTACTTCAGACAAAATGTTACCTAACAATAACTTTATTTTGGTGTATTTATTCTTACTTTTGTGTATATTTGGATTACAAGGTAAAATTCAGAAAGCCCAAGAAGCGATTTTATGCCAGACTTGCAGGAAGAGGCATATTATGTCCAGAGTGAATGTGAGGCAAAATATGTACAGCTGGATAGAGAAGAAATATTCTACAGCATTTAAATGATGACATTAGCGGATGTCACTACGTTCCTATTATAGGCTTTTTCTTCTAACCTTGCTCTGCAAAATAAAGCCAAAAATTACGTAGAGTTTTTAATGTTTGTATGAGTGTGTCGTATGTTATAGATTGTTGAAACTTGAAGGCTGAGTTTTCCCCTTGTCTACCTCCCCACCAGGTTCTTCTTTGGAAGCAGTGACAACTTGTGAATTGTGCAAGGAGAAGTTGCATCTTAATCTGGAAGACTTTGACATTCATGAACTCTATAGGGCACATGCAAATGAACAAGTTAGTATATTTTACCTAATTTGGTAAGTGTTGCTTTAGTGCTGGGAGGGCAGTCTTTAGAGAAGCCAAATGCATCTCCATTTCAGAAGGACTGTTACGCATATAAAGTAATATTAATGTGGAACAGATTTTTCTCCTCAATATTCCAAGTACCACTACCTTCCTGTTAAGCTTCCTAGAGCTGAGCTTTGAGTAAGTGTAATATATCTCTTTTCTTAGTTGCATATCTGTCATCTAGCTTTGTAATCCAGTGTCTCTGCCACATAGGTGCAGTGTGAATTGTAGCACGATTAGATTGAATTTCACATTGTCAGGAGTTGTCATTGTTTTTAGCTGGTTTTGAGAACAGTTTAACAGTTGTTTTAAACTTACAATTACAAACTTCTTTTTTCATTAGAGGGTCAAAACTAACCTCTGTTCTAGCAGTTTCTAACTGCTCCTTCACATTTCCAAACCTAAAAATAATCAAAGGCCCATTGGTATTACTCTTGTTATTTATAATGGATTATCTTAGAACTTCTGGATTTTATAGTATTTGAAAAGGAATGAAAATAACACAAAGCTGGTGTTTTTAATGAGTTTTATTCAGAGAATTTTTCCCTATTCTCTGGGTTGTATTCTGACAATATACAAAGACTAATGATACTAGCCTACCTCAGATGTTTAAAGAAAATACCAAGTGACATATTTTGGAGCAAAACATTAGCCTCTGATTTTTTTATTATCCAAAGTAAATTCTTACCCTGGTACTCTAATTTCTATCAACTGGGGCCGTTTCTGAAAAGTCTTTCTCAAGAGCACGGTCTTGTTTTAGTACTAGTGCTTATTGGTTGCTGTCAGTGCACTTTAATAGAAATAAGAACTTTGAATTTTTTTTCCTAAACAATTGACTAAATTATCTATTCAGCAGTAGTATTTTTAAAGGTTTTCTCTTTTAGCAAGTAAAGGAATTATAGCATCTTAACATTCTTAAAATGTATTCCTTTATTGTGGCTTTCTGTAAAGCCTTGGGACCACAGAGAAGAAACCTGCGATATTGATTTTATTTCTTCAAGTGATACAGTACTCTGATTTGCACATTCCTTCCTCTGAACTAATCATTCTGAGATTTAATTTGTAGAACTCTATTTAATTTTCAAGGGTAGCATGTTAGATTTGGGGTGGATGGCAAGGACCTGAAGTATAAGTAGCTTTTCAGCAACTTAATCTTTTTAGTATTACTAAATAATACTAATATTATTTAGTAATACTAATTTTTAGTGTTACTAAATAATTTTCCTAATTATTCTTGAACAACTAGAGATAAATGTGTAACTATTCCATTAAAATCTAATTTTAGATTGTTCTACTCGAATCACATATGTAGATGTACTACTGACATTATGAATGTTTCTTTTGATCTCTTTCAAGGCAGACTATGAATTTATCAGCTCTGGTCTCTACCTTGTAGTGTTGTTACACTTATGTGAGCAGCGCTTTTCTGATATGTTAGGAACTGCAAATGAGGCCAGCACACGTGTCAGAGTAAGTATGCAGTGATCTTCTGGCAGGAATTGCTCATACAGAGAACTTGGAAGCAGATTGTTTGTTACCTTGAGTGACCTAGGAGCTAGATATGCAAGAAACACACTTTTTAAACAAATTTAGGTCCAAGATCATCTGTGCTTGTCAGTGCACCATGTTTGGTTGGAAGCTGATGGTACTAAATAATTTCAGGTACTCTGCTACAGAATGCTTTTTGTCAATTTGGTAATTCATTAGTTAGTATACATGTTGTCATGATTATTGTGAATTTATGCAGAACTGGAAGGTTAACCTCTCTGTGACAAACATGCAGTTAAGAATGCTGGACTATCTGATGAATTTTTCTTATTATGCAAGTCTATATTGCAAAGATCTAGAACTTGTAATGCTTGTCTGCTGGAGTACACATAAACCTGTACTTGAATATTAACATTCTGCAACAGTCTATAGCTGTAGCATTAGCTGTAGCATTTCTGTGGCATTAGTCCAAACTCTTATTAGTTGCATTTGACTGCATTCTCGTCACTGGAAAGGCCAGGCTTAGGAATGTGTTTAGTACACCCTCAACCAGTAAGAGATCAGCATACAGAGTTCTTTCTGCACAGTGATTCACTCATAAACCCAGTATTCTACATGTTTATTTGATACTTAATTAATAATGATAAGTAATCAGTGCTCTTAGTCAACTGAGCTCTTGAAAAGCCAATTATTTTTAGGTTTTTTGCTTATATACAAAGAAGTGACAGCATTAAGCTTATCCAATGCGTATAGGAATGGTTGACTGCTAGCAGGTACTGAATCCTTGGAAGAGGCAGGACTATGCTCTACCTAATCTCTTAATGTATTAGAACAGAGGTGCTCTATTCCGTACACATCCGATGTTGGGCTTGTATACTGTGGTCCGGTTTCTGTGCTACAAGTGTAGAGGTACAAAAGACACGTGATCTAATTGTAGCCAGCATCCAGCACAGATTATTAACTTGAGTGTATTGTGGGAGGTGTTTTTACTGGTTTCCCACCAGAGGAGGCATTACATACTTGTGTGTGTGACACTGCATTTTAAACCAGTGGGAGCACCAATACTAGTGTTTGATATCAAGCATATAAGTAAGCTGTGGAAACTCATCTGCTGTGTCTCAGGATCTGGACTTGTAACTGAAGGAGTGATGCGGATTGGTAGTGACAAAAAAAACCTGCTTGGCTGAGACTTTATTGCTAGGAATTTTGGCTTTGGGTTTTGTTACCGTGTACTTCTAACATCAAACGGTCATTCTTGCCTAATAGTAATCTTGGTCTTAAGATTCTAATTATAAACAAAAACTTTGTGTGTTTATGCATTATTTGTGAACCACATTCAGTCAGAGGGTTCTGTCGTATTAGTCATGAATTAAATTAAATGGATTTAACTAATGCAAGTCGTTACTGTGATTGTTTTTCTGCATTACAGTTTTTAGGAATGTTTTTCATTAAACTGACACTTGTTTATGTTTGCTGCTTTCAAAATTGATGTGTTTTACAGACTGTAGAACATGAAGATGATGTCACAAGCTGCTACCACAAACATTTTACAGCTGATGTAACTGTACAATAGCAATTTGATGTCTAATGTGTGGGAATTTATATTAAATTTTGCATTGTTGTTTGTAAGTTGGGCAAATGGGTTAGGATAACCAAGATCTGTCATGAAGCTTGGGATGTAAAAAGGGAAGAAAACTTTGCTAACTTGTTGCAAATTTCTGCAGATAACTTTGCAACTTTTAAACTACTTTCTCTCTGCCTTGTTTCTAGTTTATTAACCTTGCAAGAACTCTTCAGGCACATATGGAAGATATTGAAAGTAGGTGCTTCCCCTCTTTCCCTCCCCTGCCATTAGATCAACTCAAAGCTAATAACAGTACAATCCTCCTTGCCAAGATTCAAAATACTGAACATAATTACTGAAAACCTTACTCAGCAGTGCTTTTTTCATCATCAGGAGAATTATTCTGAGGGGGAACTGATTTTAATTCTCCATTATTAATTTCCCAACAGCACAGAGTTGTTGAGACCACAGAAGTGTTATCTGCAATCAATAACAAAATTCCTTACTAGTTACAGTTTGGTTACTGTCATTCTGGTAATTCGTAATTACAGGATATATGGTGACCTTCAGGTTGTTGCCTTTTTACAAGAGTCTTAGCAGGAAAGAAACATTTAGAATTGAATTTTACTGCATTTAAATTAGACACCTGTATTGCCTTTTTTTTTTTTTTNCGGCTCTGGCAATCCTGTCCCCCCGGATGAACTCGCTTTGAAGACTCGTATATGTTTTCGACTCTTTTTTTCCTTTTTTTTTTTTTTTTGACCCCTTTTTTTTCTTTTTTTTTTTTTTTTTTTTTTTTTTTTTCCCCTGCCCTCTTCTCCCCTTTGTTTTTTCCATTCATGTGCACTTTTTGGTTGTGCTGGTTCCTTGATCAGATTTATCAGACCTTGTGAATGAAGTCTAAAGGTTGCCACATTTGGCCAATGATTAGCTGATTTTTTATCTAATGCATTTTTTTTAGTGTGTCTAAATTCAAAACCATATGCTGATATGTCTAAATTTCTGGTAAATATACCCTGTATCTATTTCTGGGCATGTTGGAATAGGCAGTAAACGGGTGGTTGATCTATCCTTCTTTTTCCTAGTGTGCATGTGAGTGTCTGTCAACTGTATATGGATTTTCAGTGCTCAGGATGCATTTGGAATATTATAAGAAATTGGGAGAGTGTGTGTGTGTGTATGTGAAAGAGGGAGTTCTGGTTCAAGATGATTATTTCTGCATTCACCGGTCAAAGGTGGACTTGAGTTCTGAATTCATTCCTAAGTTATGTGCATCTTTACTAGAGAAAAAAAGTAATGAGTGCCATTTTACTCCTTAATTCAATCTATATTTGGTTCAGCCTTTAACTTGCAGGTGAGGAATACTGAGTTCTAGATTTCTTTTTGATGCACTTCAGTTACATTTCTCTTGTAAGAACTGAAGAAGCAAGGAGTCAGACTTTTTTTTTTGTTCAGAAATGGAACAAGTTATTCCAGTATAAATACTTCCTTGCCTGCAGACCTTGCTTAAGATGACATACTAAATTCCTGTTACAGACAAGTTAACATTTTACAAATGTAATGTAGATGTGTGTACTGACTTTTCTATCATAGTTGACAAGCGTGTATTTGTCTTTTAACTCACCTTGCAATGACAAAATCCTGTGCATATGTGGGCTTTTTTGTTCATCTTGCATATGCTGAAAGGACAGAAGTGGAGAGAGGAGCTGCTTCCAAGTAGGCCCAGGTTGCATTAAGCAACATATATAAATATTTAAGGGTTTTTGTTTAGACTGCTGAATCTTTCTAGGTATTTTGGTATCCAAATTGTTCATCTAGTGAGTAATTTCTTTCCCTGACATTGGATGCTGCTGTCATGGATTGAGTATATCCTCCTCTGACTACTGCTGGAATTGGACACTCTAAGCACTACATAAAAGTTGAATCTCTGGCATAATTAAGTTTTCTTCCTTTTATTTTGAGGAAGAAGAGTAGGAGGACACTGCATTTTATATGTTCTGTTGAGTTTTGATTTGAAAATGCTGTATTTTTCCAACATGAGATGGATTTAAGAATTAAGCTATATGATTACACAAGGTTTGGGTGGGTATTACAGTCTGCTGTTTAATAGTATAAAATCACCTTTATTTCTTCTACTCATCCTAAAGTGCTTTAATTTCACACATTTTTGTCAAGGCTTCTGATTACATTGTGTTGTTCCAACAGCTTCTGAAGATGAATCTGAAGACTGATGCTGGGAGAACTTTCATACTGCAAGAAACAAACGGAATTGCTGCAGAAATGCTGAACTGGCAAGAAACGACGTCAACATGCATTTGTTTTATTCCTCTCCTTAGTAAAATGCTCATTGAAATATTACTGTAGTTTTTGAAGCATTGTTGAATTCAAAATCAACTGCTGCACAGTGGAGCTCAGTGGACTTGAGAACTACTCAGCATGTGTGAGGATTAGATACATAGAAAGCAACTTCCCTTTTTAAATTATGAGGCTGTTGTGCTTTTTTTTGGAAGACATCAGATTCTGAATATTTAAGGAAGCTCTGTCTCCCTTTGTGTTTCCTTCTTACCGTTGTCAGACTTCTGGTTTTGTCTTTTCGAGTTTTGCTCCTGTACTGGCACTAAGTGGTTATAGTGGGTTTCAAGGGGAGGGTGGGGTTGCCCGTGTACTTTAATAGGTTTCATTTGGGTGTTCTTAAATGCCTCTTTTGCCGCATCATATAACTGATTGCTTCCATTGTTAATGACTGAACAAGAGGATAAGCAAGATACTGTAGATTGTTTGGGTTTTGGCTTATTTGAAGATTATTATTTAACTCAAAAAGCAATAAGAACTTGCAGTGGTCTTTTAATACTTGGTAATGGCTTTTTTATGTACCAGTTTGAAAATTTGAGATTATATTTGATATCATGTGGCTGTTCCATTATGGAATATTGCAGATGTAAACTCTTGCATTTCAGCACTCCTAGCAGATATGCAACTTGACAAAGACCTAAGGGTATTTAGTTTAATCAGACTTTTTTTAGATCCCACCTTCACTGTTCAAAGCACTGGTTATCGATGTGTTTTCTAGTGTTGTCACTTCTTTATAAATAAAGACGAAAGAGGTATGCATCTCTACCAGTACTGTCCATTTCATTTAAATGTGGATATCTACCAGAACTTACACTTGAAAATGTAGAAAGCTGTAGTCTGTGGTATATCTTTACTAATGTTTATAAATTCTTACCCAGATATTTAAGATTGTTCTAACCATTTTGGATTGAAATACTTTCTATAAATGGTGGTACAATAAATTCTTATACATGTATTGCAAATGTATTTCCTACAGATATGTGTTACTTTTGTAATTACCACAGTAACAATGTATCTGCAAAGAGTGCAGTATGTTGAAATGCCATGAGTTTAGTTATTGTTACAGTATGTAAAACTAACTTGTGCAGATGAAAGGATGTGCCTTACCAGCTGAAATGAACTTGTGATTTTTGAGTTAACTTTGCTAGCATTACATGAGTTGATTGAAAGAAAATTGAATGCTAAGGAAATGGCATATTTCTGTGCCCATTCTGGTAACTTTAGGCATTCAGTGCCAACACTTACAAGTTTTATCCAGTAATTAGTTGAAATACAGCTCTGAGACATTCATCTGAAGAGTGAAGGTCCAGGCCTATGTGAAGATGTTTCAAACTCCTTTCTGAAGAAGGTGAATTGAAGTTTATAATAAATATTCAATCCTTGCTGAGTTAGATGGTACAGCTTAATAAAAAATGTCATACAGTGAAGCAGCCAGTATTTCATATGCACTCAGTACATTTAGGGTAACAAGCATGGGTGTGATACCCTAATAAATTGATGACTTGAAGGATATTTTTAAAGTTTTTTTCTTCAGTCTGTAACAAACACCATTCCATGAAGGTGAGCAATGTAAGGAGCTCCACGTACAAATGTGGTTGAAACGATACGAATGTTTTGTGTCCTACAGCCTTGCTGAGCTTCAGTGCAAAGGAAAGAGTGACGTGGGGGAATACCATGGTGGAACTAGTGAAGAGTAGAGGGTCTGAACACACCAGTTGGGAAGAATGCTGCCGCCAGACCCAGCTGCCTTTCCAGAGGAGAGCTGCCTTGCAGCCCTGATGCCTGACAGCTTTAGAAGGGTAGAGCCTGGGAGCAGCCAGATTAGCTGTCCTCTGTGTAGCTGCGCTGTGAGATTTCTGTCCATGGGAGCACCTATGTGTGTAAGCTTTTGTGGGTCCGTGCAAGTGGATTTTTGTTAGCACGCTGCACGTGTGTCCACACAGGTGTCTGTGCAAACACGCATTTTGTCTTGGCCGCACACACGTGCGCCCTGTTTGTTCCCCGGGTTCCAAGACATAAGGAATAACTGTGGCTTGTTGCTGGTTCTAGCAATTCACAGGCATACCTGATCCTCAGTGGTGGGCCCAGAACTCCGTAATGAGGCCAGCAATGACAAATCCAGCTGTGAATGGGAACAAGCTGCAGAACTGAGCACCTCGTCCCATCCTGAGAGCTGTGAGGTTGACAGGGCGCAAAGATGATCAGTGCCATCGTGAGTCTTTTGGGCTGTGGCTTCTGCAGAGGTCCTTGGTGCTCTGCTGGACATGTCCCAAGTGTCCGTCCTGGGCTCCTGTGTGAGGGGTGAGAAGGAAAGCGTGTTTTTTCTGTCACAATTCTGACTTCTGCTACTTTGTGTGCAGTAGTCTTTTGGTCTGTGCCACCCTCACCTGCCAAGTTGGTTGGACTGCACTGACCTGCCCTGTTCCAGACGTCCATCTTGTGCGTTGCTGCGTTCCTCTCAAAACCAAGCATGGGCTGGGTGCTGCTGCTGCTGCTCATTAACACTGCAACTAAAAACGCTGCACATGTGCACGAACTCTGCAGCGCCGCGGATGTGCAATTAAAGAGCAGTAATGCAACTGCACAAACATACACAGCAAAAACGCGTACACATAAGCGGCAGGACTCAAAAAAGCAAAGGGATGAGCGGCGACTCGGACAGCGGCACACTCGCAGTACAGAGAGAAGCTGCGCATGTGCAGCACTGCGGAATGCCCCTGTGGGGCTCCTCGCTGCCTCCGCCTGCTGGCTGGCAGCGGTACTGCAGCCACCCGCAGGCAGGCAGCGCGCGCAGCGCCCCGATGAGGCGGGGCCGGGACCGCCGCGGGGAGCGGGCGCGGCTGCGCACGCGCAGTGCCCCGGGCAGGCCGCGCACGCGCCGCGGCTTCTCCCGCTCGCCGCCGCACGCTCTGACGTCCCGTCCCGCAGCCGGGGGGCCGCGCGCTTTCTTTCCCTGGGTGCCGCCGCCCCATGCTTGTCCTGCCCCTTGTGCGGCCTCGATGCCGAGAGTGCGAATTGCGCGGCTCTGGCGCTACTGCCACCAGGCATTCGTGGTCTCCTATTGCTCCTGGAGTCTGAATTGCCTCCAGTCATCAAGGATTGTTCCCAAATGTCATCCCCTGGCTCCGGAACTTGATAAGGTTATGTTCCCCGAAGCCCAGGTACTGCTTCTTCGTGCTGTGTGCACGTCTTGCCTTTGCCTGCTGTGAGCAGCTTTGTGTTGCAGCTCATTTAAGTCCAGTTCAATGGTTTCTATACTAGAAATCCATGTAGTGAGCAATAAAAAGGGAGGTGTAAAAGCTGGGATCCTTTGACTTGCACAGTGGACTTAATTTTTTTTTTTTTCCCTCTCCAGGAAAAAACATTTAAGTGGGCCCAGTGATGCCAGAAATTTTGGAGTTTGAGCAGCCAAAGCCAAGAGGCTCTGGCCTCTCGAGTGAGAAGGAAGGTGGGGCAAAGGGACTTCGCAAAATCAGACTGGTTCTTGAAAATTGGCATCACAGCATGAAGATGAATCACTGAGGGAGGGTCACCCTGGGTCATGGGGCTAAAGCATGATTAGAAGGCATAAAAGCACAATTAAAAGGGGTAAAAACACAATTAGAAGTGGTTGCAGTGTGGAAAATGCCAATGGAGTATTCCAGGTTTAGTTTCTTCCCTGCTTTTGTCATTATCTCTTAAGTTGCTGCCAGAAATTGCAATTAAAATGACAGCAAGTTGTGTTTTTCGGTTAATATTTCTAAAAAAAAAGGTGGAATTTCTGCTAGTATTTGTCAGTGGGGTTTTTTGGGAGGTTGGGGATTTTTTTTGTGTGTGTGTTTGTTTTTTTTCTTGGGTTTTTTTGGATCTTGTTTGTAAGCTGTTACCCTGAAAAAATGTTTGGGAATTAAAGAGTTCCCTTGGGAAGCTTTTGGTTAGATCAAACTTTGCAGAAATTTTGGTAAAATTTCGGGGTTTTTTTGGATAAAGCTTTTAAAACCTGTGCCAGTATTTTACCCCTTTCAAGGGAGGAATCCCTTCCCAAATGCCGAGGTGTGGATGAGCCGCCTGAGGGTGATTTCCCCTCTAAATATGACCCACCCATTATCATCTTTATTTGCATTTCCCTTCTCTTTTCCAGGGAACTTGGCTCCAGAACCTTCAGGATGATTTCTTCATATCCTTCTATTCCTGCCTGGCCTCTAAACCTGCCCCAGCTGTGGATCCACAGTATTCCATCCTGGTCTTTTCTAAACATGATGCCGGAAAGCTTTTGGCCTCCCTGACTGTGTTCAGCCAGTGGGTGAGTATTCCCTCAAATGGAATTCCCTCAAATCCAGGGAATTTTTGCTCTGTTTGCTTTCCAGGAAAAGGCTTTATTTCAATTTTTTTTACCTTGTTTTGGAAAGAGCCCTATTCCAAACAACAGATTCTATTCCTAGCATTGAGATTTGCTTGGACTTTTGTTGATGTCTGGTTAGAATTCCCTGGAATTCACAGGTTTTTTCTGCTCTCCTGCTCCCAGTTTTCCCACGTGCCCCTTTCCCTGGAGTGGAGCCTGACATTCAGGAATGGTCTGTGGGAGAGGATGCTCCGAGTGCCTGGAATTGAGCCCCCTGCCTAGTGCTGTTCCAGGGAGTGACTTGAGCCATTCCTGGTGGAGCCCGAGGTCTTTGGCTGCCTCCGTGTCAAGGATGCGTCCTGTGAGGAATTCCAGCTGCTGTAAGTGTGGAATGTCCCCTCTGTGCCACCACAGCGACACCCTGGGGGCTTCTGTGGGGGAAGATCCCTTTGGAAAAGGATAGGATTGAGAATATCAATGTTTTCTGGAGAGAGCCCAACCCTGACCTCAGCATGTTTGAGGTGTGTTCTCTTCCAGAGTGCTCCCCTGGGTGGAATCTATTTCCAGCCTCCCATGGAGGAATAGAGCAATCTTTACACTGAGATCAAGCACTTCCTCACCCAGGATGGTAAAGGAGCTGATTTTCCTGGAATCTGTCACAGAGCTGAGGCTTTTTGTGAATCTCCAATGGAAACAGGCTGGGGATGTCAGTAATTATGGATTAAATTTTAGTAATTAATTAAAAATGGATTTGGGAATAATTTCCCTGCCTGAAGGTTTTATTAAATAAAGGATTTTTATAAGTCAGTGCTGTACTGATTTAAATTCACTGCATTTGCTGTTTGTGCAGCGTTTGGTTCTGAGAGGGAAGAATCCAGCTCAGAAAGGGACCCAGGCAAGAGCATCCATGCCCTGATTGAAAAAAGTGCACAAAAAAGCTTCTGATCCTGCAAAAAGCTTCTTGTGCAGTTGAAGGGAGGAAGGAGGCTGGGGATGGAATATTTAGAGGGCTGGGATTCTTTTTGTCCTGTCCCAGGGTAATTTGTGGTGTGAACACGTGGATTTGAGTGTAAGGTGTGGCCAGGGAGCTCCCTGATGGGCTGAAGCCTCTTCCATGCTCAGCAAAGCCCAGTTCCCACCGATTTCCTACCCCAGTGCCAGGCTGGAGTTCCATGTGCTCTGTTCTCCTGCCTGTGTGACTGCAGAAGCCAGCCAGAAATGCTGAGGCCACTCCCGGGCTGAATTCCACTGCCTGCTTTCAGAATTTTCTGGGATCCTTCCTGGAGCTCGCCCCCGTGGAGGACCTGCAGCTTTCTGGGATGAAGCAACAGGAAGTGGAGACCCTGGGCGGTCACAGCACTGCCCTGAGCAAAATCAGAAGCCCAGAATGGTTCAGATTGGAAGGATTTAAGGGTGATCCATCCCATCCCACACCCTGCCATGGCCAGGGGCACCTCCCACTATCCCAGGGTGCTCCAATCCCTGTCGTTGAAATTCCTGGAATTCATGCCAGCAGGAATATTTCTCTTGTTAATTTGAGGTGAACAGTCACTGCAGTTATTTCCCCCCATCATGTGATAAGAGGGACTTGCACAGAAGTTGGTTTCACAAAGGGAATCCTGCAGGTAGCAAACTGGAGTCAGTGAGAGGAGCAACCCCAAACCTGATCAAGGTCCCAGTGTTTACTTGAAAACAAAAAAATAAATCTCAGCACAGCTTTAAACTCAGGTGAAAAACCCCCAGGTTGGTTCAAACTGTCCCGTGTCACTGTCAGGATTGGAGGATCCATCTCAATCATTTTCCCTTTTTATTTTTTTTTCACTCTCAGCTTCAAAAATTTGCCAGGGATCCAGTGAATACGGAGATAGTCAGGAACCTCGCTCAGGGAAACTGCCCTGCACTACACTCTCCTCCTGACCTCTGCTCCTGCTTTTCCACTGTCAAGGTACGGATCTGATGGGATCTGGTTTCCTGGGATGGCTCAGTGTGGGACTAACCCAGCAAGAGTTTGAGTGGGGATTTAATTTAAACCTTTTAAAGGGTTCCATTAATTTTCTCATGGGAGGTTCCACTTTCACATATTCCCACAGCCCTTGGTCTTGAGGAGGGCCAGATACAGAGTTTTTTTTCCCTGGGACATGATTTCCCTACAGTACCAGCTCCAGCTGATGGGCAGGAGTGCT
>VYXF01006609.1:7877-133414 GCA_013397295.1 Polioptila caerulea
TGCCCTTGAAGGAGTTGACAGCTCCTCCCAGTTTAGGGAAGGAGTATTACTTAGTATTAACTTAGTATTACTTTGAGTCCTGTGTTGGGTGATTAAAACAAAGATGTGGATGAGAACTGGGCCGAGGATGGGTCCTTGTGGAACTCCATTAGTTGCAGCCTGATGTTACCCCGTTCAGTGTAACCCTTTGTGCCCAGCCCATGATCCAGATGCTCACCCTTTGTGTAACAGAGTTTTCCAGCTGTGAGTTGGATGCTTTGTCCAGAAGGACACTGTGAGAGACAGTACCAAAAACTTTGCTGAAGTTCAAAAAGGTTACATCTGCTGGCTTTCCTAGATCAGCTCAGCGGGTTACCCTGTTGCAGAAGGAAATCTGGTTTGACAAGCAGGACTTTCCCTCATGAAGCCGTGCTGGCTCTGACCAGTGACTGCATTGCCCCCCAGGTGTTTTTCAGTACCTCCCAGAATAATCTTTTCCATGGAGTCTTTGACCTATTTGTTGCAAATATTTAAAGAGACACCAGTAATTTGAGATAGCAAACTGAAAGAGAATTATTTGATCTTCTGGCTTGTTTGTTCTGTGCACTTCAGTGCATTTTGGACACAGTCGTTTTCATTGATTGGTGAGCTGGACACATCTGTTCACATGCTGTGCAAGGAGTTCTGGGGTGCGAATATGTCACTCAAGGAAACTGAAAAGGTAAACAAATATAGCAAGCACAAGAAAGAAAGATCAAAATACATGGAATATACCTAGTTGTTTGGGTTTTGTTTCTTAATGGACAGCAGCAGTGGCATTTGCTAATACATTAAATTAATAGGCAGAAACTCCTATGGTGTACATCATGATTTGCTCCATAATCACTTTATATTCAATAAAAGATTGCTATTAGCTGATTTTCAGCCTCTTCAGGGGCTGAAATAGTTATGCCCCTGCTATACCAATGTCATTTGCAGTTCCTCCAAATTTTGTGTATTTCTGAAACAACTTTGTTTTGGATTCATCTGGGAATAAGATCCACTGTGAAGTAATAATGATTTGAGTAATTATTGTTGCTTTCAGGGACTTAAAAACTGTTCTTCCTCATCTGAATTCTTGGATTTAAGTGTTTTGGGAAATGCTGTAGTGTTGTCAAACATGTTTGTGTTCACAGCTCACACAGATCTGTTTCAAGTGCTAGTGTTTTTATAACTTTTGGGAGTATAGACTATGACATTTGAGATATATCTGTTAACATAACTTAAATCTGGGCACTTTCAGTCTGTGTGCTGTAAATCAATCAATTGCGCAGTGAGGGATTATATTCCTTAGTCCACATTAATTTCAGGGGAGCTCAACAGATTAAAAATATACGAAATTGAGCTGTTGTTGGTTTGAAATGGAAGTGTACCTGAACTTTTTCCTGCATCCTAGTTGCTGTAGTGAGGTAATCTGAAAATGCTTCTAATTTATCACTTTGGATGCAAGTAAAACATGGAAATTTTTAAATTGTCGTGTCATGGTTTGGTGTGAATGTCTTTGCTTTTCCTTTTTATTAATGTTTCTAGTTTGCAGCTGGGTTTTATGGGGTATGCTTTTTTAACTGCAAAAGTTACTGTATTTTTCACCCCAGACAATTTAGAGGCGTGTTATTGCTAAACTGTCCTGTACTTTGTTTATTGCCTTGTTCGAAATGTACATTGCCAAATTTTGATGGTCCAAGTGCTGCCTTAACAGAACTGTTAGTGACTGTTGGAACAGCACAATGCCGCACACGCAGTTGTGTTCGCACAAAGCAAAGAATAAACCTCTGTCTGTGAGTGTTCACTGGTTTCAATAGGCTTTTCAGTAGCTCTGCATATTACAATTCTTAGCACCTAGAGTACATTCATATTCATTACGGCAGTACGGTTCAGCCCCTGCTCGTGACTTGGTTTTTTTTCTTTTCCATCCCTCCTCTACCAGAGCATGAAGTAGAATGATTTTGCTAGTACTAGTAATGTGCTCTAGAAGATGTTACAGCTTTTTTCTCAAAATGATGGAAAATGCATCTTTTAGCTTCTTCCATCTTGTAAGAAACATGTTAAGTACTAGAACATTTAAAGCTTTTTGGAATATTTCATGATGACTCTTGTGGCTGTTGAGACTGAGAGGTGCTGGGTGTGTATGGCATGCAATCGTTTCTATGAACAATTAGTGGAAGAACTGATTGGTATGTAGTAGAGCCATCTTTTAAAGGTCTGAATACTTGTTTCTTTATTTGAATGTACAGAGGATGGGGGGGGTGATTCTTTGAATGCTAGATAGCTGTTTAAAATGCTTTTTTTGTTTGCTTGTAACTTGGCTGTTTTATTTGAACACTCTTTTAAACCAAATGACTTTTGATAGTCTGCCCATATTTTATTGCAGGTGTCTGTCTCTTGAATTCAAACTTACTGATATAATAAGTGTGGGTTTTGCTTGTGCATATAAACAAAAATTCTCTACTTGCAAACAATATTGAGAGATTAGCAAATAATTCTTGTCTCTTTTGCACACAGCAAAATTGATGATTTTTTTGCTTTTCTCTCTAACGTACAATTGACATCTCTATGAAATGAAACAGGCTTCTCTTCATAAAAAAAAGAGTACATTTGACAGCGTGAATTAATTGGACCCTTTTGTTTATTAGAATGACTCCATGTTTAAGGTATCTGATACCCCAATAGTGAGAAGTTCAGACAGCTATTTGGTTTGAGCATTTGACTCATGCATTTAATATGTTAATATATGGCATATTACCTTTGTAGATGAACCGACTAGTCCTAGTATTGACCATGATATTGCACACATTCCTGCTTCTGCTGTTATTTCTGCATCTGCTTCTCAAGCACCAGCTATAACAACTGTTCCTCCCAGTCCTACATCTCCAATCCCTTTAATTCGGCGACAACTTTCACATGATCATGGTGAGCGTTGATTTCATTCTTTTTCTCTTGCAACTTTTTTCCTTTCACACTCTGGAGATCAGGGAGTGAAAATTGTAAACTCTTTATTGCTTGAAAGAAATCACAAAAATGTAATTCAAGTTCCTGCATACTCAAAAATTTCTATTTCTTTGTAGAATCCATCCGGCCTAGTGTCCTGGATAACCAACCTGCCACAAAAACTGAGAGATCAAAGTCGTATGATGAAGGACTGGACGACTACAGAGAAGAGGGAAAATCGTGAGTTCATGGAAAAATTAATTATTTTGGTCATCTGGTTTTTTTAAGTGTCTAAAATCTCATTTTAACATTTGTTTTTCTTCCAACAGATCCATCAAGCATGTATCTAGTTTAAAGGGCATTAAGGTAGGTAAATATATATAGAGCAACTCCTAAACATTACGCATCACTGCTGTGAGAAATGGTTTGAATTATACAGGTCTGTTTTACAAAGTGATGGGCTAAACAGACAGGAAGTTTATTGGAATTGCTACTGATCAAATTGCTGATGTCTGCATCATATAAGTAAACATGGTCTCTTTTCCTGGACTCATCACATGGTCCTCGATTTTCATTTTCCTCAGTCTCTGTAAACAAAGTGTATTAAATGTGGTGGCCTTTTGTGAAAACTCACTAATGAGAGTCTAAGATTTGTGAAGTTTCTCAAAGTATTCTCGGCATGTGTAAGGTCACTATTGTTGTGTGTAAACTTGAGAAATTTTGTTTCTTCGGGACCATATTTCTGGGAACATTTTTAAAGTGAGAAACTTCTTGAACATAAGAACTGTAGGTGAATGTCTGTGGAATTACACTGTGGGGTTCTTTCTGTGATGTTTGCTCTAGGTCCCAGACAGCCAGAAATCTTCAGAAGACTCTGGTTCCCGAAAAGATTCTTCTTCAGAGGTGTTTGGTGATGCCTCCAAAGAAGGATGGCTCCATTTTCGTCAGCTTTTTACAGACAAAGGAAAGGTAACTTGTGTTTGGGTTTTTAACCTAGGACAAATGCTATGCTGGTGACAAACTAAGATAAGAAACTTCAAGCCTTCCTGTTCAGGTTTTTTGGAGGGGATAAGATCATCAATAAGTCTGTCAAAATTGCAGATCTGTTAGAAATTGACTTCAGTCAATTCCTCAGCTTTGTCTACAGACTGCTTTCCAAACTGTTTTAATTTTACATTTCAAAGCATCTGTTGAAGTAAAGTAATTTCTAATGATTAATTAAATAATAAGAATCAGTCCCTTGGTAGGTGTAGTTATATTTTTTTCCTCTTTCCTAGTAATGAAAAACGTAATTTTTGTGAATGTTGCAGAGTTGAGTTCAAAGTAACCTGCACAAATACAGACTAATGCTTAAGGAAAATTGGGTGTCTGGAATTGCAGTGGTGTGAAAATGCTATTCTGACTTGAAGGCAGTTTAAAAGGCATGGGCAAGAGTTCCCTAAAGACCAGACCAGAAACTGACTGGTTCTGTTTGTTACTGCCATCACCTGTGAACTCACACTTGGTGGGTGCTCTGGGAGGGCAGGTTATCGCGCAATTCACTCCTCTAATGGAGAGCAATCAGTGAACCCCACTTGTGTAGTCTTTCTCCCAGCCAGGTGGGTAGCCTTTCTTTGTAAAACCTCTGGAGGTAGTTCTGCCATCCAGAAATGTGCACTGGAACAAGTGAGCAAACTGACAACTTGGTTGCTGTTTTTCAGCGAGTTGGTGGGAGCATTCGGCCGTGGAAGCAACTGTATGTTGTTCTTCGAGGTCATTCACTTTATTTGTACAAGGATAAAAAGGAACAAGTGACCCTCTCTGAGGAAGAACAACCCATAAGCATCAATGCTTGCTTGATAGACATCTCGTACTGTGAAACCAAGAGGAAAAATGTATTTAGACTCACCACATCAGACCGCGAGTATCTGTTTCAAGCTGAGGACAGAGATAATATGTTAGCGTGGATTAAAGCAATACAAGACAACAGCAACCTAAATGATGAGGTGATTGTATAATATATAAAGCAGAAGTTGTATTTTTTGATTTTTTATTAAAAATGTATTGTGTTTTCTTGTAATTTATACTTGAACAGAGAAATTAATTTTTAATTACCAGTTGACCAAAATGCGTACATCGACATAAAAGAAAATGAGGTGAAAAGAAAGGTAACAGAGTAAATTAAGAGTTTAAAAAAAGTTGATGTAATCATAATCAGAAGATAGGCTTTTGAAATAAATTAGTCGAAACACTTGCTGATTTAACTAAAGATACACTTGATAATAAACTGATCAGCCAAAAATACCTAATCTTTTTTAAAAGATAATTGCAGGTTTAGGACCAGTGTGGTCCCTCTTCAGACTTGCATTGCAGAGTGGTGTGTGCAGGAGAACATTTTGAAGAGTTTCTCAGTACTTAAAAAATGAAACTTTGAGGATGCCTGTTTCTCTGAATAAAGCTGATGTTTCTATGAATTAAGTTCATGCTCATTGCTTAAGGCAAACATCTGCTTTTGTACATAATATCTGTCCCATATCAATATCTGTCCCATATCAATATCTGTCCCAATTTTGTCCATGGTGTGTTTTCATTGCAGTGATGAACAACAGAAGAATATTTTCATGTCTGTGGCCATGCACGTCTGCTCAGATTCAAAATAATTATCCAAAGTATTACACAGATAGATAAAAGAGCAGATTTAAATTCATGTCTTTTTTGGCTGTATTTGTAGTAGCAATTAGTTTTCTAAGTACAATGTGCACATAGGATTGAGATTTTGGAGCAGCAATATGTGTTTACTTGCATTTTTTCTGTTTAAACTTACTTTCAGCTTAAAAGGTATTAATCAGATCATATTACTTTGAAAAAGAAAAGTGTGAATAGCAGTACTTGATTTGTAATTACTCACTTTTATTTTCCTTGTGGTTTTTAAGTGTTTTGTTCTCAGGAATTGCCTGTTAGGATTCCAAACTGCCTGTTTGGTTTGGTTGAGGGTTGGGGGTTTTTTAAGTGGACTGAATTGTTGAATTCTATACTTTTGTATTCTGTATGGATTTTTTTCCTATTATATATGATTATAAAGTATTTCTCAATTTATTTTATAGGATACTGGTGTTACTAGTAGAGATCTAATTAGTCGAAGGATTAAAGAATACAGTACAATGATGAGGTGGGTGAATTTTACGTTGCCCGTAGTTTTTGTAGTTCTTATTTAGCTTCTTTCACCTGAAGCAGTTTCTCTTGTTCAGTTCTTCAAGCAGCAAAACAGAGCCATCTCCCAAAACACCTCGGCAGAGTCTGAGTATCAGACAGACTCTGCTTGGAGCTAAAGCAGAGCAGAGGACTCAGAGCCCACATTCTCCTAAGGACGAGACGGAGAGGAAGCTTCTCACTAAAGGTCTGTATGTTGTGGGTATCAGTGTGAGGCCATAGAGGTGCCCTTCTCAGGTGTTACTGAATTCATGAATATACAGATGCAAACCAAGTATTAGCCAGGGGTTTTAAGCTGCTGGTAGTCACTCATTTCTAGGAACTGCTTCATCTCAGATCCTGAAATTTTTTATTTTAGTCCCTGCTCAAGAGTTTTTTGTCTTTTTTTTTCTCCCCTACAGCTCCATATAGGACTAACAGTAGTAAATACAGGTGTTAATAAGCTTCTTGAGATCAAAATTTTGCCAAACCTTGAAAATAATTTTGTATGTAATTAATACTTTTTGTCTCCAGCTGACTTGGAAGTGGCAAGGTAAATTTTTCCACTAAAGTGCTTCCAAAGTATAGAAAAGATTTTTTTTGTCCCAATTTTTAAAACACAGGAGTGAACTTGTATTATTTTTTCCAGAACAAAATTAATGCCTCCTGAGTCTGATGAGCTGTCACTGCAAACTTTAACTAGTATCTGAACGCCATCAAATAATGTCACAAGCTACTTATTTTATTCTCTTTTTTCTTTTTTTTTTTTTACTTTTTTTTCACATAGTGTGTAAACATATGGTACTTCACATCAAACTGTTGTTTAAAAAGTGTTGTGTATAAATTCAGACCACTGGATAAGCAACCACTTTTCATCAACCACTTTAGAGTGATTCAGTCTTGAATTTAAGCTATCAGTGGATTCTTGTTTTTGTTTACAAAAAATGTCCCCTTTGCTTCTGCAGTGCTACACATGTAACCAAATTGCTCATGTTGGGTAAATCTCAAATCTACTGAAAGTATATTGGCAGAAATAAGAAAGAAGTACTTATTGTGTTAGATGACTTGCAGTGCAAGATAAATTGGCATTGTGATTTGTTACAAGAATTCTGTAGGAGAAGTAAACATAGCAACTGAACTTTTAACCTGATTTTTGGATAGACAATACTTTGAGTAATGTTTAGAATTATTTAGGAGTGTCTAAAACCTGATAATTTCTGAAAAGCGAGTAAGTCTGCACAAGTGTGAGCATGGCTCTAGAGTCCAATGGCTATTTCATGCAGCAGTGTGATTCCATGGAGACTTAGTGCTTTCCATGGAGACTTAGAGCTGTGCTAAATGTAGATTTTAATTTTTTTAAATTTTAGTAGTTTATATAAATTTCAAATTTAAGTTTAGTAGTTTACCTACTTTTAGTCTTAGAATTATGAAATGCCACAGTACCATCCAGCTACTTGCTTTTTTAAGTCTGGGGTGTGAGTATGTTCAGATTTATCTTTTGAACCACAGAAGAGTAATAGAAGTTATGTTTAAGGCAGACTAATGTTTAATGAGTGGTTCCATAAAGCCAGGCTGGTAAAAGTTATAAATGTAGCAGGTGTCACTTGCTTTTTGCAAATTTATTACCTGTATTTACAGTCAGTTTTGTGGCATAAATGTTCTCATTTCCTTCCTTATTTTCTATTTTGTCCACTGTTTTTGCAAAAAAAGATGAGACAAGCCCACCAAAAGACAAAGGGACATGGACAAAAGGCATTCCAAGCATTATGAGGAAGACATTTGAAAAGAAGCCCTCTGCTGTTGGAACATTCGGTGTTAGACTAGATGACTGCCCTCCAGCTCATACCAACAAAGTATGGAAGTAGAGTTTTTCTTTCATTGTGAATTTAAAATACTTTTTAAATCAATTGCTTATCTATACAACTCTTTTTCTTCAGTATATTCCACTGATTGTTGATATATGCTGCAAGCTGGTTGAAGAAAGAGGTCTTGAGTACACAGGTATTTACAGAGTGCCCGGAAACAACGCTGCCATCTCCAGTATGCAAGAAGAGCTCAACAAAGGAATGACTGACATTGATGTTCATGATGATGTAAGTCTTTGATCACACTATTTTCACATTGAAATCCCAAAGACTCCTGGTTGTGTTGTGATCATAGAAACATAAAGCATGCCTGACCTTGTCCTTTAAACACACAGAAATGGCGTGACTTGAATGTGATAAGCAGTTTGCTGAAATCCTTCTTCCGGAAGCTCCCAGAACCCCTCTTTACCAACGGTAGGTTGTTGTCATTACAGTTTTGTCTTTAGGAATTGCAGTGGAACAGTTGTCATACAACATTCAGATGATCTGAGAGAATCCATGGAAATCATCCCCACTCTGCAATAAATGTTGTATTTCCTAAAGAGTAGGACGTTATGGTGATCGTCTTAAAAATGAGAGGTGTAAATGTAATTATGTAAATGTAATTATGTAAATGTGAAAGGATTATGAATATGCAGTTAAAAGAGTAAAACTTTCAATTCCACTGTTGCAGTATTCAATGAAAGCTGGGGTTTCTTTCCCCTACTGTCATACAAAACATATATTTACAATATAATGGGCTAATTTATGACTTCCAGAGGTCATTCTTTTACGTATGTTTCTAGTGTTCAAGTGGGAGTGGGGCTGGCCAGGTAGGGGTTTATATGCATACATACATAGATATAAAAGCTCATATATAATTTCTGCTTTTTTAACAGACAAATATGCAGATTTTATAGATGCCAACAGAAAAGAAGATCCTGTTGAGCGTCTGAAAACACTGAAGAGACTGGTAAACTAAAATCAGTTGTAGGTGCACTACAAAATTAGCATTAAATGTTCAATATTCTGAATAGTGATGGTTTGTTTCAGATTCATGATTTACCTGAACACCATTATGAGACTCTCAAGTTTCTTTCTGCACATCTGAAGACAGTAGCAGAGAACTCAGAAAAGAACAAGGTATTGGAAAAATACAAAGTGTTTTGGTTTGTTCCATTGCTTTTGTGCAGTATCACTTTTAACTAAGGTGATAATTTATTGTTGTAGATGAAATTAGGGAGTTTTGCCACATGGAGAAGATTTTTGTATTAAGCTAAGTACTCCTGCAAAATATGCACATGTTCAGTGTGAATTAAGTCTATTCAAACTGGTAGTCAGTCTTTTGGGAATAACTCGTTGCATCCTAAATTTATCCTAAGTCTGTAAATTTCCTATAATCTAATCTAGGCACCAGTAAGACTATGCCTGGGCAGGGCACAGGTGAATAGACCTGCTGACAGAGGTTGTCACATCAGCTTTCTTTGAAGCCTGGCTTCTGGATGCTTGAGAGATTTTTAAGTTCAGGACTTACTTTAGTTACCTGAGTATTTGATTACCCTATAGAAGCTGTTTGGCTGGTTTTAAGAAAGAAAATTCATAATGTAAATGGTGGTAGGTCATCACTACCAGGTCTTTTTTCACCACTAAGTATAACTTTTTGTAATTTCCATAGTAAAGGAGGTAGAAGTGAAGTGCTTCTGTGCATGCTATAATCCTTCACTAATAATGCTAATAATAGTGTCCCCTTTTTCAGCTCTCAGGGAGGGGTAGTTGAGTGCAAAGCTGTCCATAATATGGGTGTGCTTGTGGGTGTTTACCTCAGAGCAGGTAACATGGTGGCTTGGCTACCAAGGGCAGGGTACAGGAAAAAATTTGATATGATTGATGGCATATAGAAGAGCCTGTGGCCAAATCGTTTAAATAATCTTAAATTGTTTAAAAGATCAGTTGAGATGAATATGATAGATACTGCAAATAATACCTTCCAGCTGAATATGAAAGAAAAGTATTTGTGTGTTCATTAAAAAAAAAAAAAAATCAACAGATTATAAACTTTAGTGAAATTTTACAGATGATATTAAGTTTACAGGTGATATTAAAAGGAAATTACAGTAAATGTTATTTTTAAGTGCAGTGCCTAAAGGAAGCTTTTTTATCATTATATGGTTTTGGTGGGCTGTATAAATGTTGTTAAATACTGTTAATATTGTTGAATATATGAGGCTAGATGAATGAGATGTTGCTACAATTGTGTGAATTGTCAAAAGATACAATTCAAGAGAGCATTGGGGGCTTGTGTTATGTTTGCAACTTACTTCTGGGAAGCACAAAGTCTTTGCCTCCTGTATATTACTAGTCTGTTCTACACCAGAACAGTAAACTCTTAAGTTAAAGAAGTAAGCAAAAACAGAAGGTAAGTTCTGCTGCTGCTTCTTGAAATTATTTGTCAGATAGAACATTAGTCATATACTTAATTCACTTCCCAAGTAGCGACCTGATCACATAATGCCGAGCCTGTCCCACAAATTGATGTCTTGGGTCTGTGATGTTTGTTCTGCCACCTCCTCTGAAGTTGGTGCAGATTGAATGAGGTCTTTGTCAGCAGATATAATATAGTATTTGACTACCAGCTGAATTTTTTGTGTGTGTCATGTAAATGTTTTCAGGAAAAAAAAAACAAACAGGGAGCTATCAATGCCTTTTTACAAAACAAAACATTTTTAAAACATCAGTGTTTCCAAGCATCAGTGTTTCTTTAAGGAAAGAAGAAAACCTTCCCCTGAAAGTGTAAATAATATGTCTGGGTTCTTGAGTTTTCTGTGCACGTGGAGCCATTTGCTTGCAGTAGGTTAAGGAAGACTGGAATTCTGAATTGCAGAAATGTTGGGTGTATTTATGGCAGCTGCATATAGGAGAGTTTTGGTGTAGTGTAACATCCTTCCTGAGTCAGTAATATATTCTTTAAAAAAACTCTTTCATCTCCTTATTTTAAATGCATCTAATATATATTAATAGTGTTATATTAATGTACTTAGCCCATATTAAGATATTTTCTCATTATAAATATATGATGTGGAAATATTTCATTTCTTAGATGGAACCAAGAAACCTGGCAATAGTATTTGGTCCAACACTTGTGAGGACATCTGATGATAACATGACACACATGGTTACGCACATGCCAGACCAATATAAAATTGTAGAAACACTCATCCAAAAAGTAAGTGGATGCATTTCATTTTTTGAAAAATAAGATGGTATACAGATCAACCAGCTTTTTTCTCATTGGGCCAGTTTGGGTCTGGTATTTATCCATCAAACTCTGACTTCATTAGTAAAATCTACGTTTGATTGTGCCACATTTGAGTTTTATATTTCCAGTGGGGTTTTCACCTTTTTTATTTTAACTTTTAGCATGACTGGTTTTTCACAGAAGATGATGCTGAAGAACCTCTTGTAAGTATTATGGCATAAATATTTGTGTTCTAACTGCCTTAGTTTAGAATCTGCTTATGTTGCCTCTAGAATGCCTGTATATTTTTTATGTCACTGTATGGTTTGCTCTTCAGAAGCACCTTTTTAGCTTTCCAGTCCTTGTAGTAATGAATTCTATTTCTTTTTAAAAAAGCAAGCCATGCATTTGTTTTAAAAGCATAAAGGAAAATAGGACACGCTTTCCTCGTGTTCTTCAGGTGAATAATGCAGTTTTCTAAATGCTGTTGAATCGTAATGAACTATTTGTGAAACGATGATGAAGAGATCTTTGTTTATTAACTGTAGACAGCAGTTCAGGAGGAAAACACTGTAGAATCTCAGCCAGTGCCAAACATAGATCATTTACTCACCAACATTGGAAGAACGGGAGTATCTCCTGGAGACGTATCAGGTAACTCTTGCCTGGACAGTGTTAATCCATAGGCTACAATAACCTACTCTCTTAACTCAGTGTAACTCTCTCTTCCTATTTTCTTTTACTAATAAATTGTTTTCCTCTTTTCCAAAAGATCATTTAACACTTCTTAAAGACTTGAATTGTTGATAATCATGCATGATATAATTTGGAAGACTTCTTTTGTCTAACAGGAATTTAATCATTAAAAGATGAGGCTTGCACATAGTACTTTATTTATTCACAGTAACCCATGCAATCATCATCGTGAGGTCAAGCAGATACGCTGCTATAAAGTGGTTTGTTGTGATGGCAGAAAGATTGATCTTCAATGATGTTCTAATATTGCTCCTTCCCAACGTTAGGAATGCAAAAAATTTGAGTTCTGTTTTCTTATCAAGTGATGGACACTTGAAGTATATTGCAGTATGTTTATACTAAAGCTGGTTTCCTTCTGTTTACAAATGCTATCCTCTTTTGTGGCTAAGGATAAGCATTACAGGCTCTTTTTTGGTGACTTTTTCCCCTCCTCCCTTCACTCTACTATTGCACTAACCCAGCATGTTGTATCCCAGGAATGTTATCCCTTCGTCTCTAGCTTTTGTTTCAGTTTTCAGAGGGTTGTTCAGCACTTACTGAAACAGTCACTTTGCACTGATGTTGTAACAGGCGAAGTGGGAGGAGTCTATCACACGGTGATGTCATTAGTGGATTCTGTGGTGTCACTGATGGACAGCTGGAACTGTAGGAAGAAGGAGGACTGTTGCCCACACTGTAGCTGCCTTGTCTGCAGAAACCCCCGTTTCTTGTAAATGGAAAAAACCCCAAGTTGATCTGTGCTGTAAATTTTCTTTTAAGAGTATTTTAAACAGATCAATGCTACTTTTTAAAAGTTTTTCTGCTGTTTCTTGTTATCTCTGAAGCAGACCCTGAGGAGAAATAGCATGGTATGGTCTACTAGTCTTTCTAGTCATAAAGCATTAGCCATGTGTCAAAAAGGGGTGTGGCAGGGGGCTCAGCTCTTTCTTCCCAGGGAGAAAGTCCCAAGTTCATGTTTTTTAGTCATTGTGCTAGCCCCTTCCTACCCCCTTTGTAATTGTATAATCTTGGGTTTTGCGAGACAGTGAAACTATGGTGTCCATTTTTCATTTCATAAAAGCGCTTGTTGTGAGAAAGTACAAAACTGGTAGCTGCTGACATCTAGACAATTTTAAAATAAAATTTTACCTGTATGTAGTAAGAGGTGGAGAGAGATGTATAATTGGGGATTTACACAGAAAATATGACTCAATTCCTTTAAAAGCTCACAAAAAGAGTATGACTACAAGAACCATGATTTGTACCTAGGCAGCCAACTGTACAAAGACACCCAATTTTGCTTTGTGTATCCTGACTCTCAGGAGAGTACACAGTGCCATCCTGAAAAGGTCTCTCAGCTGCGGTTTTGCAGGGGCTGTATACTTAAAGCATCGAATAAACATTCGTATTTCTGTTTTTTATTTTGAAGAACAGGGCTCCTTTGCCATTCCTATCATTGAGCTGGTTCTGCCTACAATTCACAGCATCCTTTCATGGCGGTGGCTTTCTGTGGTGCAGCTTGCATCTTTGTGAGCTCTGACTATTCACTCTGTTCTGGTTTTAATTTGCTTCACATCTTGTTCTGTGCTTGTCTTTTTCATAAGTCCAGCATTGTCTGTAGCAACAATTAAAATGTTGCACAGAACTGAGCAGAATTTTTTTTTAATTTTTCCACAGATTCAGCTACTAGTGACTCAGCAAAATCTAAGGTAAATAATTTTCTGATATCATATCGTTCTGAAATCAGGCTTCTGAAATCTTCCTTTATTAAATCACTGATATGCAGGTGGGCTATAGAGCTTATGTAGAATTTCTTGAGTAAGTGGTAGTACTGTTCTGTTTGAAGAAAGTTACATTGGAAAAGTGCTTGTGTGCAGTCAGCTGCATCTACCAAAGCAGTCAGCTGCACACAGCAACAGCTTTGTTCCAAGCTCTCACAGTTGTGGGCACATACCTCCTTTTTGCATCTCATTTAGTAGAGGTAAATGTATGTATGTATGATATGTTCCCTGTTGTTGGCATAATACCAATGCACAGAGAGTATTTATGTTTCTCTATTTCACTGAGAAAAGTTAGAATTCAGTCTGTTCTTCAGGAGGTAATGGCTCCTCCTCTTAGGAGAAGGCAAGGCTGTGGTTAAAGGTTGCTTTGCAGAATGTCCCTTGGAAGTGTTGCTGTGCTTGGGAGGAACACCTCACGAGGCAGGGGAACAAGGGTGTTCCTTCAGTGCTCAGTTCAGTGACAAAGGCCTCATCTGACACGTGGACTAATCTCTGTTTCCTGGGCTGTTGTTCAGTAGTTCTAACACTGGGTGTCTGTAGCACAGGCTGACAGGGCAGCACACAGCTGACTTTGGTGGGGTCATGGCACAGCTCTATGCTGGCCTGCATCCCTGGTGTGGCACTGATGCCCCCCTTGGAGCTGGGAACAGGACTCAGAGCATCCTTCTGGTTCATTGGGGAGATGCCAACACAGCTGCTCTCTGAGAGTGTTTGGTGGCTCAGCTGTTTCCTCAAAATAGCCCAGTTTCCAGGACACCACGTCACACTGCCTATGGCAGTGAGGCACTCAGTAGGAAAGGTGTGTAGCTTTGAAGGGGCCAGGTGGTAATGTTACAGTAGTGAAAATAGGTTTTAATTCATAAAATGGAATAATTTGGCTTGCACTTTCTTTGTTTCCATGCCATTTTAAAGGTAAATTTGTCTAAAGTGAGAAAGTTTATTTTTAAATTTTCTACTTTAACTAGATTTAACTTTAAATTTAACTTTTAAATTTTCTACTTTTAACTTTAACTAGTTAGGAGTAACATTCATTTTATTGGCAGTAATTAACTGATGCCATTTACAAACTCAGTCTGAAAGGTGAAAGATGAACTGAAAAATGGAGCAATTATCCTTTTTCAATAGGTAAGACCTTGAAAGGATGGATTGTGAAGCATCTGTGAAGCAGTTGCAAACCAGTCTTAAAAAGCTTTTCTTACTGTAAGGGGGCCTGCTTTATTAGTCAATCAAAAACTAAATAGTAGTATACACAAACTAATTTTTGTTAAGTTGAAGGGACTCATAAAAAGTGGAATGCTCAGGAAGGAAATTGACTTGGGCAATGTCATTTCAGCTACAGAAAGAACATATAAATGTTTCCTGAATGAAGATGCACTTTCTACTGTGAAGCTCAGGATGTGTTTTTAAACTGTTTCAGGCTAATGAATGTTTCTTTTGACTTTAATGATGCCCTCTGGTTTTTTTTAACAGGGTTCTTGGGGTTCTGGAAAGGATCAGTATAGCAAGGAACTGCTTGTGTCCTCCATTTTTGCAGCAGCTAGTCGCAAGCGGAAAAAAACTAAAGAGAAACCACAACCAAGTAGCTCAGAGGATGAGTTGGATAATGTGTTTTTCAAGAAGGAGCTTGCAGAACAATCTCGGGGTGACACAGCAAAAGAGAACACAGCTAAAGGGGAATATGAAAGAGAGAGAGAGATGGGGAGAAAACAAAGGATGTTTGTCCTGAAAGAAAAAGAGAATAGCAGTAAAAAAGATGTGAATGTTGTAAAGGATGAAAAGAAGTCATTAAAGAAAGAAAATATCCTGACAGAGGAACCTTCACTGCCTTACCATGAAAAATGTACAAAATCCTCAAATATCAACTGTCTGCAAACCATGCAGAAGAATAACCCCAAAATGCCTATTTCACAATCTTCTTCCCAGGTTGAGGAGACAGTGTCTGACTCTGGCACTATGCTAAGCACTTCCTCCCAGGCTTCCCAGCACAGATACTCATGCAAAAAAGTCGCCAGCCCTGAAATTAAACACAATGAGTTTTTAGCAGCTGATGTCAGCTCCATCACCTCAGATTACTCAACTACTTCATCTACTATGTATCTGACTGGTTTAGATGCCAGTATGCTGAGCCCTGAGGTGCAGTCAGTGACAGAAAGCAAGGGAGAAGATGCTGATGATGAAAGAAGTGAATTGATCAGCGAAGGGCGTCCTATGGAGACGGACAGTGAAAGTGACTTCCCTGTCTTTGCTACCAGCGCTGCTGCCGAGAGGCTGTCCAAAGGGAAAGTTCCAGAAGTGGTAAAGACCAGTCGGAGGAACTCTGAAGAAAGTGAAGTAAGTTGTACTGAGGGAAGTTCCACGCCAAAGTTAGAGAGTCGCAGACTTTTTAGCTCCCACAAACTTATAGAATGTGATACGCTCTCCAGGAGAAAGTCTGCACGGCACAAAACGGACAGTGAGGGGTCAGGGGATGCAAAGAGCGAGAAGGACTTGCCTACTGTGACCAAAATGTTTGACATGATGAAAAAAGGAAGATCTACAAGCAGCTTAGCTACATCGGCCAAAAGTGAGACAGACAAACAAGAACCTACTTGGAGACTGAAGATTACAGACAGGTTAAAGCTGCGCCTCAAATCATCTGCTGATGACATGTTTGGAGTTGGGAATCAAAAAGCTAACTCTGCAGAGACTGCAAAGAGAAAGAATATCAGGCGAAGGCACACACTTGGAGGGCAGAGGGATTTTGCTGAAATAAGTGTCCTGAATGCTTGGAAAGCTCAAGAACCAAGTCAAAATAGGGAGAGAGAATCTGAGCTTTCAGCTGTGACTCGGTTGAAGCCAAAATGTCCAGCCCAGGACCTCTCGATCTCGGACTGGCTCGCACGAGAACGTTTACGCACTAGCACAACTGACCTTAATACGGGTGAAACTGGAAAGCCCAGACTTGAGAACACTAACTTAGCAGAGGCATCAAAGGTAGAACTGCCCTCATCTGCAGAGATGCAGGCAGATGAAGGCAGCTCTTCCAGCAGCTTGACTTTAATTAATAGAACACCACCTTCGGGACCATTTCAGCCACCAGACCAGGTAAATGGTGAAAATTATCAGAACATGAACAAAAACAACTTCAGCCCAGCAGTTGATGCCCATCCTCATAAACTGTCTGGGACACAAGTGGTTAGATCTCGATTTTACCAGTATCTTTGAAATGGGGAGATATGTCCACTGCAGCAATTCATTAACTTACTGTTACACTTCCCAGTAACTCTGTGTGTGCGTGTGTGTGTGTGTGTGTGTACATATATAAATTTTTTTTCCTGTACTGTTGTTGTTATGCAGCCTTCATTTGGGCTGGTTTCATCAATGTGCTCTGTGGAACGTCTTCACAGTGCATTACCACAGCCAGAAGAACACTGAAGTTAAAGTATATATATATATATTTTAAGAAAAAGTATATTTGATGGCTGCATACAAATGTTGAACAAAGCATCTGATGCAACGTGCTGTGTAGTGTATACATGGTTTTCTGACTGAGAGGTGGCCTGGCATTAGTATGCAGGAAAATTGTTCTTTTGGTTTAGTCACTAACAAGTGCCTCATTATAAATTCATTTGGTTTGTTAGGGTGCCATATTGCTAAATTAGAGAAACTTATTACAAACAAATGAATACATTTTACTGTTAACGAGTTTCATTACATTTTACAAATGTTAACACAGGTGGCTACAGAGCTTCCATTCCTTAGGCATTCCAGTAAATATTGGAGTTTTATATTTCCAATTTTAATACAGATTTTGAGTTTTATGTGACTTGAATTTCTAATCTTTCTGTAAAATAAGTAACTTAACTGTACATATTACATGTGTATCTTTTCTTCAGATACCAGATTTGATATAAATGTTGTAACATAGGCGTGTAGATAGTGGATACTGGATGGAACTGGTTTCTTTTATCAAGAATATAATTCTGCATGAAGACCTAATGAATTCAAACCTGTATCATGCCTGTGTGCATACCCACTTAAACACTGGAAATAAAATTGTTTTGGTGACTCTTTGTGTGATTTGAATTCTTTCTGATGAACGGTTCTGAAATGTCACGTTTATAAGATGCAGTCAGCAACTGCTCTTGGGGATCACCAGACCTGCAGTTCCTCCTGGATGAAGGACACCTCTCATTAATCTTTTGTTTGTGAGGCTGCCCTGTGCAGGTCAGCAGGTGAGAGCGATTCAGTTGGTTAAATATTTTCATCTTGATACGTAGTTTGATTCTAAGGTACGTAGCAAGTGGGTTTATGTTTAGTGTGCAGGTTTTGTAAAGTCAGAATGAACATCAGTATCTGCCAATTAGAACTATACTGTAGTTTGGGTCTTGTACTTTTTAAAATTTTAACTAAAAAAATGTGTTTCCACCCCAAAAACTCAACTGTATATGAACTCCACCAGTTATATTTTTTAATTGTATGTTCTTGCACACCGACTTGAAAACAAAGCAGCTGTTCATCACTTTGGGTGTCCTTGTGTCTTACCCTGTTTGTTGCTTGGCAGAGGATTAAACCTCTATCAATGTGTCCAGTCACTGTGAGGAGAAGGAATTGTGCCATGTTCTTGTGGTCTCCATGCAAACTAAAATGTCTTTTCCTCCTGGAGCAGATGGGAAGTGGGTGCATTGGCAGTGTTCTGTGTCGGGAGGAACGGGTGTATTTTGTGAAGGGCACGGTAACAGGATGGCTTTTGTTTCAGCTGTAACAGTAAAGTGTACTTGAGCATTTTACTGGGCTTTGAGAATACGGTGTTGTCTTGTACTGGAGCTGCTTTTTGTCCCATCATTAGTCTCAGAAGCTCGTCAGTGTGTGTTGAGCACCCACAGAGGTTTTCTCAGTGAAGGAAAGTACTTAGGGAGGTGCACAGGGGAGCCTGGGCATCTGCACCTTGCTCTGCTTTGGCAGACATTTTGAGGGGTTAATTTCCATTTTGTTGTGTTTATAGATAACTGATAATTTTACTCCTCAACCCAGACACATGGCTGTCAGCTTTTGTCTTTGAACTGTAATTATATTAAATGAAGAACACAAGATTTTCTGAAAAATTAGGAACTTAGAAAACATGACTTGTATTGGCTGACAGCGCTGCAGGTACAAATTTATTTGGTATCCATGATATTCTCTGCTGCTGCACCAGTAACATGGAACAGGTAGGGGAAACCCATGACTTGGGTCATGAGAGGTGCAGGGAGCATCTGCCAGGGGCATCAGGGAGAGGAGGTTACTGAGCTCCCCCTGAAGAAAGTAGGGAGTGACTGCATATCTGAGGCTGGAAAAACACTGATGCTTTTTCTGCTCCTTGAAAACTGCCAAGATTTGGGTCACCTTAAATTTCAGCCAGTGTGGCAGCTGAGAAAATAGACATTTTTAGGAGTCATTGCTATGCCCTGGTCGCACCAGCAGCTACCTCAGACCCTTATCTGCAGTGCTTTTTTACTGTGTTGGGGATGTTTTTTTCTTGCTCTTTTCCCCTGTCCTGTGGAAAAGAAGGGTGACAGTGACTGACTAAGAAGAGAAGTGCGTGCCTACCATAGACTGTCCTGAGGTGAACACTGTCAGTGTCTCTGGAAGCTGGGTTCAGTGGGATGGGCAGCTCCACAGGCTTGCCGAGCGGGTGAGGTGGGCAGGGATCACTGAGGCCACCCCCAGCTCAGCCACGTGCAGCCAGGGCAGATTGCTCTGGGGGCTGTGGCTGGGTTCTGAATATTATCACAGTTGAAAGCTTCACAACTTCCCCAGGCAAGCTGTGCCAGTGTTTGGTCATGGAGCAAAAAGGGATGGGCTTTTTTATGTTAAAACAGAATTTCTAAACATCGCTATTTGTGTCCAATTTTTTGTTTCTGTATTTCATTAGAAGGATTCAGACAGGCTTGGAAAGCACTTCTGGTCTGAGGACGGTTTGGAGCTTTGAAGCTCCAAAGTTGTTAGGGATAGGATAAGCTGGGATCTGATGGAGAAATGAAATAATGCATTGGTAGCAACAGTAGTGTTTGGATTTTTTAAATGGTCCCTAACAGCAATTCCTGCTTCAGTGGTGATCAGTGGTTTAGTCTGAGCTGCCTTCTGGCGTGTGGTAGCTGGAAGGTGCTGTGTGACTGCTTTTTAGGACTTGAAAGGGCTTGTTATGGTCCCCATTAGTATCGCTCAGAGCACTGCTGATGTGGAATTAAGGCATGGCCACAGTCCAGACAGTTTCATAACTTCTTTTGTGCTGCAGCAGAACTGAAGGAAAATTCTTTGCTGAGCTGCTCATTAAGGGCCTTGGGTTCCTGTGCAGCCTCTGAGAGCCTCTCTGCTTTGTTCAGGCAGGACGAAAGAGTTCAAAATGTGGCCTCATTTACTACAAAGAGCTGGGGTTTTGTTCCCAAAGCCAGGTCATAACACCGTTCCCATTTAGATAGCAATTAACCAATTAACTGTGCCAGCCTTTGGAAAGGGGTGTGGCCTGGAGGGGAGTGCCTTAAAGCTGGGCTGCAGTGCGCCCTGAAGTGCTGCATGTACCTGTGGCTCCCAGTCAGGAGACTGTAAAAAATGTGCCTTAACCATCTGTTATTGAATCCATGAGTTTTTAAGCCTGCACGAAGGGCTGCCTTTCAGTGGAGATCAGATGGGTTTTGGCCCTGTACACCCCTCCCTTTTCCTCCTATTTGCTCCCTCTTTGGCTCTGCCTGCCCATCTCCGTGTCCTGCCCAGCGCAGGGGCTCTGTGCTGTGTCACTTTGGTTTTGCTGCAGTCCCTCCCTGCAGGAGGAACTGGCTGACACAGGGATGATGCTCACTCTGCCATGAAGTTGCAGGCAGCAGGAAGGTCCTGCTCACCTTCCAGCTCCTTCAGTGAGCTGCTGCACTGCTGGATTGGAGAGCCGTGGGGTGCAGGCTGCTCTGCTCGTGCAGAGGTACCTGTCCCATGGTTTGACCTAAACTTCAGTGGCAGCCACCTCCACCAAAACTGCTCTTCATAACCAGTTTGCAATGGGAAACCTGTCTCTTTCACAAGTGTCCAGTTCTGATTTCTTCTGTGTCTAAGGAATTTATTTACAGACTTGATGGTCTTGCTGGGTGACAGCCTGTGTACAGCTCTTCCCTGCCTGTGTTTGTGAAAGCCTGATAACTTCACTGCTGGACAAGCAGGGTGGGGAGGGAATAAGCATTGCCTGACTCGTTACAGTCCCGGCAGTGCAGTGGGTTATGAGCTGGCTGAGCCTGTTGTTTCCTGCTGGGCACTGCACCCCAGCACTGAGCAGGTGCCCCAAAAGTGTGGGTCACAATGGAGCTGAGGCCTCGGGTGGGTGTGTTCACTGCCTGATGGCAATTTTCACATTGACCACCCCAGGCAGTGAGCACAGCTCTGCCTCACTGCCCGTGCACAGCAGTGACTGTGCAGGATCATTGGTTAATTGTACCACCATTGTCTGTGTCTAAATACAGCCAGATACAGAGAATGTTTTGGTGTGGCCCCTCACCTGCAGAGGCTGTGAGAAGCAGCCATGGGAGCAGTGCCAGAGCCACAGGGGACCCTGCCTGCCAATGCCATGGCTCATGGGGGGACACCTCATGTGCCATTACAGACATAAGCTATTAGTAAGTCACTGTTTTTCAGTAAGTGTCCCATCCTTGGGAGGTGTCAGACAAACAGCTTAGGAACAAATCCTGCTCCATCCATCGAGCTTGGGGTTACATTTTGGCTGTGTGAAGGGGGAGCAGGGTCCCCAGCCGGCCGGGGCTCTGTGTGTGCTGGTAAGAAGCCACAGCGTTGGGTCAGGCAGGTTCCCTTTGGGCCAGGGACTCTCGTACCCTGTGCGTGAGAAGGCAGAGAACAGAGCAGGACTGGAACAGCAGTGCCCGCTGTTCCGCCGCGGCTGGAAGGGACCTGGCTCCGCTCCAGAGGCTCCGTGTGGGCGCTCTGGCCGCGCCTCACGCTTTGCTTTGGCTCGGGCACCCCAGCCCATCCTGTGCTCCTGTGCCGTGCCAGCGGAGGGGATGGCACCGACCTGCCCCCGCTGGAGGAGCCTGTGGTGACACAGCTAGGAAGCAGAACTGAAAGCACAACCAAACTCATCACAGAAATGGAAATGCTAAGCTTAGTAGGCCGCAAACCTTGGCAAAAGTAATGCTAAGTGTAGGTAAGCCCAAGCCTCGGCAGAAGCAAGCAGGATTTCGAAAAGAATGCTTAGGTTGCAATACCTTACATATTTGTACGAGGCAGTGCATAGGTAGAATGAAGCAATGTTATTTAAAAACACAGATATGGTTGTTATGGTAATTATTGCTTAAGCTGTGGATCTGTATTTAGCTCATGCCTAAAAGGTATAAAAGATGAGACTGTGGTCAATAAATCGGCTCCCATGCCAGCACCCAGCTGCAGTCCTGTCTCTTTGTCACTCGCTATCGTCAGCAGCCTGTGTGTGCTGTTCCTGAGGGATGGCTCGCTGGTTATTCTCCAGCTGCAGGGGATGCACCATCTCAGAGCACTGCCTTGGAGTGATACTTCTAGGGAACTTTCACAAGGGGAAATAAGCCAAGGAATACCTCAAGCTGGAAGGGAAGATACCTCATTCAGTCACTCAGAAGTTTTTCTTTGCTTGCTGTTTTCTCACTTGGAATTCCAGCAATAAGCTTTTATCAACAGCTATTTGGAAGACCCCATTTTGAAATTAATAACTGTGTATGGCCTTAATCTGGGGAAAATCAAGTCAGGTTTTCTCCTAATGGCTCATCACCCTCAGGCAAACAGCTGAACAGCCAATTGAGAGCATCCAAAAAGTTACTAGTGACAAAATACAAATATATAAGCATGCAGCCCTTTATTTTTGTAAAGATCTTTGCTTATCATAGTTCTGTATATTACATTATGGTGTTATACAAATAAATTTATTTACAAAACCATTAGCTATGCAAGTTTCTTGCTCTTCTCCTATTTAACTGGTATCCATCTTTTTCAGCCCTTCCCCATATATATATTTTTGAGCATGCATAAAAATTAACTTTGGTGTGGTAAAACTACTCTATGTGCCCAGCCACATACAGTATTTATTTATTTATAGTTATTTATAGATATGTACAAAAGTTTGCCAGTATACAGAACAGTACTGAAGTGTACATTTTAAAATCCACAATGCAATACATTAATGGGCTACCAGGTCTCAGTAAAATAAAACTGAAGGAAAAAGGGTGGATTTAGCTGAGAAAAAAGTAATCAGCAACTATCTATATGTGTAAAACAATTTATTTTTTCCTTGTCTGGCAAATTCTTAAATATAATCTGAATGGCAGTGCAATAAATTGAGTTGCCTCATACACACATAAGACCAGTCTTGTTCTGTTTCTTGTGCAGAGGTTTACTGTCCAGCATACTACTTTCAAATGTACATTACAATAGTATCAAAATGTTTTGGCAAAAAGATCTTGAAAGGAACCATGACATTTGTTGACAAAAATAGAAATCTGTAACAAAGCTAAATAACACCAAAATAAAAGAAAAATATTTTAGTTTCAGTTTTACAGTTGAATATAATCACACTTTAGTATATCTCTGTTCACTTCTAGACCCCATAATGAAAAATAGCTTTATACAAAACAACTTAGTAAATTTTTAACCATACAATTCCCCATGCTCAGTAGACCGCTGTGCACACGCAGTCAAGTTCACTCACACACCTTCACACTTTTTGTAAGAGATGCTGCCTATAGAAAGAAAATGCTCTTTTATCATAACAACAGCAACCGTTTTCCAAAAAGCTTCACTCTAATCTAGTGTAGTAATTCAGTATTTAGCACGTGATTAGTATTAAGCCTCCAGCAATACAACAAAATGGCTACATTCCCTGGTTAAAATATTGGCTGCAGATTCTTTGAAAGTGAACAAAAAGCCTTGGTGACCTGGCAGGTGTGCTGTGCTTAGCCTTTAGGATGGCTCCTTGACCGTGGATGGGGCGGACTTGCCGGCATTCCCGTTCTGTGCCTTGTAGCTGTTGAAACTAGGGGTGTGGATTGTCCTGATGCTCTTCATACCTTGGCTCAGGGAAGGAGGGGAGATAGAGGAGGGGGGGGAGGTAGAGGAGGAAGGGGGGGGTGTTCGGCCGTTCTGAGTCTGCAGCGAGAACGAGAGGTGGTGACCTTTCCCTGGGTAAGTGGGGCTCTGAAACTTGGAGGAGCCGTTAGAGACAGAGGGGATGAGGGAGGTAGAGTAAGTTATGCGACCTGTCTGAGGACCGAGAAGGGAGGAGGAAGGAATGGAGGTTTTAGTAGGTGGATTAAGAGGGTTAGAGCTGTCACCACTAGAAGCAGGTGCTGAGCTGCTTTTCCCAGAAGTGGGAGAAAAGGCTGGGATCTTAGAAGCAGGTAGGGTAGGAGAAGTAGCCTTATAGTCCCCACCAGCTTTCTTAGCACTTCCATTAGCCTGCAAATAAAGATGTCAGGAGACAGTTTGTCAGAAAGCCGTGATAAACCAACAGGACCTGGGAAAACAGCCCTACAGAGAATCAGAACTAACACTTCGAGGCCTGAGCTGAGTCCTGCAGCCATGGACTGGACCTGGTAGAAAACCCAAAATGCCCAACGGAGGGTGCATAGAGAAAGAGCCAAGAGAGCTTTGTGAGAAGGCGTGACCTACGTGTTACAGCCCAGGCACTACGTCGGCCATGCTGCGCGTTATTAACGTGAGAGAGACGTCCCGCCGCGGTTAATGTGCACCCACTGCCACCTACGCCAACGGGTTAGTGTCCAGGGCTTCCTGCAAAGACTCTCAACAGAAGCATTCCCAGTTCCCCAACAGAACCACCACAGTAACCAAACGGAAAGTAAACAGGTAGTTGACATCCTAAAATTACAGCTGAAAACCACAGTTTAAAAAAAAAAAAAAAAAAAAGAAAAAAAAAGAAAAAGCCAAACCCAATAAACAAACAAACAAACAACCCAAAACCCAATCGAACAAAAAAAAGCAGCAGGTGTTTTATTGCAGACATGCATGCACAAGCATGGTGAAAAGATCAGTACTGTCATGCCCCCAGGATCCAGGATGTCCAGTTAGACCTCAGGCATCCGATATTTGGTATAATCTCAGTCAGTTACTGGAGTTTTTAAATAAACAAACAACATGAAATGTCCATCCAAACACCGGGTTTAGGGTAAAACTACCTGTCTGTATTGGCGTGGATCCTGCAGCTTGTGCTGTTTGCCTGATTTCTCCATGCTTCCTTGTCTAGTTTTTGAAGCCATGGGGACTGGCATCCGGCTTGTCTGGGAGGCAGCGCTGGAGCCCTGTGGAAACAAGTGGAGGGGCAGGGAGAGGAGACAAGGAGGCGCGGTCAGTGCCAGAGTGCCTGAAGAGAGGACTGCACACCATGCGCCGAAAAAAAGCCACAGTACTACATGCAGGGAAAGTTCAGGAGCTTCACACCGCAGGTGTTAATTTCCAGAATCAAATGGAGAAAACTGCTCAGCTACTGATCAGCCTGGATTTCATGTCAGTGACACTTGTCATTTCACACAGCGGATTATTCGACCCAGCTCCCCTGCATTTGCCCATCACCAATCAGCAGCAAAGATTAAAAAAAACCCCAAAAACCAATGGTCTATTAGCTGTTAGACACCTCATGGGGAGCCCAAACAAGCCACCTGAAAGGAAGCAAACAAATCACAAGACCCTCTTGTTTAATGGTGATTATTGCAGATTTTAGAAAGCGGCTGGAGGTTTGATTTCTTGGACTAAGGTACCTTACGTGAAGTGGCTGGGAATGATGCAGGGGGCTCTACACCAGCAAGGCTCTCATCCAGCACTACACGCTCTCGGGATGGGGTCTCTGGTACTATCTGGGCAGAGAAGGGGACAGTGCTTCCCTCAGAGGTGTATGTGTTTTCAGGGACAGGTTTTGGACTCATTTCACTGATGGTGTTTTCCAGCTGCTTTATAGTCTGCTCAAGGCTGTCTAGTGTCCTGTATGTACTCTGTCGAATTTCATCAGTCCTGGACAGGGACACTGCAGCTCCGGAGGGTCCCTCTTGCTTCCCAGAGTGACTTTTATCACTCTCCTCAGATTGAGACCTAGTGATTTCAAATCTCTTTGCTTCCTTGTGCTGCTTCAGAGTTCCATCTTCCTCCTCTTCTTCATAGACCACAACCTGCAAGGTCTTCTTCCCAGTCTTGGTTCCTGTCCGTATCGCCTGTGTCAGAGCGGCCAGCTGCTTTTTGGGGAATTTAAACTTAAATTTTTTCTTAGAATCCTGCCTGCTTCCCAACTGATCGGCAGAGTCCGAGTTCACTTCTGTGTTTAGCCCATAGATCTGGCGGTATTTGTCAAAATTTGTCTTTGTGCTTTCCTCCTCTGCAGGAGCTCTGCTTTCTGCAGAGTCAGACTGAAGGTGAAATGGATACGGCCCCTGGGGACCATGAGCTGCAGAACACTCTGTGGTTGCTTTTCTGTCCTTAGCTACTGGTGACTCTTCCTTCTGCCTCTCAGAGACTTCATGTGCTTCATTTTCTTCCTCCTCCTCTTCTTCTATCTTTTCATCTGTCATCATTTTTTCCAATTCCTCATCACATTCCTCAAAAATTGTAGAAAGCCGTTTGTATGCTGACCTAATATCCATTGGTTCATCAAAAATGATGATGACAGGCTTTTTGTCCAGACACACCACTGGCTCTTCGCTGTCTGTGTTCTCAGGGATGCCCTTCTCTGATGCCACATCCTTCCTCGTGTCGATGTTGACTGTTTGCACGTCTCCTCCTTTCCGGCTGACTATGTCATGAACTTCCCCACTCGAGAGCACCTGCACAGCTGTTTTAGTAATCATGAAGGCAATGTTTTCTGTGGGTGAGTTGTCTTCACTTGGAGAGCTGGCTGGAGAGTCTATCTCTTCGATGCTGCTCACACTGTTTGCTCTGGACACTTTGGGTCTCAGCACAACCTGACTGTAGTTGCCTGCAGAAACTTCTTGCTCCTGCAAGGAAGGTTGAGGCCCCGCAGCCTCCTGTGTGTGCCTCAGGAGAGGGGCAACGCTGCTGATGGGGATGTGCATGCCTGTGCTCTGCAAGGCTTCACCCTGCAGCACACCCTGGTGAGCATCTCTTGATAGTCTGTAGTTTGGCTTTTGTTTTCCAGTCTCAATGGCTGGAAAATGTGATCCTAAGATATCTTGAGCCCCTCTTCGTTTGTCCTCCTCTGGCAAACTGACACCAGACAGGTTTGTGCTCATATTCTGAAGGTTTTTGTTAGAATAGTCTGTACTGTCTACAAACAAACCCTTGCTAAATGTAGGACTGTCATTCATTGAAAAGCCAATTTTACTGTCAGCTGTACTGGATGAATCAGAACCCAATTCTTCTTCAGTTTTCCCTTCCCTCTTCTCTTTAGGATGGTCACTATCTGTGGGAGATCCTGTTGTAGCCCCATACACCTGAGGGGGAAAGTTGGATTACTTAGTTATTGAGGCCTTTTATCTTTACAGGATTTTTTTTTTTCCCCAAGATTAATCTTAGGGCAAGCGCAGACCTCGTGAACTCACCACTCCATTTACTGCTGCAGAGATATGTCTCAAGCTGTCATCTGATTCCTGTCTTTCTTCGGGGCAAAATTCCAAATTCTGGCAGAACAGTGCATGATGTTACTGCTTTGTGCTATGCATTAGGTCAGGGTAGGATGTTACCTTGTTTTAACAAGGCCTCCAGAATATGCATAAGCACATTAATTACCTGATCTCCAACACAGTGCTCCATGACCTGTTCACCTTCCTGCTAACCCCCCCCTCCCCCCCATTTTTTATAAGATTGAAGCTGAAAGTCTCACAGTATCTGATCACATTCTGCTGGGACACATCAAAGGGAGGGTGATGTGGAAGGGCTGACAGTGATTCTGGCTTGCCTTGAAAGCAAGTTTTATACCAGTAAAAGCTGCTTTTCAAGTTACACTTTGCTCTTTCTAATGCTGGTCCCACCTGAGCAGTGCTGCTCCATCACAATTAGTATCATTACAGTCTGAGCACTTCTAAATCCTTGCTGCAGCTTAGAAGTATTCCATCAGAATTACCAGTGGCACTCTGTGGTGCCTGTGGAAGTGCAAAATGAAACATTGAGCTACATTCACTTATAGCAGAAATGTCAAACACCAGAGAGGTCATCCACTGGCTCAAAATAAGTATGTTTATTCTCAGCAATGAAATTTCAGGGGGACTTTTTTCTTTATTTGCAAGTGAGGACCCCTGGAAATGCCGTTTCATAACACCAGGCTTTTCTCTGGGATTTGGTTTAAGTGCTAGTGATAACTTAGGAGAAACACCAATCATCAGGGTCAGGGACACCAGGACTATGAGTAAGAGAGAAATCTACAGACAAAAGACATCTCACCAAGAAGGAAAGTAATTTGGCCTTGAGTGCCTGAAGGCAGTGAACCAAAAGCAATAATGCTGACATTGCCTGCTTGAGACTAGAAGCTGACTCCTAACACACCAGAAGGACAGATTATACTTATGTGAGCATCAAGACGTGCAGAACAGTCAGGAGCATTGCCCTCCCAACTGAGATAGATGAGTGACAGTGCAGAAATCCCCAGGTTGGCTGTGCATGCACGCCCCATGCATACAGACATTCACCAGGTATAGTTTCTACACCTCATGTGAGGTTTTCTTATGTACTATTGGAGGATTTTACAGAAGCACTTTACTTGCAATGAAAACACAGAAGCAAGTCACTCATACACCAGAGTCACAGCTCACCTCCACAAAGGCTTGTTCAGCAGCAGCAAGGCTGAACAGCAGCTCCATGGACACCTTGACATCCCCCATATTTCCACATGAGGAGCTCTCATACAAACCAGCACAGCAGCGAGGCCTCAGGGGACAGGCTGACACTGCACCTTGTGCTGAGAGGCACCTTGGGAGCCAAACCAGGGTGTGTGATCCCCTGACCTGCTCAGTGCTCAGCACCTCCCAGTCCCATGACATGTCAGACCTCCAGAATTAGGCCAAGTCACTCAATGGCACTTGTTGCCTCTGGATATGCTGACTGTGTATCTTTTTTTAGTAGGTTCCACTTCTAGTTCCAAGCACCAGTGAAACACCTCATGGTGTCATTGTACAATAGATCTCATTTTAGGAACTTCTGCTTTTCTATTAAAAAAATAAAACCACAACAAAACTTATTTCCTCAATGACTTTATCGTGACCATAATGTTCCATATTTAAAGCCAATAAACACTCTGTCATGTCAGATTACAAAAACAGATCTCATTAATTTCCTGGACTCTGTGTTATTCAAGTAAATATTAGTTTATGGCAATGACTTGGCAGCACCTTTCAAAGTTTCAAATGTTTCACCTTTTAAATGTTTGTGCTACAGGATGTGCAGTGTCCCGAGTGATGACCCAGGATTTCATGTAACAATAAGCTCTTATTCTGACAACAGCAGCAATGAGGATGAATTCACACTTTTTCTTTCTCTGTAACACTGTCATACACACAGAACAGTTTGTCCTTTTTCCCTCATGCCCATGTACCCTCACCCAGCCAGCTGTTTGCAGCTTTAGACCAGAACTGCTGTTTGGGCAGCTCCAACACAAGTCCTTGAGGGCAATTGCCCTGCCCTGGCAGCATTTGCATATGCACACAAAATGCACAAGAAGGTTGAAATGCTGTGCTGAAGAGCTGTGTTTCCTTCCCCACCATACCCACCTTCACTGCAAACCAGCATTTGGCTGACCAGTTGTCGTGCCTGCACAACCCCCAAACCCCAGCAGTGATGCAACTCGTTATTATTAAAAAAAAAAAGAGGTCTGCAAGGGCAGAAATACTTGTCCTTTTCTTGTCCTGCACACTGGCTGCCTGCTAAGTCAAATCAAATTAATTGGCAACTGCAGTCCATGCGCTGCTGTGAAATTTAACCTTGACCTGCCTACAGCCCTGGACACATGGCCCCTCTTCTCAGCCCCATGACTGAATTTTGGGAATGAGCTTTCAGCATAGGGGCAAATTCCTCCCATCCACTTTGACTCTGTCATCCAATAAACTGAATGGGATTTCTGAATATCTAACAACTATTTCTCTGTCCAACAAATGAAACAAAATAAAGCACAAATTCTCAAACTGGCTCTAGAGACTGAGAGGAACCATTAATTCCCCTCAAGCTTAGGAACAGATGCTTCATCATCCATCACCAGAACAGTAGGGGAAGGATGTTCTAAGTAGTACGAGCATTTCTGACAGAAACTGATGGATCCTGTTTTGATTTCAAAGAATCATAAAACTTCATGCAACCATAGTACAAGTGCTAATGAGACACACAATATAGTTTAATATAAAGTTCTGTAGGAGCGTTTCATACGGAGATGACAGGAAGGAAACTGCTGGGCAGTGGTGGGTGGGGGTTAGAGAGAACAGGACACAGGATATAAGATTAGTTTTGAAGGAAAGAAGGTTATGCCAAGACCGGGTGGCATGTCTACGATTGCCACTTGTTACCTTCTTTTCCTTGTGATGCATTAAAGTCCCAGGCCTTATGTCTTTAACATGTGTATCATTTCTGGACTGTTCAGCATGACTGTTTGAGTTTACATCCATAAAAGAGCACTTCTGGAAAGCCTAGGAAATAAATACTGCAGGTTATCAGGAGAACTTTTACACAGAAATATCTGGAGATGACCAACTGCAAAGACATTGCTTGTTTTTAACAGTCACGGCTCAACAATGTTTTCTACAAGCTCATGAGATAATAATAGAGATTTCACAGTATCAGATTAAGAGAAGCAGGGCATCCCTTCCAGCCTGTCAAGACTCTAACACCATGCTGACCTCAGTGCTCCCTGTAAGGAGGACAAGCTTGATTTCTGAATTTGCAGACAATGGAGACCCACAGAGGTGCTACAGACTATCCAAACTCAAGTAGGAAGCCCATGACAAACTTGGGGCTTGGGACAGCACCTATTTCCTTGTGGCTGATAATCATGCAAGAGTTACAGAACTCCACTTCTCCCACACAATCTGTTATTAAAACTTTAAACAAGGAGATGTGCCTTTGATCAGCCACACATTCTTTGATAATGAACCATAAATTGACTGCCTCAGCCTATGGCTTTGAGGACACCGGCCTCCCACCATGCACCCCCCAGGGCATGGCCCAGACTTTTCAGCCTTTATTTTGCTATCCTCCTTTCATTTCCTTTGAGTTTTTCTATCCAGCTGGCTCCCAGATCTGGAGGACGAAAAACTATCTCTGCCACTATCACCATGCAGTGCAGGCAGCAAATGTGCCTCACCAGAATTTCCAGAGGTCCCTGCTGGCACGTGGCCTGCAGTCCCTGAGATGTGCAGGCAGGACACAGCAAAGAGGGGGAGTGCTCACAGGGGTCAGACACACCATGACATGCAGTAAGATTGTATTTTTGTACCATATATTAGGGAAATTATTTTATTCCTGGCAATTTATGAAATGTATAGCCCTATTCTGTAGATGCTCTGTTCTTCATACGTGTTGCATGTTTATGCAAAATCAGACAAGTGAGGATAACAAAAAAAAATCCAGTGCAAAAAATCAGGATGCAAACTTTTTTCCGGTTTTCCATTACATCCTATTTGTATGTGTTAATAGATTGGAGTACCTAAGAGGACATGAAACTAACAGAAAAAATAGTCTATTGCTTCTCACAATAGAGGATATGGACTTTTCCCCAACTTACCCATTTGTCAGACCAGTGATGTGAGTTTGAGTAAAGCATCCTCCAAGTCCTTCAGGCTTTAAGTGTCAAAAATGCTATTTCCCTTTGGTATTTTTTATCACCTTTGCTCTGAAATATCTGCAACAGTCTCCAAATAGTTTGTGCTACAGCCACTGATCATTATGATGTCTTTTCCTGCTACATTTAAAATATCCACATTGCACTCAAGTTTCTTCTGAACCTTCATATTGTTAACAGGCTTTTCAGACACATGCATACTCAGCCATGGATGCAGCAGCACAGTGTGGATCTCACTGATCCTGTACACAGACATAAAAACACACCACACTTTCACACCTACACCCAAAGCAGACAATTTTGTGGCAACAGCACTGACCTGGGAGCTCCTGTCAACTTGTTACTGCAACTCTTGTTTCCTTCCAAGACATGCAGTTGTGTTATGTAGTTGTGTGGCCTGTATGTTGTTATTCTTCATGTAGACTCTAGTTCAGCAAAGCATTACGACCATTAAGTGACTGCTACCATGTCTCTGTTGTCATACTTCACTAATCTTAATTCAGAATTAAGATTATTTACACAGTAAGGATTTTAAATGTATTTCCAGGCTTTTGTTGAAAATACAGAGAGACACTGGGCAAGTTGCTGCTCCCTATGAGACCTGTCTATAAACACCTGCATCAAGGTCAGTGATTTCAAAACCAGACAGGTCTCAATTACGCTGCAATAGTTTGGGGTTTTTTTTTGTATACTCTGAGGTGCCAGATTTTTTTGAGATGTTGTGTGATGTTTGATCAAAATGTTTATAGGTATAAAATTCAGTTTAAGCAGTCAAACCTGTTACTTGATCAGAGTGTTGTTTCCTTTGACAACTCTCTGTTCCATTACAATGTGCTCACTGGCATAGCTGTTTATGTCTGTCCTTTAGTTCTTCAACGATTTAATTCCATATCCCATTTTCCATCTTTCTGCCTATGACTGACATCAAACTAATGAGCCTGTAGCTCTTAAATCAAGCAATTTGCCCCTTCTAAGACATGGTACTCTGTTAAGCTTCTAAAATATACCTGGTATTTGGTATTGGTTTAAAATGAGCATTGCTAGCCCCAAAGCTAGCATTTAAACACCCATTCCCTGTTGAGTAACCATGCCTGTTTCACCTCCTTAGTTTCCCTCAGCCCCTGTTTCCATACCTTAACCTCCACTTCATTGTCCCCAGCTCTCCTGTCTCACAGGTCATCAGCACACAGAGGGGAGTAAGGGTGACCTGCTGCTCTCACTCCTGCAAACCAGCACTGCTGGGTGAGAGCAGAGGGAAGGAGCAGGGTGCACCCATCAGATGTAACAGCTACTGCTCAGTGCCCGTGTCTCCTGTGCTCTGAATGCTCCCTGGGCAGCACCAGCCCCCCTGCTGGCAGGTGGACGGCAGGGATCCTCTCGTGTTGTGACTGTGCTCTAAAATACCAGAAGTTACAGCCAGTTAGGCTGATCCACATCTCCTTTCCTCATGTGGGCATGGAAGAGGACAGAGGGTGCCCCTGGGAAGCTGGAGCTCACTGATGGTATCTGGAAGTGTTGGCATTTAGTGCAGCATTGCCATCACTGCAGTGAACTGTCCTATGTGATGTCAAGTGAAGGACCAGCAAGAGAGCACTCCTCTATGCCACTGGCAGAGTGAGGTACCAGTGACACCACAGGCAATGGACAATGTCTCAGTGTTCAAACATCCTGGGAAACCTTGAACCATGGCACAGCCCACCAGGAGCAGACCCAGTTATTCTCTGCTCCCACCAAAGTTAGCACAGATGATGGAGGCTCTCAGCACCTTGCCAGACTGGTACTAGGTGAGCAACACTACGTCAGGACAACCACACTGAATGCACACCAAAGTTTTACTTGTCCCATTTGCATGTGCAGGCTCCTCCAGTAGCAGCTACTGCATTCTTGACCCCTCTCTCAGCTCCAGATCTCTTGAACAAAATTTGGTAGTACTTCCAGAAAGTGTATCACTCAGTACAACAAAGTGGTACCAGGTGAGGCTAGCAGACCTACTTTCTTCATGTCCTGAGCTAGAAATTGCACTGAGGCCCTAGAAGTGATATTGGGCACAGAGGTCCTCATGTGCAACCCAAAAGCCATACCTGTAATTCTGCCATTATCTTATCTCCTTCCTCTTCCTCTTCATCTTTTGCAGCTGGTGCCACAGCATGCCCTGTGCTCCGAGACAAAGCCTGGTCCTCTTTAGGGGCTTTGGATTGTGCTATTTGCCCAGCATCTTCACTGCATTCCTACAAGGGGATGAGAAAGCACAGACAGATAACACAGTTGAACCCTCCTGATGCAAAGTAAACAACAAAAGTGCAACACTACTGCAGCTCCCCTCTTGTAAGGTCCCTCTTCCTTCTACTTCATCAGTCCAAAAGCAACCAATATTGCTGATGTGATTATATGTTCACAGATTAAAAAGCTTCCTAAATTGGACTTCCCTCCACTTTCTTCTCCAGAACAGATGGGGAAAACAAGCCCAAAGAAACTAATTTGCAAAATTAAATTGTAAAAACACTCTCAAATCTGACCTGATCTTCCATCTGTTTAAGGCATGCTTCTTTTTTTTGTATTTTTAATCTTCTTACCACTCTAAATGAAAGCAGCCTGTGATTTCCCTGCTGCATTGCTAAGAGATAAGAGCAGCAAGACTCCTGCAAACAGAACTGATCAAATCTTGTTCATTTGGCCTAACAGAAGTGCATCCTGGTGAGCAGTTTCAGTAGCTCTCCAAGACACAGCTCTTTCTCAACTTGTTTTGTGGTTTATAGGCCCAAGCCTGTGTTTTGTCTCTCTGCCAACATCTCATCAGGAAGGAGGCTGACTGCCTAGAGTATGGATCACCGAACCTTGGGAGCAGCAGCCTCTTTTCTGGCTGTGTAGATGACATCTCCTGATCTCGTTGTGGTCAGTCCTGACCCTGGCAGGTAACTGCGCCGTGGAGGTGGCGGAGGTGGAGACTTGGTCAGCTTGTCAGTATCCTGTTCTCCATCAGGAGCTTCTTCTGCAGGTAAACAGAGCAGCACAAAGTGAGCATAGGTGAAGGAGAAGAAAATAATATTTGCACGCCTGCCTCAATTGGAAAGAAAAAAATGTCTTAAAAGGTCCTGTTGCTGAATATACGGGCAGAAACACATTTGGTATTCAAGTGTAACTGCCTCGAATGAAGTAAGCAATGCTGTACTTGCACAGAGAAAACTGGGACACTTCACCCAGAAATTTTCAGCAAAACTCCTGTCCTGCAGGCCACTGAAGCTGGCTGTCAGCCATGGGTGTCCAGGTGGGATAGCAGAGCACACATGTGAAGAGGCATGAAGCACAAGTGCTGGGTACCCACTTACAGACAGTGCCCCTCAGTTGCCTTTGACAGCAAGGCCACTGACATGGATACGAGTGAGACACCAGCCTGGAGGCTTCTCACTGTTCTCAGCAATTCTGAAGCAACCAGCATGTTTCTGCTCTGCCTGGGAGGTGCTGCTGGCAAGGTGAAAGGAGCTGAAGAGTCCTGTCCATCTCATAGCTGGACACAACTAGCTAAATTCACACAAAGGCTGAGTGAAAATGTAAGCAGTACCCTAGAGATGACACCTTTGCATTTCAGGGAGTCCTCTCACCTCAGAACAGGGCAGGGGATCACCATAGGCAACTGCCATTGCTCCACTTCTTAGGGAGCATCTATTTTCTCTTAACTTGCTATAATTCCAGGAATGTACAGTTTTGCCTTTGAATTATCATAGAAGAGCCCTATACATATTTTGTTAACCCAAGAAGATTAAACTACCAAATGCAAAGGTCAAGCAGAGCCAGCCTTTGCTTTCTGAGGAGAGATTTCCTAGAGAAGACCAGTTTCAAACTGGCATTGCCCCTGAGGATGCTTCCCCACAGCTGCCACTTTCTCCTCCCCATGTCCCTGGACAGCATTATTTCCAGAAGCAGCATTACCCTGTTAATGACCTGTCCTTGTGTGTTTCTGGTTACAGGCTAAGGATCATAAATATGGCAGCAGCCACTATGTTCACACTGCTGTTTACAGTGTTTATTTCCAAGAGCAAAAAAATGACCTTTCTGCAGCTACTCAGTGTTACATGAACAGCTGGAATAAATACAATCCAGAAAGATAAAACATCCTGCTTTTGGGATTACCCAGCTGTTTAGGGCTAAGTGTTCCCTCTGGGCAAATTATTGCGTAACTTCCCACTCCTGGGGTTCTGTCAGGCTCCTCCAACACTCCAGCTGGCCCTGGGGAATGGAAGGAGCCCTTGTCTGACCCGGTCTCATCTTTGTTTCCTTCTTATCTCAAATGTTCTTTGAAGCTGCTTAAGCTTAAAGAAATGTTCAGTTGTATTATCTCCCTCCCTGGTTATCTGGCATTCACTTGCAGGATTGCAAGAAGAGTGCACTTCCAGATGCACTTTACATTAGACTGCTTCTACATCATTCAGTTTTTAATTACATCAGATGTACTTCTGTTGTAAAATCAGAGTAATTCTCTAAGATGGTGTTTAGCAGACTGTGATGTAGGGCCTTTGCAAATCCCTACTCCTTTTAATGGGCACAACCCATTACCCTCAAACCGGTACTGACTCTGATTGCAAGAATTTCAAGTTTTTCTCCCACTTAATGAGAGCAAGGTTGGATAAGAGACATGGAGGGCATAAAGAAAACATGATTCCTACCATCTCATTCACATTTCTGAGACACTCATCCATCTCCATCTTCAAAAGGGGAGATAAAAAGGAGGAACACAGGCAAGAAATATTGTCACTGAGTGTGGCAGGTGCACTGGTTATCAAAGGCTAATCCCTCTCACATCCCTTAGCCAGAGTCATTAAGGAGAGGTTGTGATGGGATTTGCTCATGGTCAGTGCAGTGACCCTAGGCTGGTCATAAAACTCCAAAGATGGATTTCTGTTTTATTTACTAAACAATTATATTTCTCCAATATAAATGGGAAGGAAAAAAATAAACTTTAGAGGAAAAAAAATTGCAGGGAAGATCTTACTCTGGTTTTTTATTTGTTTTTTTTTTCCCCTCTGGCATATTTGAAGAGGGAGGAGTAAATGAACAAATTTAACTCACTAAGACTGAGACTGTCTATGAACAAAACCTACACATTATGGAATCTTCTTTGTTGCCAAAGGGCTCAGCACTTCTGTGAACAATATGGGAGTTGTTTGTTGCCAGCTGTTTCACTAAAGTGCAGCATTTTTCAAGAGGCACAGATTGATGGGAATTAATTGCTCCTACCATACAGACTTCTACTTTTGCCAAAATAAATCCATAAGGTTTCAAAATAATTATGCCTGTCTTGAGGCAGTCTCTGCAGTCAGATAAACTCTCTTTAATGGAAGTTACTGATCACTCACCACTTGCAAAAATTACGGTATTCTCACATATGAAGGCACAAAGAGTGGTGAAGGAGACCAATTTCTAATGTACACGCTAGAAAAATCACATTTTTCACTGAACAATCTTGATACAAAGATGAGTTAGAGTCAAGACGTTAAAGAAATATTTACAGAGTCATGTGCAAAACTGTGTAAAGCGTGTAATTTTATTTTGCTTTGTGCTTTGCAGAGAAAAAGAAGAAGAGTCTTCAGTGGGAGAGGTTCTGTGTGGTGAATGGATGAGACAACAAAATCTGGCAACATGATCTATTTGGGTTCTGCAGTTTAGTCAACAGAAGGCTCTGCTTATTTATGGCCCAAATTTTCTACATATTGTATTGGTAGATAGGTGGTCTGTGTCTTTTCTTATGCTGCTCAGTTTTCAAGTCTACAGCAGACTGGTACTGAACTTTTCATCCTCAGTCACAGAAGAGCTGAGTGGTATGTGAGACATTTAATCAGATATTGAGGAAAAGTTTTGCTGTTCCTGTGTTTATGTTACTATTGCAAGATTCATTTTGCACAACAGAAGGCAAATGTCTTAATCTCATCAAGCTTGTTCTTAAATCTGCTGGCTGCACACTGTGCAAAATTGTATTCTAGAAGTGGATTAGTTAACTATGCGACTTAAAAAACTTCTCAGTTACTGTGCTCTGCACTTTTAAAGATGTCACAGCTCACTGCACCCATATGCTACTTATTTTCACTGACTTCTTCTATTTATGCCACACATTATACAAGCTAATTGTGTTGATAGCCAGTAATCTCACTGAAGGTGCCAGAATTCTAAAATTATTATATGAGGTTCAACAGAATTTATTTTAGACATGTATGCTGCAAAACATCCAAGAAGCCAAAACTTGGCAGCATCAAAGGTACACCCAGAACAAAATGCTGGATCTGAAAACACTCCTCCCAAATTCTATATGAGTCTACACAACCCCTAGGGCATTGTTTTTCAGCTCTTTACTTTGTTGACATGCCAACCCCTGGAGTGCAGCATGCAGCTCTGACCTCCACAGCTCCAGAAGGACAACGTGGAGTTGAACAAGGGTAAGTGAATCTAGCCTGGGGAGGGAGCAGCTGGCCTGGATGGAGGCACCAGAAAGGCTGGAAGTTCACAGCTTGAAGTCTGTGGGGCAGACTCCAGGAGACCTCCAGGACATGATAAAGGTTTATCCACTGCCTTCATGATTTTATAAAGGAAATGAAGAGCTGTTATTTGCCAAATTGGAGACTGTTAGAACTATAGGGAACTGTGAAGCTGGTATGATACCAGTTTAAAAGAGATGAAGGAAAGCTCCTTCACAAGATGGGAGCTTGCTGCCACAACAAGAGGATGCACATGGTATAAGCAAGTATAGAGGAATTTTTGGATAAAAGTTCCATAATGGATATGAAAAGGAGGAGATTTGGATATTCCCTTTAAAATCACAGGGAGGATCTAAAAGACTACTAGCAGACTGCAGAAGGCAGCTGGGTTCTGTGCTCCCCACACACAGGGTCTCCAATTGCCTGTCAGAGATGGAGCTGGATGGACAGCATGTGTAGCTGGGTAAGAATTTGACAGCTGATGTGCATCTGGCGAATGGGATAAATCCAAGGTTTGGCTGAGGCATCTTTTTTGCTCCTTGGATTTTGAATTCAGACATGGATTTGTATGTTAAATTGTCAAAGAAACAGGACTGGAAGGACATCTCACCATCTTGCTACCACAAAGTAGCTCTACCTATATAATTCTGGTTCAGTGCTAGTCTAAACCCTTCTGTCAAGTAATGAGGACCTTGTATCCTCCTCATTGCCTCATGTAGCTTCAGTGTTTCACTTTCCTTATCTTTATGGTTTTTTTTTCCTAATGTCTAACCTGGATCTTCCTGCTTGCAATTGCCAGCTTTTACTGCTGTTCTATCCACACACAGCAGGTTATTCTTGCTTTTAAAAACATATTTTTGTGCATTCAGAGATTGTTTTGTCCTTCCTCAGGATCACAGCAATCTATAAACTGAAAACATTCTAGAAAGTTGGAAAAATAACCTCTCCTTTCCAGATATACAACTCTTTAGCTCCATTTACTCTAGCAAACCTTACCTGAGACTTCTAGCTTTTCTGCTGCATCCCCTTTAGGCAGGGCTGCTGGCTGGGGAGGCATCTCCAAGTTAGGAATGGACTTCATTATATTGGCCTGGGCCTCTTCCAAGAGCTTTTCAAATTCCTTTCCATTATAGTGATCAAGGTTTTGTCTTTTCTCTTCCCACTTCTTTTCAGCTTTCTAGACAAAACCAGTAAAGCATCTATTTATTTTTCTGATTTCCATTGTGATTACTTACTTAAAAATAAATTCCATGTGTAAACATTATAGATCAGTATGGATAGATTCTTTAAATTCTAGTCAGCAACTAAAGGAAATACATGAACAGTAATTGCACACTGTTCTGCCTTGTACTGTGCTAGATTTGGCACAAACACATGCCAGACTGACAGTGGCCACTGCTCACTAAAGGAACAAAGGCAAAATTTAAATCTGGTTTTCTGCCCTACTACATCACACTGGTGATTAAAGTGCCTGTCTGCAATAAGACACAGCAGTTCACCTCTGGGTTTTTTCAATATCTCTGTGTGAAACCACTGGAGCCTCACATTCTTTCACTTTTACTTCTCCATGTAAGGGATATGGAGATTTAAAGAGTGAATAAAATCCACTTATGTAAGTGTTGCCAAAGAATTATATGCTATAGGTTCAAAATTAGGTTAGCTTAAATTTCTAAAATAGAATTCTATTTTTTTAAAATAAAGATAATTTTGAAAACACAGTTAACTTATTTTGGTTACATGTAATTTTTCTGTTGCATTTAAAAATCATAGAATAGCTTGGGTTGTAAGGGACCTTTACAGGTCATATAGGCCAACCCTTCTGCAACGAGCAGGGACAAAATCAGAGGGAATCTTCAGAAGTACAGCCTAATTAGAGGTTAAGGACAAATCCCCAGAATGCAAAGTCCCACCTGCAGCCTCAAGAGTGAGACCGGGAGCTCAGACCCAAAGAGAGGACCCCGGTTGAGTAGAACACACCGTACCTCAATTGACACAGCTCGATTTCTGGTACTGGCACTGTGGATCTCCTCAATGAAAAGGCTCTGCATGGTGGCGCCGTTGGCAGAGGCCGGCGGTGCTGGCGAGGGCTGGGCTGGGGGCTCCTGCAGGGCGGGGGTGGCTGAGGGGGGCCCAGGGCTGGCCGGGCCCAGGGCCGCGGAGTGCAGCGATGGGTGCATGACCACGGGCGAGCTCTGCGCGTGGTGCACGGTCAGCGACGACACGGGCAGCACCTCCGACCTCACCGAGGACACCTGCGACTCGCCCGGGAGGCTCTGCTGTGCGTGGCCCTGGGGGGGCTTGTGCTCCTCTGGGTTTTTCAGAGTGTCAGCTGCAGCGGGCTTTTCCACAGCAGAGCATTGCACGGCTTGGGATGGATCCACACCCCTCAGCAGTCCTTCTGTAACGTGTCTGCCCAGCCAAATCGGACACAACAGCACATGGTTAGCACACAGGCCACTCGGGAGCAAGACGTAACAATAAACACTTGCAAAGGAAAAGCACCTCCACCAAAACAACCAAAATGGTGGTTTTTTATTTTCCTGATGGTCTCAGCTGTAGGATTTTATAACTTCCTCTCAGACCCGGAGCTCAGAATTTTAAAGAGGCTACTCTAATTCAGATGGTTTTGCCTTCTAAGGTGTTTACAAACCTTCAGTGATGTATGTTTGGCAGTTTCTGACCAAACTATGAGTTACAGTGGGTTGATTTTAGAGTGAGAATGGAAATCAGTTGATTAAACTGTATATAATGTATCTAGCTAAACAAGATGTTCCTGGACTAGCACAGAAAAGTGAAGCTACATATAATGAGAGGCAGCAGTCTGGCACGTTGTCAAAACAGAGCCTTCAAATGAAGGTTCTGTCTCAAATGATACTTCACAAAGGTTCTTCCTGTCAAGAGTGTGGGCTAGGATGAGCTGAGGACATAAAGAAGTAACTATTTCTGGCAGCTAGCTGTGAAATGTCTGAGCTTCTGAGTATTGCAAGCCATCAAATGCCATGAGTTTTCCCATTATTGAAACAGACTTTATGAGGCTTAATATGCAATTTTGCTGCAAAAAATTACTTTTGGTAAAACTTTGGTATGCATAGCTTATTGTTCTATTTTTCTTTGCAAGACAGGAAATAACTGTCATAATTTTTAAGAAAATAAACTAATGTGAAAGGCTATAGATGTTTGTCTGCATGGAAAAAAAAGTGATGGCTCTTAGAAAACCTGTTACATAAATCATTTTATCCATCTGCCAGTACTGCCAAATCTGTTTTACATATGTTCCAGGTTCTATAGAAACACTGCCAACCCTGCATTCCTTAGAATAATGGTAGTGACAATAGGCTCATGACTTACATTTTCCTGTAATTGAACTAAAATTGACACTACCACCACTGACAGTTTTGAGCAGGGATTATATCCAATGTCCACTGAGTTATATAAATCAGCATTCGTTTCCTGCTCATATATTCTGACAAACATGGCTAACCACTGGCATTTAGTGGACATTAAGTTTTATCTAATATTTCAACTTTCTCTAAGGCATCTTCCCTGCAAAGAGGAGAAAAAGAATTTGAAGCATATTCTTTCAGAAGGTTTGGGATATCTTTATCCACTAATACTCTTTTCCTATTTTATTTTACTGTCACATTTTAGGGAACAAACCTTTCAGTGTCAGAGAATGTTTCTGTTAGCTTAATACTGCTGTAAATACTTAAAGTTAATTAGCTCGGATATGGGACTGTTGCCACTGGAAGTTTTCTCATCCAGACACTTCCCAAATCAGGAAGTGCTGACTTGAGATGCATCTAGTCTCAACTGTGAGATCTCAGTGACTGAGGCTGTTGTTGAGAACAGACTCACTGCACAAAGCACAGGAAAGGCTAATTGGATTTCCCTTGAGAGGGCTCCAGGAATAACCTATAAATACTGCAAGCAAGCTGAACTTCTCAGATCTGCCATGGGCAAAGGCGAGAACACAAACCCAAAAGCAGTTTCAGCCCTGCTTGAGAAAATTCTCCAAGCTTGAAGAAAAGAAAAGAAATCACCTCCTGAGCACGGTAAGGACATCGGTCATGCTGCGCACACGTTTCAGCAGGCTGTCCAGCTTGTGTGGCTCTTCCTTTAGGAACCTCACAGCTTCTACCTCAATCCGCAGGATCGCTCGCATTTTATTTTGCAATGTCGGGAACTCTCCTGCCATGAAAACAATTGTGAAGCTGAAGAGGAAATGATAAAAGCCCTGGGCAGTAGAAGATGATTGGATGAATGTCAATTACTTGAATGTCTATCTCTCTTCAGGGGCCATGCAGCAAGTTCCCTAATCCCAGCTTTAAATCTTTTTGGAAGTGAAAGTTAATGCCTCCAGATCAAAGGCAAAGCTGTTCTCTGTGGTTAAAAGAAAAGAAATAAAAATAAAAAGGAAAAGTGCATACCTTTCAGGGTAGCAACAGCTTCTCCCACTTGGCGCAAAAGAAAGGCTCCATCTTCAACGTCTTTCAGTGTAACTGTTTTGCTGGAAGCAGCAGAGTCCTTCTTCAGGTCTTCTACAAATGTCTCCAGCTCACTGGCCAAAGAAATAACATGGACAGAAAATTTAGGGAGGACTTTCATGTTGCAAGCGAATATATGTAAACGAATGGAGTAAACTAAACCAGAAATCTCAACTGTGGCACCTTTAAATCTGACACCACAGGCTAAACAAACAACGGGATACCATGAGGAGAGGTGAAAATGCTGGACTCTCACAGCACAGAAACAGGCTTGTAACTAGCCCAAGTCATTGATTTCTGGGACAGGCTGCAGATGTGCAGACTATGTTGACCTCAGGGCAGCTGTGCTACAAAGGGCAGGTGGGCTGGTAAAACACACAGAACAACCAGAAGCCCTCTGGGGACACAAGTGCTCGAAGGGTACAGACACTCTGTGCCACTACATCCAGTACTGGTTTGCACCTTGTGTTTTCTCATTATTGGTGACTTGCAGGGGAATGCCCAACAGTTAAGAAACAACCTAAAAACTGGCAGCAAAGGCCTCTTGATGCAACCTTGTTTCTCTGTCAGGTACTGCTAGACAGGACACAGGATCCTCTTTCTGGGAACAGCCAGACTGAAACAGCAAGTGTGAATTGTATGCAGCTCTTGCTCAGCACTTGGATTTAAGAGCGAATCACTTCAGAATTATTTCCAACCACTCCTAGCATTCTGTGCTTACTCCAGCTCCGTCTGGTGCTTCCTTCTCACCTTTCCCAATGTTTTTTTCCAGTCTTTCCATGCTTCACATAAAATTTTGCAATACTCCAGGCACATAAACTGTTTTTGTTTGGGGAGGAGCCACTTTTTTCCATTTGAGCTTGAGACAACATTGCTTAGTTGGAGTTTTCCACAGATACATAAAATTTTCTCAAAAAAACCCCAACCCTGAGATGCTTTACGGGCAACAACACAAACACCCATGCAAATACCTTAAAAAGATAATCTCCTGAATATCTAGAAGAAACTAACTTCTATTAAGATACCAAATTTATTTACAGGAATATTCTAGGAAGCAGTTTAATTGCAGATAGAAAAAAATGCAATGGAAACTCTGAACTGACATATCAGCTACTTATTTGAACCTAATCTTGGGCATCATTTCTCGCATCCATCAGGGATCAGTTTTGCAGTTGCTGTAAGGGAATCAAGGTACAAGAGGATTGCCAGGAAGGGGGTGGGAGAAGCCTGCCCTTTGCACCATCTGCAAGTCTTGCATTTCCACATATTTCCTTTCCACTGCCATGCAAAGCCAGCCACTTCCCAGACCCATCTCAGCGACATGGGGAAGAAAAGTAGGTGGCCAGTAATGGGATGAAAATGAAGAAAATTCCTTACAGCACTACTGCACATGCAGGTCAGAAGCACACTCCCACAGAACAATCCATGGCAACACAAGAGTACTTCTCATACACAGAAAAACAGAAACAGGATCTGAACATTAAGCTTGCACAACAAAGTGCACAATCCCAAACTATGAACTTTAGAAACTAAAAAATTATTTTGAATTGAGAATCATAAGTTGTGTCTGAACAGATCACAAACAAGTGGAGGCAAATGATCCTGTTCTCACTTTAAGACCACTTCTCCCAACGACTCTGCCTTCAGAAAGGTGGGGAAGTCCCAGTTCCCACCAGCACAAGCAGACTTGCAGGAAACAATCCACAGGACCACACGATGGCAGCAAGGGAACGCTTCTAAGGGTATTTTTCCGTGTATTTTTCCAGCGGAAGAGGCTGCTAAAATGCAGGTATCTGCTGTCTCTGCCTTAGCAATAAAGGGCACAGACACACTCTAGCAGGAACTGGAGAAAGAATGTGGCCTACTGTCACTAATGCAAAGGCTCCTGCTCTACAGGACACTGCTCTGCAGTCATGCATCCTCCCCAGCCTTCATGCCCTGGCATTGGCACTGAGGCTGGGCAGTGCTGCTTTGGGAATCATGGGGTATCCCTCCTCCCTTTTGTAGATCAGCACTGGAAAAGCAGCTTCTCAGATATTTGCATCTACCAGGCAACAAAAAATATAAAGGAAGTTGCTTACAATTGTTCATGTGTGGAAAGAAGAGAAGGGAAAACACAGAACAATAGTACAATGTTTTGGTAGGTTTATGCTTGTTTGAAATGTAGGGGTAAAAGAAGGACTTCGAGGTAGCTGACAGTGGCCCACTTTCCCTTTTGAGCAGAAATGGAAGGGTAATCACAACCCCCTTTGATTCCATATTCTGTCAAACAAGACAACTGATCCTGAAATTACCCAGGGATGCCAAATTACATTGCTTTGTGTTGTTAACTGCAAGGGAAAAGAAACTTCATGTCTTAGGACCCAAAGACTGAAACAGAATTGGTGGTCCCTAGGATTTCTTTTCTCTCACTGGGGAAAACACTTGGCTTTATAGATTGACCTGAACAAATGAGCAAGACATGCACATTAATGCAGTTTCAGAAGGCTAATATAAACAGGTTTTCTGCATCTATATTCTACATGGAGAAGCCTAGGCAACTCTTGTACTGAGATCTTTCTTTGGGCAAAAAAAGCCTCAGAGGATCTGCCTCAGACTGCAGTATCAGTAGAACAGGTTACAAAACAAACTGACAAAATGAATGGTAACAAATCACCCAGAGCAGATGGTATTTGCCCTGGAGTTCTACAGCATCTCAAGGTTGAAACAGCTGAACTATTAATGCTAAGCATCTAACTTCTTAAAATTGCTTTGGTACCAGATTAGTGGAAAGTGTCATAAAAGATACAAATAAAAAAAATTTAATGGTATGGGGATAGCTGGGAACTGTACTCTGGTGAGACTGACACAGAGTGGTGTAATGGATAGGTATCAAAATAAAGAATAAACAATAAATAATCAATGATAAATTTGCTGTGTTAGGTAGGAATTAATATGCTTTGTGTAAAATGAAGGTCCCACAAATCCACAAACAACAGAAGCTTAGGGACAAAGTATAGCACAGAAGGCTTTCAGCAAGGTGTTGGAGGAAAAACTTTCAAGAATGCAAAGTAGCCATGGGACAAGAGGAAATCCTTTCATGGATAAAATACCAAAATCAAGATAAGGGATCAATGAACAGCTAACTCAATGAATGTACTTTGCTGGTGGGTTCCACAGGGATCACTGCTAGGGCTGGTGCTTTTCAGCATATTATAAATAATTTAGAAAAGAGGATGAATAATATAACAAAAAAAAAATCTCAAAAGACTAATATATTACTCAGGGAAATGCAAATGAAAGGCAGCTGCAGAGGACTGCAGATGGATAATCTGATACTAACTGACCAGGAAAACACCAAAGATTAAATTAACTCCTAATACCTGTAAAGTGTGCTCATGAGAAGAGGAGAAATAAAATGAAAACCAACCCACCTAAAACAAATAACCTCCCAAAACCCTACGTTTTTATATACAGTGAGGAACTTAGAACTGATAATCATCCATTGTGAGTGAGATGCTGGATATTTAATGTAAAGCTCCCGTGGCACATGAGGACAGGGACATCACACCATGCATGAGGTCATGGTGTGGCTGCATCCAACAAAGCTGTTGCAGGGCTCCCCTATCTCCCCATCCCCATCTCATAGTTGTACACAGAGCTAGAAAAGGCAAAGAGAAAGGCAACAGGATGATGAAATGTAGAAAAAGGCTTCCAGAAGAAGGTTAACTAAGCAGACTAAGACTTCTCTGGCTGGAGAAGGCATGAGTGGGGGAAGAGTGTCTATAACATAATGACTAGCATGGCAAGGGCAAATATTCTGCTGTGCATTATTTAAGAGTCTGGGGATTGATTTACAGATAAAAGATTCAAAAACAAATGAAAGTGATTCTTCTGATACACTTCCCAAGTATCTGCTACTAGTAGCTCTCCTAGATTGCCAAGTGAAGTTTTGTTTTCATGGAGCATGGTTATTATTAAAAAAAAAATCTGACACCTTTCCTAACAAAGTATAAATTGTAACCTACTATGGATTGTATCCAATTGAACAAATTGGATGTGGCTATAATTTAAATACTGTGCTTGTAAATCCCTTCTATTAAAGTGCTCAAAACCTACAATATAGAGTGGTCACGCCTCTTATGTGTTTGTTATGACATAAATACTTCATTAGTCAATGTATCATGGAATTGTAATTTGTCCTTGATCTGGTAAATCTTAAATCTAGTATCTACAAGTGCTATATATAACATCTCTAATGTTGAGTCAAAAGACAAGATAGAAAAAACCCTACACATTTAATTCTGAGTGTGTATTTCACTGGTACACGTACATAAATACTATGTTTAACATATAATAATATATATAATTAGAGATCTATATTAGGTATCCTCTGAACCGTATCTTGCTACAGTTGTGACATACATGGGCACGCTTCTGTAGGCACCATCATGAATCTGTTGAGCAAGCTTTCTGCTTGCTTTGAAATATACAACAACATTTCTGCTGGTTACAACATGAAACTGCCAATATGTTTATTTCCTTATTTCACAGAATGGGTAAGGTTGGAAGGCACCACAGTGGGTCATCTGGTCCAACCTCCCTGGTCAAGCAATAATCTTCAGTTGCAGAAGGGAGGACTTTTTAAGCTGAGATTTACCACCTAAGAGTAGTAAATACACTTTTGTAAGTATTGCAGTAATCCCTAGGCTCCAGTGTCTCACATGAAGACAGTCTGATTTAGTCTTATGATTTAGGAAAGATCAAGAAGGTGACAGTTGAAATCCTAAGAAATGGCAATTTTTGTGCTCTTGTTTTTTGCATTTGTTTATACATCTGCAGTGGGATCAGTTTAGTAGTAAATGCCTAAACAAAATATTAACCTTTTTCTCAATATTGTCAGTGATATTTGATGTGTAATTTTGTGCTGTATGCTCTTACTATTAACAGCCATCAGCTGCTAAAATTATTCCTGTCAGATGTGCATTTCTTTTGGGCTCTGACCCTGCAAATGAGCAAATACATGGCAAAGGAATCTCATTGGACACAACTGATGAAAAATAAATGTCTCTAAAAGACATTTGAATGATTCAAGACATGTGAAGTAACATTTGAATGATTTAAGACATTTTCCTGTAACTTTAACAAATTAAGTAGCACAGAACTAGCAGAAATGATGGGAACAGGAAAAATTCCAAAACCTGATAAAACAGAACCATATTGCAATCCAAGTCATATCCTTAATGAACAGCTGTAACAGCAAATGCCACTGTTACTTGACCTCACTCTGTATCCATTTTATGAGGCAATGCCATAAACAGCCATCACACAAATTGCTCTTGCCATGGAGAACAGACGATCTAGGAACTTGGCAATGAGGTACACAGGAGTGAAGTGAGGAACAGGAAGGTCATTACTTAAGTCTACAAACCAGCTGAGAGGATTAATTACACAAGCATGGACCATTACTGCACGTTCAACCTTTCTTCCCAGGACTCTTCCTTAGTAACACCCAACCTTCTCTTTACAGATGTACCTTTTTTATTACAAAAAGTATTAATCTGACATCTGCTTGATCAACAGGAAGGATTTACTCTCTTCCTATCTCAGGAACTGTACTCTATGGCTCTTCAGTCACATTTTCCAATGACAAGCTGACTAGAAATTTTTTCTCTATTATGGAGCAATTCTTTGGGTGTGAAATAAATGCAGTGATAAAAAATAATTAGTTATATAACATCTTACAAATGTGAGTGTTAGAATTAGTTAAACTGTTAATTAATTTCAGCTTTGTCTTGCCTTCTGCTGACTCTGAACTAAACCAAACAAATCCCACCAGTCTTCGTGGGCCAAAGAAAGTTCNTTAGTTATATAACATCTTACAAATGTGAGTGTTAGAATTAGCTCAACTGTTTATTAATTTCAGCTTTATCTTGCTTTCTGCTGACTCTGAACTAAACCAAACAAATCCCACCAGTCTTCGTGGGCCAAAGTTCTGGAGAAAAACCCCAGAATCTTCCAAAGGGCCTTTACACAACAACAAAACAAGGTACACAGTTAAGCAGATGGAAATCTCAGTGAGTACATTTTAGACTAGGACTGGCATTGCTGACTGTAATTAAACTTCAATCCTCTATTTGAGCTTCCCCTACCTCTCCCATGCAGCAGCTAAGCACTTACTATTGTAATCTTTCATACTTAAAGCCAAACTCATTACCTTCCTTTGAATCCCTTTGTTCTTGCAGAAATTCCTCCCTCCTTCCCTAAAGCATAATATATAAGGCTGAAGGGGAGAACTCGGGTAGAGGGAGGCTTTCAGAATACAGGGGTGGGTATGGTCCTTAGAGTCATCTGTCCCTGTACAGGGGACTTCTGAAGATGACTTTCTGAAGAAACTCTTGGTACTGCTGGGATTTACTCAATGGGCTGTGCAGACAAGGACTCCCAGTCAGGACCAGAGAGCTGAACAACACAGACACGGTTTTATAGCCAATGTGATACACAGCGAGAAAATACAGTTAAAAAAGCATACACAAATGCAGTTTACCTGAAAACAGTAGTACAAATTTCTACTTTATGGAAGAAAAAACAGGCAAAAGCAAGAAATTTGAGGAGGTTTCTCAACCCACCATAACTTCTTTACAATCTTCTCTTCCTCACTGAGGTATTTCTGCCTTTCTTGTTCCACCAGGTTGCGCTGTCGCTGCACAGGATCTTCAAGCCTCTTCACTGTTTCAATCACTTTGCCATTGATTTCTAGCTCTGCTTTCTTCACCATTGCCCTCAGCATCTCCTGGTTCTGCAGCTGTTGCACAAAAGAAATCAACTTCAATTTTTCCTGCTTGACTGACATCCCTGGCAACAGAATACATTGTAGAGCTCAGAAGGTTGGGATAAACACCACCTTACAGTGAGTATTTTTACCTTCTTTAACTGTACCTATAAAGTTATTTCATGTGTATATATAACTTCCAGTTGTGAACTGATAAACAAAAGATGTTGGGATCAGTATATCACCCTCAATGCATAACTTCTGCAAGGATTGTGGCCCCTTTATTCTGCTTGGTTCAACATGAATCAAGAATTAATTACACCTCAGGAGAATGCGGATGCTTGACTTCCACTTTCCATGTATCTCACGAGCTTATGTACCTCACTGCCCAAACGTGCCTAGTGGATAATCCCACACATTAATGTCATGGCTGGAATGTACTGCTGTTTTCAGAACAGAGATTTTCAGTCTCTCAAGTGGCAGAGGAAGGACTGCAACACATGGTGTAATTTGGTACAGGCATACAGCTCATCTGCAATACATAAAACCTCCTTTACCCACCAGAAAAAAATCTGTATAATACGATAATTTTCTGAGAACTGCAAGCCACACCTTCTTTCTTGTCTTAGCCTGATGTTAAGTAATTCAAACATTAATTGTCTTGTTGATAGTAAGCTAAGGTAAGAAGGCAAACTAGGCTGTACTCTTCTGTGGGTAGCCCTGGAGCAGCTACAGGCCACGCTCACACAAACCAAACCTGTTTAAGTCTGTTATGCAAATCACAAGATTCAAAGTGATAAGCAGGACTCCACCTAGTCACAGTTTTAGGATACAGGTAACATGAACACAACTCTGTTAGCCCAGGAGCCATATCATACTGTAAGATTTTTAAAAACACCTGTGTTAATTTGGGACAAAATTCCCATTTTAAAATTTGCACTTGAACTGTCAGCTGTCTTCTAAACATCGAGGCGTAACAGCCAAATCACATTTAACATACAAAATAAACCCATGAATTAATAAGAAGAATAAAAAAATGGGATACCTACAACACAACATAATGTTGTAAGCCTTCTTTAAAATCTATTTAAGAAAATTCATGAGAATCAAAAAAAAAAAGTGCCTTTGCTGAGACAATTCTCTATAACCAATACGGGCATGAGAGAAACAAACTCAGTTCTTCACTCGTGACTCTTCAGTCCCTGTGCCTGACTCTCTTACTCTCTTGTCCAGCTACACAACTGCGATGGGAGAATGAGAGGGAGGGTAACACCTCACTGCAGGGGTGGGTGGGTGTGTGTGCGAAATCTGAGTTGTGACAAGCAGGAGGAGTTAGCTCAAAATTCAGCTGAAGAAAAGTGTTAGCAGTTAGTGAAAAAAGGGAGCTGAAAGACATTTCTACAGCATAGAAATATACAAATAATATCTGGATTGTTTTAAAGACAATGTGTATTTTGTATGTGTATTTCCCCCATTATGGGATTAATGTTTGGATTTGATAAATTAAAATCTGCACAGGCCAGCACAACTACCTGAGATACACACCTCTTTCATCGTGCCATATTTTCAAGTAGGAAAATTAAATGAATCAATAAATGAGTGNTCTGAGATACACACCTCTTTCATTGTGCCATATTCTCATTACCTCTTTCATCATGCCGTATTTTCAAGTAGGAACATTAAATGAATCAATAAATGAGTGAATGAGAATGTAACACTTCAGTCATACAATTTATTCACAGCTCTTTAAAAAGTGTGGAAATTTGACACCTGGAAGTGAGTTAGCATCTGTGCAGCAACTGATCTGAGGTCAGGGAGAAGGTCAGTAACAGAGTTAGACTTAAGTCTCAGGTGTCCAGAACTTAAGTCCTTGATGTCCCTCAGCTGGCAACAGGGACTTCCACTAATAGCAAAACTGAGTATGTGTGATTGTGTGAGTTTGTGAAATGGCAGGCACATGTTTTTTCCTATTATGGGTGTATGTAGAGGATCTATATTTATTGTGGTGATGTGTACAGCTAAGGTGTTTGTCACCTCCATTTATGAAGTGCTTGAACAATACCAGGAAGTTTCAGTCATAAAAGTTCATCTATTTCTGATAATGAGGATAGGGAACAAAAATGTAACATAAGATTTCAAAAAACCTTGCATGTTGAGAACTCCCAAACCTCAGTGTTTGGAGTGAGCTCTTAAAGTCTGGGACATGACTCTCATCTTGGTATCAAAGAAATGTTTTCCTACTTCTATGAAAACTCATGCAATAATTGGCTAGTTACAGAAAACCTGAGTCTGTTCATGCCTGGGGAATAGGGAAAGAAGATAAGAAGTGATATGTACATATGGGTTCAGAGAGATGAAACAAAGAACTGTGGGAGGGGAGCACTTTTGTCAGCCAGCAGCCAAAGGACAGCATGAGGCAGGGAGAGCAGGAGCACAGGGGAGAGCTGTGGCTGAGAAGGAGAAGGCAGTCTCTGGCCATCACATTTACCTCCATGTTCTGGAACTGAACTTGATTCTTACCTTTCTTCTGCCAGCACTATCAGACATGAGGCTCCCTGGCTAAGTGCACACCCTGCTTGTCCCTCTGACCACCTCTGTTAGTTACTGTACCATCTCAAACTAAAGATGTTTTATGGATCTACCATAGTTATTCTGGTTCCACACGACAGAACCTTTTGTACTATAAGCTTGCTTGGAAACAAGCCAAATAAACAATCTTAGACATTCATACTTGAAGAGTCTTTCTTAAAACAGTACCAAAGTTCTATAGGCAAGTGCCCAAAAGTAAGGAAAAGCAGTGCAGGCTTTCCCATCACCACCAAATGGCAATTTTTTGCTAATCAGAGTTACCTTAACTTATAACTGCAAGCAGCAATCCAATAGAAACAAATATAACATGCTTTTTTAGAATTCTAGCATCCTCTCATACATTCTTTACCCTTGGCTCTCACTTCCAGCCTCACCAATCTCCTCAGATACCTTCCTTGTCCCTCTTCTTCATCTGGTGCTCCAGCCATTATTTGTCACTGCTCTCACACAAGTACCCCAGCTCTGCCTCTGGCACCCACTCTGATAATTAGTTCAGTTCACTTTGAATGGATTGTTATCTATGAGACAGATAACTAGAAAACCAAGTATTAGTTCACAACCCTGCTCCTCACTGGAGACAGGCATGACCTGCCCAGTGGGAGCCTCCCCATGAACTACAGTGCACAGCCACAAACAGGAACTGGCTGTCTGCAGCTCAGGACCTCTGTAGAATCTAAGTATCCAGTTCCTAAAGTTTGTTCCATTCATTGATTAAAGGTAGTGTCTCCAGTTCTATAACGCAGCTCAAAATACATTTGAATTTCTAATTCAAAGTTACACTTGTGAGACTGAGTATAATATACCACTGATGACAGTGTTGTTATTACATTTTCTGTCCTTTGTGCAACACTCATTTTCCTGCAAACACTGCACTGAGTGAAGGAAGAGCATGCATGGATACACGTTCCTAATAGGGAATATTAATCATATCTGTGTTCCCTTAAAATGAGTCCAATTAAAGAAAAGAAGGTGTAGACAAAAAAGTCCAATGTACATATAAGCTAATAATATATATCAAATACTCTAAGGCTTGGTTCAAACCTGCTACTAAGAGTTCTCTGGGAGCACAGAACAACCCCACTGAAGTCATCATGGACTCAATTCTTATCAGTAACAAATTCATCCAGGACAAAGGCTGGGTTACAGCCTAGCTCTGGCATTGAGGAGAACTCCACAGCACCATGAAGCTGGTCTAGCTTGAATGTCTCTGAAAATCAGAGCACTCAGGACATGCAAGTGGAGTAGCAAGAAGTGTATTCAGCCTCTGGCAACAGCCATGAGGTAAATGTATGCTAAGAATCTCTGTTCAAAATCCAACCACAGACTGAGTCTTAACTTTTGGTGGCATCTTATATGCTTATCTGGTGTGTGAATCAATACATCTGGATCCATTGCTGCTGGATATGGTTTAAAAAAAAGATTTTGCCAGCACAAACAAAGGATACATGAATGAATGGGTCTTTTTTATTGTGTATTTCTCTGATTCTATTAAGAAAATTACCATGAACTTACAGTGGTAACATCAATTGGAAATTAAACAATAGACATTATAAAACATAGTTTTATGTCCTGTTCCTGTATCTTAGTTATCCTGCCAAATTTTGTGCCTGTGCAATCATCTTTTTCATGTTTTTGAAGTGTTTCTTCTAGTCTGTCACTATATAAAAAATTCACACAAACAGAAACAAACTGACTGCCAGCCCAAGAGAAACAGGGAAATTGAAAAATAGGAAGCACTGTCAAACATAAAATGAAAACAATCTGGGAAACCAGAAAAATACTTTTTCTCTTTTACTTATAATTATTTTTGAAAAAAACATAGCACAAAATATTCAATTTAAAATGTGATATTGCAACACTCTTCAGTTTAAAACACTGCCTATTTCACTTGCTGCCCTACAAACTGTGAGCTCTTTTTCAAAATAATTCAGGAATGCCACAACAGAAACTCTCATGAATGGAATTTATGTGTAACATACCAAAGTTTCCCTTGAGCTACAGGTTCTTCCAGCTATCAAAATTTCTCAACTTCCTGCTCAATGCACCAAGTTTGCTATAATTTCTGAATTAAGGGACGCCAGCCAGAGTTAATGAGCACACTCGGGATGTGTCCTTTTTCCCTTCTCAAGACCTCCTTGGCAGCATTGATTTGTGCAGATGGTAGAAATTTCTCCACTCCTGTGTGCCACAATGTTGTATCTGATCAAGAGCAAGGCTTCTGCCCCAGGCAGGGCCATGGAAACAGAGCTCAGCTGGGGAGATGCCACCTCCTTGGTGGGCAGCCCTTTGAGAGGGATGAACTCCCTGCCTGCAAGCAGCAGTGCAGCCTCCAGCAGCTTTCCCAGGCCACACGCTGAGCACATGCTGAGCACAGACCCAGGGCACGGCAAGAGCTGCATTTGGCACATGGTGGGGGGACAGAGGGGCTGCAGTGGTTTGCAGCACAAATGTGGAAGAATATGCACTTGTACATACTGTGCCAGGGCAGGGGTCCCAGGCCAACGCCTTCAAATTAGACAGGGAATATGATATCTGGCACATAGGCAGCCCTGCTGAGAATAGCTTTTGAAAGGGACATTTGCTATTGGAGCATACTCATCCTAAACTGGAAATTTAAATACATGGGAGCTGTATCACAGGCAGAAGTCTGACACAACTCTTTGCTCCAAACACCTTCTGCCATCTCTGTATTTCCAGCAAACAGAGCACAGGATGTCACAGGATCTTCAGTGGACACATTTTCTTACACTGATGTTTACCTCACCTTCTGCTCCTTTGCTCTATGACTGGTTCATAATTCACTTTCCTTTAGATAAGGAGGTGAAGGTAAAACATGCTCTGAATTTTGATTTGTAATATCATTATTTTGTTCTAAAATTGATCAGCAAATCGAATGTGATTGACATAGTACCATCACCCTGGTTATAAAACCAGTAGCTGCAGCCCTACAATAGCTAACATGTGATGTCACTTTCTGGGTAAGGAGGACTGGCAGAGTATTGAAGCTTCCCCTGCTGTCCACTTTGTCTTATAAGAAAGCGCTCTGCCTTCTTTTCCATCTTCTGAGACAATACACAGTGCTCTTCGGCTTCCAATTAAGTAAAGGGCTGAAGACCTGTACAGCTGCCTATGCTTATTTTCACAGTGTCTGAGATGAGCAGCACATATTTATATTTGCAGCATGACTGTATGGGCCAACATACTATTTTTGTTAACTCTTCATTGGTTGTATTCTTTCTTGCAGGTTTTGAGGTGTTTGGCATGTATTAGGGAGGTATTGTTAAAACCTGAATATAAGTAGAGCACAACAAACCTTTGCAGCAACATTTGAAATACATGCTTTCTTACTGTTCAAGTTGGCTGTTTTTCTGGATTCTGTAAATACAGGACTCAAACTCTGGCTTAATGCATATCTACTGATCCTCAGCTACATTTGGGTTTCCTGGCATCAAAGTTGTTTATTCAGGGACTTAAAATCTGTCTCAACTGTAAACAGTATAGAGCAGGAACATGGTTCTTCTGACATGTTTATACAGCACATAGCATAGCAGGGTCCAAATGTAATCACAGACTTGATATTACTGTAATATAAATAGTGCTTTAATGCATAGAGTCATCCAACAAAGCTAGAAATCAATTTTTTTTTCTCAATATCTGAGAAACAGTAGTTTAACTGGGCTAATTCTCACACCTTGAGGACTATGCAAACTTTTGTGTCTGTAGTACTTGGGTCTGCCTTTGCTAGAGCTCTGCTACTGAGACTCACTTGTACAAAAGCTAAAAGAGAGAAAATGAGAGAGAGGGAAGGAAGATAGGAGGGAAGGAGCTTTTCCCCCAGCATTATCCAGATAATCATACCTGTAGCTGCTTCATCTGATGCAGCTGCAGCCGCAGGTCTGACACGTTGCGTTTCATACCATGCAGGCTGAGTTGCATTGCTGGGGCTCCAGCAGGGTGATGGATGACTGCTGACTCCACAGTTCCCAGTGCATTCTTCCCCCCAGACAGGTTGGCAGCACCTGCAATAAGCAGCAGTACAGGTTGAGTACAGCAGAGATGGTGCAAACACGATCCTTCCCCTGCCCACCGAATCCACAGGTACTTCACGCAGATGGACGAGAAAAGCGAATGACAGATGCCAACACTCAGTATTAACAGGGGACTGGCACCTCCTCATCCAGTGTATTTTGAGGGAAGCCTGAACAGTACAAGAGTGTATCTGTGCTGGAACCTCAGTTCTACCAGAGCACTGCATTACCCCAGGACTGCTTTCCACCACATGTAGTGGAGATGGGATAATAAGTTATAACTGCAGATTACACAAAACAGCAACAAATCACATTGGTTCTGAAAGTAACTCTGGGACTGTCCTCCCAGGAGATGTCTCAGACCAAGCTGATGCAAATTTTCATTCATAGAACTTCTGAACTGTGTATTTGTTCATTAATCATCACAGGAGATGGATTCAGTCAAGATGCCAAATGTGGGAAAAAAATTCTATAGAGAATGTTGCTTCATTGCTTAATGGAAAATTGCATTATTTCTAGCAGGTATCTTCAGCAGCAACCATATAAAATCAGATAAATGAAATGATCGTGTGGCAGAGGCTCTCCAGCCATGTTGCATCCACCCACTCCCTTTTAGTCTGTCAGACAGGAATACAGCATAACACAAGGAAATCAGCCAAGACACACTCTGAAAACAATGATCTTTGTCCTCACAAAACTTTCTTTGTTAAAGAATGCTGTTCCTCTACATGGCAACAATGCCAAGCTTGTTCTTTTCAGTCTCAAGTACCTGGAAGAAGCTCTATTTAGAGAGAATGAGCAAATTCCAGCTCATCAGCTAATAGAAATGTCAGTTCCTTCTCACAATTTGCACTTATACAGCCGTATTCTTACATTTTTTTTTCTAATGTGTCCCTTCCCCCCTCACAGTCCCCCAGCAGACAAAATGACAGACTGTCAGTATGACAAACTTCATTTTTTAAGTCCAATACTACGTAGTCCTGCAAACTCTTCTCATCACACTGCCAAACCCACCTTATTCCTTGATCTCAAATGGCACAGATGGCTGCTGCTCCCTGAACCACAGCTTTAACAGCCCCTCACTACAAGAAAGACATTGAGGTGCTGGAGCATCTGGACCTTCTCTGGTCCAGAGAAGGGCAACAAAAGCGGTGAAGGGTCTGGAGCACAAGTCTGATGAGGAACAGCTGAGGGAGCTGGGGGTGTTCAGTCTAGAAAAAAGGAGTCTCAAGGTCCCTGTTGTTCTCTACAGCTGCCTGAAAGGGAGTTGGAAGGAGTTGGGACTTGGTCTCTTCTCCCAGGTGACAAATGATAGGACAAAAGAAATGGCCTAAAGTTACACCCAGGGACACTTGATATTAGGAAAAATTTCTTCACTAAAAGGGTCATCAAGCATTGGAAGAGGCTGCCCAGGGAAGTGGCTGAGTCACCATCCCTGAAGGTCTTTAAAAGATGTGTAGATGTGGTGCTTAGGGAACTGGCTTGGTGTTGGACTTGGCAGTGTTAGGTTAATGGTTGGACTGGATGATTTGGAAGGTCTTTTCCAACCTAAATAATTCCATGATTCTATTCTATGATTAGGTCATTCTCTACTTCAATTTCTTCCTTCCCTATGATTAAAAAAAAAAGAAATCTGAGAAAACAGAAAATAGCTCATCAATAGATCTGCACAGGGATTTTGGGCATCCTTTGTTCCCACAAGCACACATTCTATCAAGTTTAATGAAATCAAACAAAAAACAGTGTTGTGAGCTTTGCCTGCTGAAGGCAAATTTTCAGTGCACTAAAGTGCATGACACATCTTCTGAGTGGAATGAGTATCAGTCCCAGAGTGGGAAGTTCTCCCCCCATGCTCTTATCCCTCGTAGTCTTTCCAACCATTTGTCCAAGTGTGCCTGAGTAAGTACAGCTCAGCATAACAACACACTGTTATTCCTTTTCCAACAGGTGTGGATACCTCAAATACAGTCTTTGCAAAATTCATCTGGGGGGAAGCATTCTTAAAGGATGGAAATTACACCGGCCTATTTTTATTTTAAAAACGAGGTTTTTAAGAATCATGTTTGTTACTTCACCCTCATTTGCAATTCTGCTCAAAAAAAGCACAGGCCCCTCTGGATCCATGCTACATGCAGTGTGCCATGCCATGGGCTTCTGGAGACATGCTCAGACAGAAAGCTGGTCCAGCTTGGTGCAGGCTGCAGTAATGCTATACCTCCCCTGAACGTGCTCCAGCTAGATCTGCTTGGTGCTTCAACAACAGCACTCGTCATTCCACTGCTGAGCAAACTGCTGCACATTTTTGCTCTACTCCAGTATGATTCAATCCTCTCTTGACTTTCAAAGAGCTCCTTAACAGGAAGCAACACTCAAGAAATAAACAGTCCTTGTTCACTGCCATTATGTACCCACTCCATGCTTCAGCCTAATCTATGCTAATTCTTATCTGTCTACATGTACACTGCAGTTTCTCCTAAAGTCAAGCATCTATTTCCCTCCCACATGCACTATTTTTTGCCCTTTTTTTTTTTTTTGAGGGAATGCCATTTAGTTCATAAACTGTACAGACAGAAACCACCAGAGAGTCTGAAAAATGTGGATAAGCCTCCAAGAGTTCTGATCCCTAGCCACAAATCTGGACTATTTTTGAAAGCAGACCTACCTTTCTGCTGTTCTTTGCCTTAAGCAAAAGCTCCAAAACCTCAGCCCCTGACCCTGTGATGAGGCAGCCAAGGCATGAATCAGACCCCACCAGTCCCTCCCCCCATTCTGGACCCCAGTCAATTCACATATTTTCTCAGGAAGGGGTGCCTGCTATCCTTTTAGTGTGGATGGACTGTGATTTGCTTCTGTAAGCAATAAACGTCTCCAGCTCCCTACAAAGCAGCTCTCCTCCTCCGCTGCTGCCTCAGCCGCCTCTTTTGGCCATTCCGTGCTCCTGGCTGCCCCAGTGTTTTCTAAACAGAGGTGCTCAGAGCCTGGGAATCGCGGTGGGATTGCTGCCTCCAGGGGGTGCGGAACACGAGACACTGCGAGCAGTCATGATCAGCAGCTGATTTCTCAGATATTCGTATTTTCATCAAGAAAGAATAAAGGGGCAGCTGAATGAGGAGCTGCTTCTTCCAGGGAGTGTAGCTCATTTTTGGAAATGGTGCCAGGCTGTAGCTTTGTGATCAGATGTGAGGCCAGATGGATTGAAGGGAAAGAAACAGCACTGGCTCTTGGGTTTTTGTAAAAAAACCTTTTTTGAACTAGGTAAGGGAAATTCAACCTCCCACCATAATTTATTTCCTAATACTTTGGACAAACAAAAAAAGTTAACTTTTTACAAAGGCTAATGAACTAAGCTGCCATTTTAGAGTACAAATGGAACTGGAGTGCAGAAAGAGGAATGGTTTGCCATGTGCTCAGGGGATAAGGAGCACAGCTTCTACTCCCTGACACTTTACCTTTGCTATGGTTGCAAAGACACCGCTCTCCTTCCATTTTTCAGATTTTTTTTTTTTTCTAAAATGCAAAGATTTTATTTTGAAGCAGACTGAGACAAAAGGTAACCAGAAGACAGCCAGCAATATTTTGTTTTTTTTTTTTCCCACAAATTACTAATCATATTAAAGAGACACAATATTGTCAAGCATTATTTGGGGAGATGTGACACTTACTAGATGGCACCACATCACCCTCAAAATAATAAAATATTCTATATATACATTAGCGTGCAACTTCAGCTCACTGATCCAAAATGAACCCAGGATCATATTTAGTCCGCAAATGTTGATGGAGTTCTAAGATTAGCATGATCTGTCTTTGAATCTGAGATAAGCAAGCAGATACGGACAATGATTTAATCCACAGGTCATCACAGCAAGAGTCATGCATGTGAAAAGGGCACACAGATATGCACAGATGACATGACAGTTCACAAAGAATAAAGAATCAAATCTGAGCCCTACATTTCTAATACTTCTCCCTGCTGCCATCTTCCTCTTGTTTTGTATTGGTGGTGTTAGGGCAGAAAATTGTACTACTGATCCCCTTCTCACAGAACACTGAAATGTCTTCCTTCCTCTTCTAACAAGGCAGCAACTAGCAAAATGCTATTGTAGTTTTTTTTGTAATCCACGAAACAACTGATCCCAATTTAATAAATGAATCCAGGATTTAGTCTATCAATCAATCTCCAGCTGATGAACAAAAATATGACAGAAAAGAGAGTATGTAAGTATTTCTCAGGGTATTTGTGAGTAATCTCATGGTGACTCTTACTAGCACAGTTTGGTTTTAGAATCACAAGTTGTTTCTAAGTGAAGAGTTCCTTCATGCCATTCGTGTTTCAGGAACTGAAGACCTTCACAAGGATTCAGTCATGGGATTTCTCCTAACATTAGCAGAAGAGACATAGCCAGTCTGTGGAGGGTTACTGCTCTTTGAACCCATCCCCCATGAAAGAACTGAGCCTAAAGCAATAAAAGATAAGAAATGCAGACAAGCATTGACATTATAGACTCATCTTTGTCAGTGAAAAAGCTGGATTCCTTCAGAGTCCTTAATATTTGGGGCTAAACAAGCCACTGACTTCTACAGACTGGCAAAGCTAAAGCAAGATAAATCCAACAGTTTGGTTCATATGACATACCAGAGTTTTCACAATCTAGCTATACAGTTATCTAGGGCTTAGAAATTTGGGTTTCTTTCCCATCCCAAAAGACGTAGTTCTCTGTTTTTTGCACAGAAGTCTCCCATCATTGGAACACGTACCATAAAATACAATGTTGGTTCAACATTGATGAGGCAATATTATCTTGCACAGATGTTTTATTTTTTAGAATGGAAAGCAATTCACATTTTTGCTTATCAGAGCTGTAGAAAGGACTGTTCAATCAACATTTTATACCACTTTGTCTTTCAAATAGTTTTTGAAATTGCTAAAACTGGTATCTCAGTGCACAGTTGTCAAATGGAATTGTAAAGTGAGAGAGTCACTGCCTAAATGGCTATGCTTAATAAAGACTGGGGTGAATGAAGAACAAAACAGCGGTCAGCAGAAGTGTGTCTGGCTCCTGCTGGTATGTTTGAACCCAAGCACATTTACAAAAAGGAGAAACATTCTGTAGTACATTCTGGCAGATTGCCTAATTTTCAAGTAAGCTGAACTGCACTGACTTACTGGACCATGTCCTGAGCAATTCCAGGCACAAAAGCTGGAAAATATTCCATTATACAACTGCTTTTATACAGCAGTTCAGTAATAGCTGTTATGGGTTACAATATTGCAGTATACTGGGGTCATCACACCTTGTTTTCCTTATCTGCTACAATTTAATTTTGTGGCTGAGTCACGTTGGAAGGATGGGATATAGAGGTGGAGGTGCTGGAGTTAGAACTGTACTTTAGAGCACCGATAGGGATCCTTGCAGACTGCTTGCTGCATGGCTTTTCCCACTGTGCTATCCTCTTCTCCTGAGTGATGAGACAGGCATCTATAGCACAAGTTGAATGCTGGAATCCTTACTCATAAGCTGGATAGGCACAAGGCCATGTGACAAAGCCAATGTCTCTGTCAGTAAGTGACAGAGGATGATCTGGCCTTTGACAGTAAATTAAATCCCCATCTTCCATCTCCCCCACCATGCTTGCACATGCAGCTGTTAGATGCAATGTTGTAATTTCAGGGATGTATCAGTCATAGGATAAGGTAGTGAGTGAAGACTATTTGGGAACAACAGTGCCAGGAAATGGCTGCTGGTCAGATGAACCATGCTGTTCTGGTGGGCTGGGCATGACTTCCCAGGGAATCCCTGCATCTGCTTTATGTAAAGCTGTTTTTCCAATTAATATTATTCAATTTCTCATTTAAGTGAGCGCACATTTACACATGAACACACAAATCACTAAGTAATTCAAGTTTAAAGGAGGTCCAAATTCCATCTCAAAGCAGGGTCCACTTAGATCAGGTCCTTCAACTCAGTGCCTCCCCCCCTTCCCAGGTTCTTGTCTGAACTGGTACCATCACAGGGAAAGCAGAGAGGCTGCTGTTTGCAATGCACCACAAAGAGCAACACAAGGCACAGTGTTGCTGGGGCTTTCAAAGCTGTGGGGCTTTCAAAAGTGCTTTATATGAGGTGAGGCCTGTGCAAGTGGGAAATGCCATAAATTCTCAGTCTATAATGACACTGCAATAGGGAAAAATCTTAAGACCATTGTGCAGCTGTTTTGAATAATGACAGACTTTTCATCATAGTGTCTGAAACTGAAAAATTACAACTTATTTCTTCAAAGCTTTAGGTATTCCTCTACCTATCCAGAGGCCAGCAGGAAGGGAAGAGTTGGAACAGCACCAGAGAGTGGCTTGGGAGCAAAGCTTCAGTACTAGGACTTTAGCTGTTTCTCTCTTCCATGTGGCTGATAGTTTCCAGGTCTAGTTTGGTTTCTGTCGATTAGGAGGACACAGTGCAACTCCAGACAAACAGGAATCCCGAACGAACGTGAGCTAACAGCTCCATCAGAAAGGCTAGTTGGGAGCATAATAGGTTTGCTAATGAATGTGTGTGGTTTACTACCTGTGGGAGCACAGAGCTGGCTGTGGGAACAGCACTAGCAGGAAGTAGGGAACTGCCTGTATTTGCATTCGGTGCATGACAAAGGTGAAGAGGAGGCAAATCAGCACACCAATACCCTGCGGACTTCTCCAGCAGCAGCCCATACACAGAGAGCTTCAACCACTCTTCTTTCACAACAGTCTTAATCTTTTACACACTTAACAGCTCTCCAGGAGGGATGCTAAAACAAGACCGGCTCTTACTGGCTTCATAATTGGTTGCTTGCTCAGAACAGTTTAGGTGCACGCTAATAATTAGTAACAGATCAATGTGGTTTAATTAGGGAAAATGCTGTCTTGCTGACTGCTAAATTTCTTGGTGCCATTACATCCTAGTATCTTAGTGACAGACAGACCTTAGAAAAAGTTCAGATGATAAGAAAAGGAATTAAATATTGAGTCTTCTATAGCAATCTGGACACATCTAGGGTTAATGACAGATATATATATATACACCCTATAGATGATGCCCTATAGATTCCAGGATGAGTGACTGGAAAATTCACCAGATGCAGAGGCTCTGCATCTCATTTAAACCATTCAGCACAGGTGTGAAATTCATTCCAAATACCATCTCAACCTGTCAGAAATTCCTCTCTTAAAGATGTGATTGACTCCCATATACTGCACTTAAACTTCAGTTCTGACAGTACAGCTATGGAAATTTAAGTAAATTTGACATTTCCATAAGCTGGGATGTTTGTAATGTTAAAGCTATTCATATACCTGAATAAGTTGTAAATAAAAAGTGAATTATCTTACCTGCAGTGTCAGTGCTGCTCTTGCTGGACACAATTTTCATCATCTTCTCACTAAGTAATAACAAGAAAAATCGTAATTTTAGTTTACTAACTATTAAAACTGTAGTGAAGTTCATATTTAGCAAATTAAATGGCCTTGTCTAACATATATTTTTTTAATTTAAATCACCAGCAATTTGTCAGTCATCAGTAATTTTTTTTTTTTAATCACCTTTTAGTACAAGTTAAGCAAGGAATGGAGTATAAGCAGTAGAAAGCACAGAGATGTAGCTACATTAATTCTTTTTATCACAAAGAAAAGTAATGCAGTTAATATTCATCGATCATTTGGCATATTCTTCCTCTCTACCTAGCATTCTCATGGAGATGACAAAGAAACTTAAAAATGATTGAGCATTCAGGATTTTTTTTACTATTACATTCAAATATATTTTTGTTGATTGATTACTAAAATCATTACAGATGAATTCTGTTTTTACCTAGAAGAATCTTTGCTATTACTTGTATTTGGCCCTTTAAAAAGCGCAGACTGAACAAGACCAGTTAAACTGGCAATCTGTTTCTCCATGGCTTGTATCCTCTCTCTGTAAGACAAGAGAACCGTTTGTTAAAGCCAGATATATTTGCTTTCAGACTTGTTTTTCTAGGTGAACGATTACCACAGGATTGGAAAGACACTACAGAGTTTGTGCAAAGGCCTTTGGGTACCAGTTTGCATATACCTTCTTGCAGCAGCTCACCACATCTTGGTTTGGACAGCTTTTGCATCGTAACAGACAATTAAAAAAAAATCTGCTTAGTTAAAAAGAACAAAACAAACAACCAAGTATAAACTTCTAATGATCCCACAAGACAGGCACCTAAAACAATTTGTTAATGCCTCTTGTAACTAGCGAAAAAATCCTACACTGGGCCAATCGTTTTGTCTGTACTAAAGATTTCAGCATTAAAGACTTTACACTTCTTCCTGTTACTATTTTTACTTTCCCCAGACCCAGGATTTTTGTCTGGGAAGCATTTAATCTGCCCAAGCTGACTGATTTCCATCCAAATCCTTTGCACCTGACATCATAACTGTCTGCTTTGAAAAGGACAGAAATGTGACAGAGAGGCACAGGACACCAAATGCAGACTGTATGGCAACATTATAATAAAACAGATTTTCTTTCGTGCACATATCCCAAGAAATTCCCAAAAAGGAGAAGAAAAGAGATGTAGAACTACAATAAGCATAATCAATGTTTTTCATAGGAACCAAAGGGCACTAAACAGGAACAATAACTTTTTTTTTGGATGCGAAGGCTAACATTTGTGTGTTTATCTGTTTGCATAAATGCATATATATTAGTCAGGTATCAGGGGACTTCCTCAGTCGGCTCCAAACCAGCCTTTTGCTCACACAGGTGCCTACTTATACCCACCAGCATGTCAATGACACACCACAACACAGACACACATCAGGATGGGACCTTTTGAAAAGGCGCCCCTGTTACAGCAGTGAAGTGTGTGGGGAGACATGCCGAAGGAAATACTAACAGCAGGCTGTGGTTTTGGAAGATGACTGGGAAGAAAACTTCTCAAAAAGCAAGTAGTTAAGACCAGCAGCAGCAACTGATGAGAGAAGATGTGACACACAAACTCAGACACAGACTCCGCGTGCTGCATGGCCCATCCATCACCACTGCAGCATTCTGTGCACACGGGAGCAGCCAAACTCTGGCCACCCCAGCTGCAGTAGCAGTTTGGTGGCCAAAGCAATAGCAGCAATCAATAAGTCATATAAACTCAAATGTAGGTACCAATAGCAGCCAAAAGCAAGCTGACATGACAAAAAGCAAGTAACCAGCCCTGCTTGCAACCAGATGGATTATCCAGGCTAATTATTTCATTCACATTCAGGGAATTACTGAGGTTTCCTGGGATAGCACACAGATACCATAGCCAGGAGAGACTCACAGACACCCAGAGGTTGAGAAAACAGGGCAGCAAACCAAGTAATGAGATGCTAACAGACACAAGCAGGGAAGAAGAGAGGGCTCAGTCAGTCCCCAGCCAGCAGATGTGTTCTTACTGGGATTTAATGCAGCGCACGCTTCTTAGTTTTCTGTCTTCATGTTGAAAGGTATTTTGAAGGGTGATGAGAAGACTAGAAATCTGACTTAATTCATTTCAAACCAAGAAATACGTTACGGAATTTCCACTATTACAAGTTTTAAAATAAGAAACCAGTGCAGGCTACAGTAACCTTTGGAACAAAAACAAGTACTAAAACCCAGGGATAAATATACTCTAAAAACTTTAATGCAGCATTTTTGACACTTAATAATGAAAACATTTTTTTTTTCCCAGATAATCATCACAAAACCTTCCTGGAACTAAACTCAACTGAAGTCTATATGTTTTACCAATCCATAAGTATGATGGTTTTTTTCATCCTGCATTAGATAATCTGGAAACAATTTTGTGCTTCAAAAGATATTATGGCAACACAGAGCTGATTTTGTCCTTTGCTATGAAATCTAGGAAAGTATGTTGTTAAGAGGGAGAGGGATGTTCCAAGATAGGAGATGATGAAAAACGAATGAAATACTGGAATCAATTGCACAGAACACATTATTTTTCATATGGTAAAAGCATTAAGAATGTGAAGAATCTACATGTGCTCTGGAGTTACTCTGTTAGAAACCAGGCAGATTTTTCCTGTAATCATTTCACTGTAATATCCAGACTTGTTATGGCCATTAGCATCAAACATTTTAAAAACAGGTGTCTTAAAGGAGGTGCCTTTTAGGCATTAAATAAAACAACCTGATTTTTGGAGGGGGTCAGACTGAAGGTGGTGGGAGGCAGCAGGTTCCATGGGCAGGGAGGGATGCAGATGGCCTGGTGCTGGGGCTGTAGCCTGGGCTGATGTGGTGGATGGCTGGTGGCCCAGTTGTCACCACAAGGCTCCAGAGGAGCAGGGACAGGATCTGCAGTGGACCCTTTGCCTCCAACTTCCTTGTGAAGGTCTGGAGCAGCCTCTGCTCCAGAAGGGAGAAAAAAAATGCTCTCCTCAGGCTGTGCCAGGCCAGGGTCTGTGAGGGATGCCAGCATTGCCATGACAGAAATTGTGCATTTTTGGTTCTCAGCATTGTGTCTTCTACCCCTCGCTGTGCTCACTGCTGTGGGGAGGGGAGGTGGGAACAGCCTGTCCCAGCAGCTCTGCCTGCACATGGCAGGCCAGAGTCCCACGGATGGGTTTCCCAGGCACAGGACAGGCTGCCACTGCAGTGACATGGGAGAGAGCAAGGTTCCCAGGCACAGGACAGGCTGCCACTGCAGTGACATGGGACAGAGCAAGGTTCCCAGGGCACAGGACAGGCTGCCACTGCAGTGACATGGGGCAGAGCAAGGTTCCCAGGGCACAGGACAGGCTGCCACTGCAGTGACACAGGGCAGGTCGGAATGTGGAGCACTAGGACAGAGGGTCAGGCAGAACAGAGCAAGGTGGTGCCTCTGCTTGCTGCCACCAGAAGGGTGGTAGCCCGAGAAGAGCCAACTGGTCTCTGCTCCCAGATTAATTTCCCAGATAAAGCTGCATCTATCCACCACCCAGGAAGAGAAGGGAGGGTCCCTTTTTCCAGCAGTTTGGAAAGAAATGGCTATTTTATCAGCCTGAGCACAAAAAGTCATTGTTTCACATTGTTTTCCTGTGAATGCTGGGAGAGTCAGAGGTGGCAACACCGTGGGGGAGGAAAGGAGGGGACAAGGTCAGAAGCGAAGCCCAGCAGAACTATGTCAGACTTGGCTTTGGCTTCTCGCAGATCTTGGCCAGGACAGGCCATTTGCCAGCCCACTTCTCCCCAGCAGCCTGACCCACAGCTCTGGTACTGGCTGTGTCCAGGAGCTGGGGCCCTGCCTTAGCATCTTGCTCCCCAAATTCAGCAGAACCAAAGCAAGCCCTTGCTTCTCTGGGGACCGTGCACTGATCTGTCAGACTTCATACCAGATTTCTTCCTTACAGCTTCACTATCTTTCATGTTACTCCTTCTACTGCAGTTAACTGGAAGTAATTCCACGAAGGGGTACAGCATATTGCTGAATTGGTATCCACTTGTCACAGCAATGCTATTTAAGCATGACATGTTACTTGCATGTTACTTCCCTTTCCTGGGGACAGCTTTAATATTCACATCACTGAGAAGATACGTCGTACACATGCAGAATAAAACTGGTCTGTGTAACTGTTCATTCACATTCCTGTCCAACCCCAAGCTGTGCAACACATCACCCACAACAGGTGTACCCAAACACTAAATCTGCACCAAGAACTAGCTGGCACACCTTCCTGGAGAAAAAATTTTCAGTGACTTCCTATTTTATAGTTAAGCTCCAAATGAAGCAATGAAAAGGGAGTCAGAGACAGAGAAATACACATCTCTTCCTATATATGATAGAAACATTTCACTATATTTTTTTTTAATCTCACTGGGAAAAGAAAGGAAACAGGAGTAGGCTGTCTTTCCCAATGGCTCTCCTAGAATCAAGTGAAGGTGTCTTAGACTTTATCATAAATTCCCCCAAAACAGATGAGTGGGTGTCCTGGAAGGACAGGAACCAAAGATCAGCAGAATTCTTCTAAATTCTGCTTTCTTCCCACAGAAAGATTCACACAGGTGAATATTTCAGTCCTCTAAGGAGAAGATTAAACTCAAACCTTCTACATCTCAAAGTTAAAGGAGAAAAGGAAGCTCTGAAGCACACCAGCTGCTACATAATTTGACAACTCTTATCCCAGAGCCTGGATCTCATCTTCCAACAAACAGTTCCTCTAGCAGAAGGAAGACAAAATATAGTTTACCTTTCCTCCATCCTACACTGGTCATTTCACTTCATTTTTTTCTGCCTAGTTATTCAGCACCTTTCACAGAGGAATACGCAGTTTTGGCCCTGTGGAAAGTGTCTGAGATGGTGTGTTTGTAAAGCCCCCCTTATAAAATGCTCAGTGATGGAGTCTCACTGTTCATGACTTTACAAAGTAAGGTCATTTTTCCTAATGCATAGAGAGTCCATCCATATTTCAACATCTCAAACAATAAAGGGTTGTATGGGGGGAGCAATATCTAACATCCTACACTTGGCCATTACACTTTAGCCTTGAACTGCAAGCCATGAGCCAATGATGTGATCACATTTTTTGCTCAATCCAGCTGTCATCTTTTCTCACTAGTATGGCATAAAAAGAAGAGGACAAAAGTTGTGTTCAGGCAGAAGAGAACCATAGCACACCCCAAGAATGCTTTTGGAGGAAATGTATTCTGTAGAGTTATCTTGCTGTTTTAGAATAGAAGCATTAAATATATACACATATTTATATTTACTACCAAATAATCTAGAATTTTTCAACATGTGTTATAAATGCAAAGATTTTAAGTTAAACAGCATTTGATTTAATGCACTTTTGGATAAACAGCTTCTTTTCCAATTTATCAACATTTAAACATCTGCTTTGCCTGTAGTAACTTCCAGAAATGTCCAACAAGCTACATAAATGAGCCATCCAAAAATATGACAGCAAATTGCTCTTTAAACAACTCATGCTCACACACAAAAATTTATTCATTCTTCCAGCAGACCTCAGATTTAAGAGATGATGACCCTTTGAAGCTGAATTGCTGTAACCTGTTACAACTTCTAATATTTTTCTGCACATGAATACTAACATCTTTTATTTCTTTAAATCTCTATGAATTTGTTTCTTCTCACTGTTGTAAAACAGCTATATATGGGACTCTTCTGGTAAATTAATTAACTGTGAGAATTTAGTCAAGGCTTTATACCACAGAAGTAGTTATCTTGGAAATAGCCAAGGTAAAACAGTTACAAGAAAGCATTACATGAAGCAATTAAATCCCCCTCAACTCTCCCCTAAATAACAGGCTTGATGAAACTGACTTCTGCAGTGTCAAATTAAATTGGGAAACTCCAGTAGAAGAGCTCAGAAATACCAGTTTTCATCTCTTGTAGATACAAATCTGCTGCAGTTAATGTCCCAAAGGTAATGGAACCATTTCCTTCAACAAAACCAGGATACAGTCAATGAGAGGTCTTAACTGTTTTAAGTACCCAACAAATTCTGATAAAGTACAGAGATATCCCAGTGCAGCCCTGGACTGCAAAATTGAAGGAGAATTGAGATAGGAAGAGAGATTCACTTTTACTTCTGATGTTGTCACTATCCCTTTCCAACTTTTCCCTGATTTATACTTGAACTCGCTTTGTCCTGAGGTTGTGACAGGGTTGAGGAGATTTCCATAAAGTCATGAGATGTTTTCTTTGCTCTCAGCACACTCCACTAGGGATTAAAGCAACAGCAGTGCAGAGATGATGGGTTTGGTGCCTGCAGGATCCTCAGCCTGCTCCTGAGTGAGTCAGGATGGGGAGTCTCTTGTGCCACAGTGCAGAGATGAAGAAACCTCTCCCCTGAGTAGCTCCAAGGCTGAGAGCTCCTCTGTCTGCCCATGGCTGACATCTCTGCACACAGGCTGGCTGAACACACTGCCATGTGCTTTCTGCGGTCTGGCTTTCAGGCTCTTGGCATCAGCAAATGGATAACACATACAACAGAGCACCTACACCTCATTTTACCCTGCCTGGAACAGAATGAATTCAGCCCTATCTCTACCATCCCAAAAATATTCTTTATCACAGAGGCAAGTCCATACTGTTTGTGAGTGTAAACTCTTAAACAAAGTAGGGGATTCCATTCTGCCTTATGTACATCCCCCCTCAGGTATCCATAACAACCTTGTCACAATTCAGTCACTGCTGAAGCAGGAAAAGAGCACCTCAACATGGATAATGCCTTGTTTAGTTTAGTATGGTTTAAACAGTGTTTGCTTTCAAAGTTTATGAAATTATTATAAAGCTAAATTAAAGCTTAGAGTTTTTTGTGTTTGTATTACTCAAATGCAATTCTTAATATTGCAGTGGTGAGAAAACATACCAATTTGCATGAATTGTTTTTGATATTTACAATTATTTTTAGAAAGTCACACTTCCTCAAGGTTAAAAAAAACCCACAAGCCATAAAGAGAGCTTTTAAAATGATTCTTTCAGTGCCATGTGACTAATACACATCATGCTGAATTTTAAGGTCATGTATTTATTTGGAAGGGCAATTATGCAAATGCTATTTTCTTCATTGTTAATATATTCTGGGACCAGAATTAAAACTCCTGGTGCAAAAGTCCCTTTTAAGGAGTTACAGAACTATCCGTGTAGTTTATCTTTATCAATTCACAAAAAACACCCTTGTGCATATTTGTGTAGCCGAGTGAACAGCTGAGATGCCCAGAGAGAGGATAGAAAATTGTACAAATTAAAAAGTTTTTGGTGTCCTTCCTTATTTTCAATTCCTATCATGAACTTCATAAAATTTTCAATCTGTGAATGGATTAAAATCATCAAATTTCCTTCAAATAATTTCCTAGATGTATTAATGGTGGCTTGAAATAAAACTTCAGATACCTGCAGCTTACTCTTGGAAACAGATACATAAAAATCTGATTTCACTGACCTTAGATTGCAATATGCCCTGCCTCGTACCCTTTTGTCATAACTACTAAGCTATAAGACTGTAATTTTTGTGGGTGGCTGTTTTTCTTTGTATTCTTCCATTTTTTCCCCACCAGTGGACCTCATGACACACTTTTTTTCCTGGTCACGCAGGGTAAGTGGCAACGAATTATTGAGCAAGTTGCTCAGACAGAGGGGAAGCCTAGGGTCCATATGAAGTTCCATATCTTCCCAGTGGTTAAGGTAATCAGCAGTTACCTTTGGCCTCTGTGAGCTCAGCATTTTCCAGCTATTCATCTTCATTTCCCTAAAGAGCTCTATAAAAGTTAACAGCACAAACAATACGCTAGAGATTAATGCAGCTCATATAAATACAGAGCAAGCACCTGGCAGTATAATGGTTTTTCTCTGCGAGGGCAGAGTCTAAGGCAGGAGAAGCCCTCACAGACCTTTGTGTAAATCTCGTCCTTAAAAAGACAGGAGAGATCACTGTCATCATTGCCATCACACAAAAGTTAACAACAGTCAGGTCACTAACTACTTGTGATGCTGGAAAAATCAGTGGGAACAGTATTCCTGTTTCGATTTCTTCCCTGGGACAGACTTGCTTTTCTCAGCAGTTTCCCCTCAAGGAAGATTATTGTAAACAACTGTCCTATTTTTATGCAAATTCATGTTTTACAGGAGATAAGACAGTAATGATAAATTCTTCCCATTTCCTAACCCTAGATGAGAAAAACTTCACTCCATAAAGAACCAAAATTGTAATATCAGAGTGTCATTCTTAACGGGGGTGAAATATATTCCCTTATTAGCAGGAGCAGAACATCATTTGTTCTTGTAACATGATCTAGCTGTCTGCAAAGAAAAATCCCAGTTAATAATTTTATTTTATTATATTTTTTCCAATGACTGAAATTTACACAAATGAAAATAACTAGGGATTCATCATGGGTTGACAATACTTTCAAATTAATAATGGATGGTGTCACATCTCCTCTAAATTACTAACTACCTTGACAGACAGCTAATAAACACTGCAGCCAGGTGCAGCAGCCTCCTACACGTTACGTTGTCCCCCAAGTCTTAAACGACAAAGGATGTGCAGATTAGGAACGTTTCTGATTTGCATAAATTAAGCCCCAGCTCTGCCTTACCTTGTCTCCTTGTCCTTGGGCATGGTGGGTGACCCATAGCCAAAAGCCTGCTTGTCCCCAGGAGAGGGCATTGCCTCGGCCATGCCCGGGAGGCCGACAGCACTCCGTGCTTTCGCATCCACAAACACGGGCGGTCCTGGCTCCTTTTTGAAGGACTGGCGGCTGGGGGAAGACCTGTCAGGCTGGATGGTGTGGGCGGGAATGTGAGGGCCATGGTGAGGATGAATATCGATCATTCTCATGTCAGCCACCCTGTGGGGTGAGGCTGGAGGTGTTTTGGAGCCAAGAGTGGGCAAATGGCTCTCTGGGTACTTCCGTGACTTTTGTCTGTACAGGGACTGCTCCAGCACCTCAGGCTGCATAGAGGGGTTGCAGTAAGTGCTTGATGACCTCATGGCACTGCGATGGTAGGCTACAATGTGATCGGGGACATCGAGGGGGTGTCCGGAGTGCGGTGCAGCCACACTCATCCTGCCCTCGTGAAACAAGTAGGGGTCACCGTACAGGCTTTCATTTCGCAGCAGGGTGAGGTTTTTGTTGCTCATGTCCTCGTCTGGCTTCACGTCCCTTCTCTCCAGAATGGCGCTCGGGCTGGGTGATATGGAGCGTGAGGCTGGCACGCTGGACAGCCGGTCCCTGGGGATGGTGGCATTGCCTGGCACACCCACGGGCCGGCCCCCACCATAGGGAATCCTGGACGGAGAGGGAGGCATGGAGTGGGGCACCGGGGTGGAGGGTGGAGAGCTGGGCATCGCGTGCAGAGGGTGCGTGGCAGATCCAGGGCGGGAAGCGCTTGGGCCATCTCGTCCTGTATAAGCAATTTCCCTCTGCATCTGGAAAGAAAAGGAAAACCACCTCAAATATAAAACTACTGAATGAGCAGAACATGATGTGGGTTGTCTACAGAAAATTAGGAAATAAAAACAAACCCTCGAGACAAAATAATTTTACATCTGCATAAATAAAACACTTTGGGACCTCAGTGCCTAATGAAAACAACAACTATAAATGGGAATAAAATGAGCTGTATGTTAAAGGAATATGAGAGGTTTAAAAATGCTTTTGCTTATGCAAATACCATCTCACCCTAATCTGATATTCACAGCTACTGAAGCTGAAATCAGGGGTTGCAGTGCCAGGTGTTCCACGTACATGTAGCCAGTGACAGACTTGAACAGTTTATTGATCAGACACACAGGATAGGGTTCACTGATTCCAAAGCAGGATTAAAATGCTGATGCTCTGGCATCACAAACACACCTGAAGTCCTTAGACAAGAAAAATAAATATTACAACTAACTGGCCATTTTCTTCAGTGCAGGATTTAAGCTTTAGCTAATGACTTGGTGCAGTCTTTATTACACAAAGGATTCACAAAGCATAGGAGAAAAACACACATTTACTGACTATAACACAGTCACCTTATATGAAAACAGTCTGACCTTATGTACCATTGCAAAGTTAAGAGTGATTCAGAGGGTTTGTGGAGCACATGCTCAGAAAGTCATCAATCATTTTATCATAGTTTTGTAAGCAACAGCAGTAAGGAATGAGCAAGCAAGAAAAAGAAAGGGGAAACTTCTACACCAAATGTATTAGTGCTTTGTTAAGAGGCCTTGGCAAAAATCTGCAATGTATATATGTGCTTTTGAGAGTGTGGAATCTCACTGTGCCCAACCATGACCTCTCTAGATGGTTCAACACTGCCAATGACAGACAGGAGAAATTCTCCCTCTAGAAAGCATCATGTGCCTGCTCTGGTGCCCTTGGGGTAAGGTGGATGAACAGGGAGATGAAAGAGTCAGCTAAGGACTAACTATATAAGAAAAGAAACTATGGTTTCTCAAATTCATGCTGACAATTTCAACTTCCCCCTCCATCATCTCCAAATTGTAGAAAATTGTATCATTAAGCCTAACTCCACATTCCCAAAGTTACAGAGCACAAAACAATGTTCAAGTGGATATTGCTGATCTGAAATCTACAAAATTTTTCTGCCCTCTCACTCCTTGCTTTGATAATGTGTCTGGATTCATTGTTAGTCACAGTGATCCGTGGCAGATGAAGCAAGAGATTATTCCTGCCCCACCATAGGATTTTTCCACTGGTAAGGGAATTGCAGTGCTGGTATATAAACAATAGCTCTTCTTATCACAGTAGGTTCTGCATTCAGGAATTAGAAATTACATTCTCCAGGGCCAGAGATCAAGAGTCTGGAGTATCAGGTATTAGAAAGAAGAAAGGCGATAATGTGATTGTGGCTGCAGCAATAATAAATAAGTGTAACAGAAGAGAGGTGTGTACTGGGATGGGTCATAAATGGGCCAGACAAAAATTATGAAGCCAAACAGGAACATGACATATTTTATTCATTGGTACAGAGAATTAGTCTAGTCTGGAATTTAAAATAAGATACAATTAAAATATAACTAAACGGTATTACTCACTTTATAAGAGGGATTTTGACATAGTTTCTATTTCTACTGGCTTGAAGAAACACTGCAACATACTAAGCTATATTCTGTGTGCTGTCTCTGGCCCTGGGCCAGCAGAACAAAGTGACTCCTACTGACTTGAGCAGCTTTGGGATTATGTCTTCAGGGACAGGTAGATGCAGGTGTTTTATACCAAGAGAAGAACCCAGAGAAAGAAAACCCTCCTAGATTTCTACTGTACAAGCTACACAAAGCCCTGTGTTTAGTTGCTACAGATAAGGCTACAGCAGATGAAACAGTATCTGTCAAAGAAACCATAACCACTAGGATATGCTGGGTTTGCAGTGAGAGGAAAATTCCAATGTTATGTTGCAGAGAGGAGAAAATTTCCGGGGGAAGATTTGAAAACAACGGGTTTAATTTCCCCTAACTTCTGGACTTTATATTCCTGTTTATGCTCACTCATTTCTCATAAGTCAAAGCAATCTGCCAAAGAAAAAATCCTATTTTCCACCATAACATCATTTAGATGGAATATCTTAAGAAGGAAAAGAATTTGAATATAGGATTGAGCTATTGCTCAAAATCTTATGTCTGAGTACTGTTGTATGTAACATTATTTACTTTTGCTTTAAAATAGCACCTGGGACTACAGAGCCTCAATCAAGGCTCCTCTGGGCTGGGCAGGGCACAAACACCTGGGCACCCAACCCCTTTCTGAAAAGTTCACCTGCTATTTTAAGCCAGGACTCAGGCCCTGGGTGGAGTGTACCCAACCCCCAACAGTACCAAAGGGGAGACTGTTGGAGCACAGGAGTCCAGGGTGGCCAGGAAAGATTCACCAGGGCATGTGGGCTGGGCAGGGATCTGAGCTGGTCCCCAGGAGCCAGGAAGCTTGACCCAGTGGATTACAGTGTCTTCTGCCACATGGTTGGTATTTCCTCTCTTTCTGCTTTTCTCTCTTCTCCAGACTCCACAGATTCTTGGCTAATGGTAAGTTTAAAAATGTGGAGGATGATGTTTTCTTGCTTCTCATGTGTACTTCTTTGCTGTGATAGTCTAGGCATACCAAAGAGGTACTGATGAGAATCAAGAAAAGACCATCTTTCACATTTCTCTTTCACCATTCTCTCACATATAGCCTACTTTCTGTGTTGTTTTTCATCTTCTCCACCACAAAACCCCCACGTTGCTCAATAAAACCCCATAGTTTTCTACATAGGTTGTTTTGAGCCACATGTTCCTGGACTTCGCATGACTCAGGGACAGAGAAAGAGAATATTGGGTTTATCTGAGCCTCTAAATACTGGGTGCTGTCCCACATAATTGCTTTGAGGGCAAAAGGAAGATTTTTTAGTACGAGCACAGGATCATGTGCTTTTTGACTGCAGCCATGTAATACGTTTACCTTAGGGTGGAGTTTTCCTAAGCACATAGCTCTTCCTTGTTCCTACTGCCTATAGTCCTTACATCCTTGAAATGGAAACCTGTCTGATCAATCCTTAGGTTAAAATATGGCAAACAGCTAGCAACCATTTCTATAAAACATTTGAGGGAAAAGAACTTCACTGAGAATCTTTTAACTTTCTGTAGTTAAAAAGATGTTTAAACATCTCCTGTGGAGGTTATGGTCAGTCTAACAAGTCTATAAGACACAGATTTTTCTAAATTTTTTTAAACAGAGTCTCCGTATACTAAAGAATCAATGTTATATAAAACCAGTTATGTTCTTTATTTCAAAGCCTGCTGGCATACTGAATAACTTATAATATTTTGAAAACGTCTATACGCACAAAGCCAGCAAACTGGTCATCCATCCACCCAAGTGGGTACAAGGAGCCTTGCTCCTGGTGGCTCAGAGGACAAGCAGAGTAGGTGGTTCCTCTGCAGCCAGGGCAGGCAGAGCCATGCCCACAGAGAGCAGGGCCATGCCCGCACACAGCAGGGCCATGCCAGTCAGACCAGCACTGAGCCTGCTGCTGGCTCACTGCACCACCGACCCCACGGCTGGGCACCACACCTGCAGCCTGACACAGACCTGCAGCCTGACACAGACCTGCAGCCGGGCACAGACCTGCAGCCGGGCACAGACCTGCAGCCTGACACAGACCTGCAGCCTGACACAGACCTGCAGCTGGGCACAGACCTGCAGCTGGGCACAGACCTGCAGCTGGGCACAGACCTGCAGCCGGGCACAGACCTGCAGCCTGACACAGACCTGCAGCCTGACTCAAGCCGTTATCTGCTAAGATCTCAGCGTGAAACTCGGGCAAAGGAAAAAATAGGCCAGAGTTTCTGACCTGGCAGCCCTTTCCACTGCTCTACTAGGCCTCCTCTGCATCACCAGAGAACACAGCAATTGGCTTTGCCCTGGGATTTTCAGACTGCCAAAATACCTACACAGAGCATGTTCCCAAGATGGAAGTTATCCAAGCACCCTCTTGGAGACACTGGGGAGTTCCCAACAGACACCATTAATCACCTCTCAGCCACGTGAAGCTGTTACTTTTCTTACTGTGCCTTTGACACCCTGCACTTCCCTGAGGAAAGTGCTCCTATGCTCTGCAAGCTGACTCACCCAACAGTAAACACAGCACACCTGCAAAGAATTTTATTGAGACCTTGGAGCCTACGATGGAAAAGCTACAGAAATATGAAGAACTGATACAATACTGATAAATTAAACTGTTTGTAAAGAGATCTTTTATGAAAATTGCTCAACAGAAAAAAAAATTCTCTAAAAAGTAAGGAAATCCTTCACTTTTCTAATGAGGAAAGACTTATTCAAAGAACCCTCAATTCAACAACAATAGAATCCATTAGTTTGTTCTCTCTTAATAAAAATAAATTGACAACTTTACTGTACTGGTTGTCCAAACCACTCAGCTTCACCATTAGTTGCACCATATGATAACACTTCTGTCATGACTGATCTTTCATTCCAGTTGGATTTGGAGAGCCAAAAGCACAAATCCACTTTTGAAAAAAAACCCAAACACTTTTATACAGTTTTAATATTTCTGAAATAAGATAATTTACAATAAGAAATAGAACACTTGAAAATTGCAGAACTGGTAAACAGTTAAATGAGAATTTTAAGTATCTGTACCAAATCAGACATCACTGAGAGGCTGTCACACTTGTCTGTTCTTGCTTTCTCATAGAATGCCTTCTAACACCTATAAATTTCCCCGTTCTATTGGGTTGTTACTGAAAAAAAGTCATGCTGGTTGCAGTTGTGGGTTCCTCCAGCTGCCCAATGTCATATTTGAAAACTTCAAACACATTAGCATTATTTTTAGCTGTTTCTGGTCTGAAACTTTTCAATATGTACTTTCGGCAGACAACTCTAATCCAAGAGAGCTGAAACATTTCATAAAAACATCAGTAATGACAAAAGTTGGGAAAAAACCACCCAGCAGATTTCAGTCAACAGTGGTGTTATTTCTTACCAGACATCCCTGGAGTGCTCTAGAGCCTCCAGATTCATAGACCTAGGTCAGCTTGGTTAGAGTCTGATCTGGGTAGGGACCCCAACTCTTCCATGTTCTCTTCAGCAGGGTGGGAGCTTGGTACCTTGGGGTTCCCAAGTAGTGAGACATGCTGGGGTTTCAGTGGCCATCACTCCTTGGCAATGCTTCCAGACTAGAAGTTTACTTGGCAGTTTTGGCTCAGAATGGGCCCTCTGATGACACAAAAAAAGATTTCAGACCATGAAACCACTGACCTTGCCTAAATTGGAACCTGGCCTCAGTTGAAGCTGGCCCCACAAAATGAGGTTCTAGAAGCTGCCAGGGTTCACAATTGTTTTTCATTATGGGAACCACATGCTGGTAAAATAAAACTCATTTCAAACGTTCAAACTTCCAAAGAATGGGGAAGTCCAAGACCTAGCTAGCTGTTCTTAACATGTTTCATATATTTCCACTATTTTTTCCTGGATAATTTTCCAGAAAAGGAGTTGCAGAGCTCCCTAAGAAATCTCAACACTTATAATTAACTTCCCAGTATTAGAATGTGCCTAGGTTTCAGTTCTTTTGGTCCTTTTATATAGTTTTGGTGTATGCCTAACTGTAAAAACCTCTGTATTATGGTGAAAGAAGAACTGAGATAAAAACTCAGAACATCTATGAAAGAGGAACTTTCTAGGGTTTGATTACATATATGGCAGATATATCAAGAAAATAACTGGGTTTTTCTTCTTCCGTTTATGCTCTTAATTCTATGGTTTTTTCTTTCTCTGGGTGAACAATAACAAAGTCAATATAAGATGTTTCTTAGGATGAGTATGTGATGCATAGTGATGGTGAAATGATCCAGTCCTCCAGTTTCTACATCCACAGATTTCTTTTTATTTTGGCCAGGGCCAGCTAGCTAGAAGTTGACATGAAGAAAATAAGAGAATGAGAAGGTGATGCTCACTCTCTTAGAAGGTGGAATTTAGAGGCCATAAACATGACCCTCCTGAAAGGAGGCATTCTGAGTGAACCATAATCAGGTGTTGTCACCATACGACTCAGTATCACTGTGACATCTAGTCCCCATATCTTTCTCCCAGTTGTGCAGGTGTGCACAGAGGTTATGGCAAAAGCACTATTTGATCCTCAAAAGCAGAACTTCTAGGATAACATATTATGGTTACCAATACATTGACTTGAAGCTCAGACACACCATCATTTCCCTTGCCATGTCACAGAGCATCACATTATTGTCCCTTATTTTATACATATATGTTTAATGCACATTTGTGTATGAAACCAGTCCCTACAGCAATCCAAATGTTTTACCTCAAGGTACTTCACATGTCTCAGTATGTCCTTTTATATCCCTGACTGCATATTAGCTTAATTCATACCATATCCTAAAGCTCCCATGGGGAAAACAAAGAATACCTATTTCACTTTTTACTGAATGTAAAACAGATCCATAAAATTCTAAGCTAACCACAAAAAAAAAAATGTAATGGTAGTATCAAAAATAATTTTTGATTGCTTCACCTTGCCTGTAAGTCAAAGTGCATGCTGAAGATGGATCATGCAAACAAGCAGAGAGGAGAGTTTGCAGACCAAATCCTACACAGTCTGCTCTTTTGGGCACAATTTCTTCAGCTATCTGGATGCTATCCTGAGTATTTGTTTCCACAATTTAAAACCCTGGCACTCTGACTACACTCTTAGACAACATTCCTGCCTACAGACCAATAAAACAATCTTTGATAAGATCTTTGCTTTGAAATAATTAAAGTCACTTACTGTTTTTTAAGGAAATCACTCGAATGGCTATAGCAGTGAGATGAGCATTAGCTTCCACTTCTAATAAAGCACTTTCTGTCTTCAGCCTTAAATCTCAATCTTGGTGTATGGTATAATATTTTGTATATCCATGTCTTCTGCAAAAAGGTTTTGAAAAAGGAAAAATGTTCCTTGTTCCCTCTGCTCGCAACAGGCCATCTTCCTTTATCCGGTCATCTAAGTAATGCTGTTTCAATAGACTGAAGTACTTTTCCACGTGACAAGCCTTCAATTTCTCCTCCCCTTTGAAATTAGTCACTAAATAACCTCCTTGGCATGTCACCCAGTCACAAACTGTGCAACACTATGTGATTCAATCTCTCAATCATTTTTTAATGTGTGCTTATAAGATGCATAGAAAGAGGCTAACATTATGGAGTGAACCACAAAAGAGACTCACAGAGGGGAAAGCCATAAATAAAATAGTGAGTAACCTCTGTTTCAGTAACACAGTGCATTTCAAAGGCAAGATGATAAAACCTATACATATTCATTCCCCAACAGGTGAGACCTCAAACTATTTAGCAAATCCAGTAGACAGAATTCCAGAAAAAAAAATTCAGCAGTTATAAACCTTAGAAGCTTTTCACCTCCTCAGATTGGTAGTGACGCTGTAGAAGGAAGCACAAGCTCCTCCCATGTAGGAGCTGTCTACTCATTAACCAGGCACCTGAGCCATGTGGATAACCTGAACTTTAAAATAAAGAAATAAAATAAATCAATCCCATAGTTATTTCTGCAGCACCCCACATAAGCCATTATGATTCATTGTTGTGTCTGTTTTGTTGTTTAAGAGGAAACAATAGAGAAGGTAAACACATTTTCAAAAATTAGAACAGAAAGGATGCTTCACTCCCTTCTATCCCCTCACACAAAAAGACCATAGAATAAGGAAATTGTCTCCTTAAACAGACAGCATTTACAGCCTAAAAGAGATGACAAATATCATAAAGGGAAAATCTCATGACACAAACCCTTCCCAGTCCTGCAGTTATCTTCTGCTTTGGGGGGTCGGTTCTTTTGCTCTTGGTTTGTGTTTTTGTCTGATTTTGCTTTTGTGCAAGTAAAAAATTGCCTATATCATAATAAATGGCATTCAAAGGAATAAAAATAAAATTTAAGCATGCGAACATGAGCTAATATTGCTGTACAGAATCAGTCCTAAAATGGGACATTACAGGAGTAGCATTTCTGTTTCACAGTACTGCTCTCAGTCTCAGCCACTAGTGAAGGAGGCATCATCCATTTCTGCTATGAAACAGCAATTTAACACTAAGCATTTAAATAACAGGAGAAAGATCAGAGCAAATCTGGCAGCCAAAACTAAAAATCCCAGTGTACCACCCCTTACTAGCCCCAGACTAGCATCAGAGAAGTCTTCCAGCTTTCTAGACAGCTGCTGTGAATTCTGATTTGTAATGTATGACATAAATTTGTATGCCATAATTGATCTTGACTAGAACTTTGCAAAATTTATATGTAGTGTAATATAAACAGTTTTTCAGAAATGCAAAAAAAAAATCATTTTGTCTTAAATGCTTACTTTTCAGTTTCCGAGTGAAATATTTTAAAACATTATTTTTATTAAATATTTGCACTAGCACTATAATAAAGTATTATTATGGCACAGAAACAATGTTAAACCTATTTCTTTTTATTTCAAATTTAATCAGTCAAGGCTTGTTTCTTGCAGTGTAGGGGTAAAGCAGTATTTACCATTCAAGCATCTGGTTTATATTTGGCAGGTTTAACTAACCAGTCAAGCATCCCCTTTTAATGAATGGATGTATATACTTGACCTAGTTAAAAAGCTGCTTAGGTTGGTGGACCAACCAGACCCAGAAACATCAAGAGTAAAAAAACCAAGCAAATTATCCTAGAACACTTTACTGCCACGTGTGCTTTTCAGCAGTTGCAGAGAATATTCTTCTATCCATGTTCTTCTTTACAGGCTAACAAACCTGAAGTGAGAAATTATTATGCTAACATGCAGGATAAAAAGGATGACTGTATTTTACTAAGTTTCCCTGCAATTAATTGCAAGCTGGTAGGCTGCACATTTTTAATAACTGGACTCTAGCATGACAAAGAATATCCCAGAACATCAGACAGGGATATAACTAGTTCTCCATACATATGACATGATATTCACATATGTCTGATGCATACAAAAAGCTTTTCATTAGATAAACTAATCTGCTTTTAATTTTAGAATATATCAGGCACAACATCATAAATACTGCACAGTTATATCATTACCAAGGCTGTAATTTAATCTCTAGGTTCTAACAATGCATACAAACAATTCAAGCATCACTTTCCAATTCAATTACTTTATCAGAGCCCTCAAGCATTATATAGCTTGCCATGTATTATCCCATGTACAATTGCTTTCCATATATTTGTTTATAAAGTACTGTACAGAACAAGAACTCCTTTTCAGTTCAAGCCCCTGTGTAAACCAAGGGCATGCCCCTAAGAGGCACAACACCCCATGTTTCACTGAGACCTAGCCTGGAAGTTTAGGTTAATTTAGGACTTTAATGTTAATGTCACTATTAATGATAGGCTCAAGTCACCACAGACCTGTAATGCCAGTTACCCTCCTTTCTTCTACATCATTAACAATGTTGGTCTGTTGGACCTTTCCATCAATTTGCTCATCACATCAATTTATTTTCTGCTTGTTTCCCTCATTTTGAAGCAGGAAAAACATTACATCAGTCAAACACACAATTATAATTATATAGCCAGAGAGTATTTTGAAGTCTACTGTGGGTTATACACATGTAGCATAAACATAACTTACTGCTTGACTGCTGAGCAAAGTTCTTTCTGCTCCTGATAACAGCTCTTTTGGTTGATATACCTTTAATACTGCTTTCATGGATGGAAACAATTAAGTAGTTAATGCCTTATAGTGCTGTAAACAGCTATTTCCTTGACAGAAAACAGGGAAGCACGTACGGTGATTGCTGGTCACTAACGCAAGACTCGGTTTTGTTCTCAGCACTCCAGAACAAAGTTTGTGATGGATTCAATGGGATTTTGCTTAAATTCAACAAGTTAGTTCAGTCCAGCAGAATCCAAATGGAAAGACAGTTTGCTGATGACTGCTTTTAGAGCTGAATTACAAAGAAAGCATATTTTCTCCTGTATTTGGGGGTTTAGGGTTAGGATTTTGGGTGTGGATTTGGGTTTTAAGATTTGGCATTTTTCTGCCCAGGAAGGTCTCACACCATCTCACCAGTCCTACTGCCCACCCAGCTTCTGATCTTGAGCCAAGAAACCAACAGCTTGAGATGGCAAAGACCAATCTCTGGAGCTGTCTGCAGGATCTCCTAACTTTGCTGGCTCTGATATACAATACTCATGAAGGCAGCCGTGGAACTGCCATCAGCATCTTCCTTCTCTCTGCTTAGGGTGGCAACATGATAAGGTCAATTTCTTCTATGAAAGGAAAGTGATGCTTTGCTTTGCCTCCAAACACTCAGCAGAAAAGAAAAAAAAATGTTCTTCCCTCATCCTGATCCTAGTCACAGTTGCTTCTTCATAGCAAAAAAATGAGGGAGCAGAACACAGTCCTGGAGTTGCTGTCCTTCACAAAGTCACCCAGGTGACACACAGGGCATCCAGCCAGGCTGGGCTGCTGCCACTGCACTCCACTCTGCTCTCCATGACCCTGAAAAACTCTTCCAAATTGGCCTTGACTTTTTCACATCAGCTCTCCAGCCCACTGCTCATGTTTATACCTACAAGGATGTGTGTGATGTTTCCTTGAAGACTGAAAATCCTACAGAAGCTCTTTGAATTTGAGAGGCCAAGCTAAACAAATAGGGAGGGAACAGAACAGTTCTGGCTGCCTAACACATACTGGATTTGAGATTATGTGCAGACCACACTATCTTCTCCTAAACATGGTGTTTGTACTACCTCTGTTTACTGATTCCAAAGGCATGCAGTGAAACAGATATGCCTTGGAGTAAACACAAGTACCATAAAATTCTCTTATAATTATTCCAAACTCCCTAGTTCTCACAACATAAATGCAAACAAACAAACAAAAAGCCCTCTCACACCATAGAGCACATTACTGCTGGCCAGAATGCACCACTATAAAGGGGACAGGCAGCTCTACAGCTTCACTGCTGGCAAAGCAGCACTCTCACTAGAACAGCAGGAGCTTGCAGGGTGGACCAGCCTGTGCACAAAGCCTTTGAACAGATGAGCTCTCAAGAGAACAGTGTTGTCTAGTAACCTGTGTATTAACATTATGTATACACACATACATATATGTTTTGCATACAAGCAGTAAATTTTTGGTCTATCCTTTGGTGATGGCAGATCAGTATAATCTGAAATTTTTTATTTTTAGGGATTAAAAAAGTTAAAGACAAACAAATAAAAGTGGGAAGTCCTCTGCTGGAAACTCTGTAAGCCTCTCAAAATTTTTTTTAAGTTTACTAGAGCAAATATAGCCAACTCTCACTGGAGTTGCATGAAGAAGGTTCTGCAAAACTGAACTATTACGTCAGGTCTGCAGTCTGTCTCTCTACCCTGTAATTCAAACCTCATGCTTCCTCCTTGTTTCTGTCCTGATTTAAGCATGGACATTTTCCTAGCTATAGGAGAGTATCACAGCATCTATCGCAGACATATGTGCATTAAGCACCTCTCCAAAAGTCAAGAAGCAATATTAATTGCTCTGGATTGAGGATTTGTCTCACCTAATGTTTCATTAAAAGAAACGGACAGTCATCCTCCAGAGCCAGCTCATTCCCCTAGAGCTGGGTGGGACAAGCTGCCTTTTTGCATTCCCAGCCTCTCACCACTGACTGCAGTGGGTGGCAATTTCTACACTGATCTTATAAGACTTGGATTTTATTTTTTTTTAAATTCTTTATAGTAAGCCTGCCCATATGTCTTTTCATTTAGCTCACTTTCTATTCTGTTTCTCATCCCCCTTTTTTTTTTAGAAAGCTGAGAACCTATAACTACAAAGGACACTGATGGCTTTATTCCATCTGTCTGCTGCTTGCTGGTCCATGCAGTGGACATTGCTGTGGTCTCCCTTGGAGAATCCAACTTGACCTGTGGTTCCTGTTTTATTGAACTAAGCATTAAGCATCACTCTCCTGAAGCTGGCAATAAACATTATTTATTACTCAGCAGAGCAATATGGTAGCACATACATTTTCTTCTTCCTCAGTCCTACCATTAGCACCCTTATTTATGCCTAAACTTTCTAACTTTTTAAATGCAGAGAACTGAGTTTGTGGCATGAAATGATCCCTTCTTAGTTCATAGGTAATGCAGAAATATTAATAAAAAGAAGCAAGTCATATGTTGCAGACATTTTACTAAGACTTAACTCATGACTTGGACTGATGACCTTAAACATCTTTTCCAACTTAAATTTCTGATGCCCTAAAACAAGAAAGAGAGACAGGAGGTAAAGAAGTATTATGTGGAAAGGGAATAGGGAATTCTTAGGGTAGAACTACAGAGGAAAGGAAAAAAGACCAAACCAAAAGGGAATGAGACCGTGTGAAGGATAGTAAATAGGAATTTGTGAAAGACAAAAGACAATAATACTGGAGATGGAGTGCTGAAAAATTAATAGGGAAACAAGAAAGGGATAATAAAAAAGGAAACAAAAATAAGAGACTTAAGCTGGGAATAGAGGAATTGATGAGAAAAAGAGGAGTTAAAGACACTGTGGCATATGAAGGAAAAGTCAACAAAAAATTCAATGAAAGAGAGAAAAAACAGAATAAGTGGCAAAACATGACCTAATTCAAGTTTTCTTCAATACTAGAAGATTTTGCATTAGTTCTTGTTATTACAATGCTGTAGCCTAGCATAGTAGGCATAGCAGGGAGGGGGAGAGAAAAAGGAAGGAAGGAAGAAGAGGGACGAGAAAGAAGAACATCCAACATAAACTTACTTCATTTTGTTTAATATTCTGAGGCTCCGTGGGTTTTTTTTGTAGATGTGGTCAGAACATGAGGGTGGTTTTTAGGAAAGAAGTGAGCAGAGCACTTCAGGTATATGCCAGCTGGAGTGACCCACAAATGCTTGAGGACAAGGGCAAAGAAGATAAGACCATTGCTTGTCTTTGCAATCCACTCTCATATTCAAAACAAAGATATTTGAGATGCACTTTCAAGCTATAAATGGCTTTTGAAACCGAGCACTTAGTTCAGCCATTAGCACTGAACATGTAGTTGAGGTTCCACACAGCTTCATCTCCTTCAGACTGTGCAAGAAATAACAGCTCTCTACAAGTGAGGCCTTAATGCAGCATCTCCACCACGCCCCACGCAGTGGGACTGGTGCTGAGAGGTAACACAGAGGTGGCTGCTGCCCTCTGTACGTGTCTGGTTGTTAGTGGGGGCAACAGAAGCTCTGCTTTGATGACACCATCACCAAGCTCTGACAAGTGATGAGACGTGGCACGTGTGTGTACATGCATATGTGCATGCAGCCCTTACTTCTCAGAAAACTTTTCCCCTTATCAATTCCATCGTGTTATCAATCCCCTGACCACACAGACTTATGACCCCAAGAACACCTGCACATTAAGAGTTCTTTGGCCATCATAACGTTCAATGGCCCTTCCAATTCCTAAACTGAGGCACCTTTTTTCAGGTGTAAAACAAGAAGGAAACCAAAAAAAATTCAAGGAAAGCAGTATCACTCTTCTTCCCATAAAATGGTGAGCTTACAACATGCCTCATCTTAAATAGCTCAAGCAATGGGCTCTGTATTCGGGCTAGCCTGTCATATCTGTACTGAACCTGCTGTCACAGATCACCTGTCAATGAGAAAACCTTGACAACACAGCTGAGCTCTGCTTGGGAGGGAACGGAGCACAAGGCCACATGAAGCCTGACCCAGAGCCATCCCATGAGAGCTTCCAGTCTAGCCACACTTTAGGCTGTAGGCAAAGAGAGCAAAAAGATGGATGAGATGCAGCACATTTTGCATTGGCCTGTCTGAAATCACAGTGCCTCTGTGTGGAAGTTTATTTCCCTTGCAGCATTTCATCATTTGAGCTCCCCCTGCTACCAGTCTGCATTGCTTCACTCCTGATTGGCAAGACAAACACCCAGATCAGTTAACAGGCACTCATTTCTGCCTATTTTATGTGTTTAATTTCCTATGAACAAATGAAATGTGAGAGTTAAAAAAAAAAGTTTAGATTATCCAATTAAGCAGAGAGAAGTTAATAATTTTCTCATGCTTTATTTTCCTATGCTTCCTTCATGTACTATGCAGACAGAATGGTGAGTGCACTAAGAAACCTCTTGGCATTTCAGCCAAGATTTTTCAGGGTGTTATCACAAATGACAAAAATATAAACACACTAAAACATAACACATTTCAATCCTAAAAAGGTCGGATTTACATAATTACACCATTGGTTTGCCAATATCCACATTTATCTCATCAGTATAGAATGGCCCACCCATCCCATAAGCTATTCAGATTGTTTGGATTGAATGTATAAAAGCTGTTACTGATCTATTTTTCTAAAGTTAACATTATGACAACCCTCATAACTAGTGCTGCATTCAAACCAATTGTTGCCTTTGCTTTCAAACCAACTGCTCCTTTCTTCTGATTTTCCACTGATGCTTTTTATGGAATTTTTAGAGAACAAACAGAGTCATGTAATTCATGAAAATGCAGAAAGCATTTCCTCCTCCCTCCCCATTCTCTTTGAAGAGATGAAGGACATCATGTACATAACACAGACAACCACCACCAATGAAGGGAGCCAAACCCTTCAGACCAATCTCAACTTCAGCATTTCCTTAGGGCACCACAGAACTGATGGGATCATATCTTCTTTTTCCAAAAAAGGAATAGTTTCAAAGATGCACAGTTCTGGTACAGATCAGCATTTTTATTTGGTTTAAATATGCTGTATATCAGATTTCTGCTATTTAAAAGACAAATACTTTTAGTAACTGCACTCATAAATCAAAATAAATGCATGGCTTTCTGACTCCCTGTACTAACTCAGCTCTTATTTTTGTTCCATATTTGTATCTCTTCTCATTGCACTGAAGACAACTAAAACTGAACAAGTTGATATAGTTAAATGAACATAAAGAAAGTGTAACCCTTGGTCTCACATTACCAATCAACTGAGTCAAAATACAATTCCTATTACAGATCTACAAAATGAGTTAGAATGTAAATAATGTAGAAATATTATAAAACAGAGCTGATAGTCAAAAGTCATAAGCAACATGTTTACACCTGTTTCTTCCAATACAAGGACATAGAAAATCAGAAAAAATAAGTTGCTGTGCTGAGTTTTGGAGTCAGCACTACTGGCAGGAGAAGTGGTCATGAAAAATCTTACATTCAACTGGATTTTGCATTGCAAGTGTCCAAGTCATACCACAGCTCAGTCATGAGGTTGAATAGCATTTGCAGTTGTATGTCTTTTGAAATGACAGAAATGCCATCAGTGCATCAACTAAGAATCTTAGATCATAAACTTCTTCCTACACTGTTTGAATCCTACATTTTCTTTTCCTCTTACTTCCTTCTCTCCCAAAAATATCCAATTTGGTCAGCATGGCTGAAGTAAACAATCTAGTTTACCCAAAGGTCAAGCTATCTATAGTAAATATTAAGGGATACAGGGACTAGCCTATTACCCAGCACACCCGTTCAGTCTTTTCACTTAAGTCACAGGGAGCTCAAATTTGCAGTGATGTAAGAAAGACATATATTCAGACAAAAAATAATTTCAGCATCACATCATTTCTCATGGAGTACTATTGCGTGCTGATATTTGCAACTGTCTTCCTTTTGCCAGCTGAGGCTTTTTTTAACCCCAGATCTTAACCTGTATCCAAGGAAAGATGTTTTCACTGCTCATATTTTCAGAAGACTGATTAGTTTTCCAGAGTCCTTATTAGAAAAAGTGCAATCCAACATGGAGAAGAATCAAGATCCTCGGATGTATAACTGTGCTCTCTTCAACACCAGGTAATGGTTTATTCCTCTTTGTTAAAACCAAGTTAGGGACAGAATTAATTTTCTTTAGTATTCATATGGCTAATGACTAATAATATACTGAAGACTCAGTGGAAAGCAGAGAATCTGGGACACAATCATGAACTAACACATTCTGGATTTGTGAAAAACTTACTGGAAAAGCTAAGGTCCTGCATGACAGGAAGAATGGCATTTTTGAAGAAGAAATATTGTTGCTAACTTCACGTGGTTCTGGGAACTGTGGCAGCAAAATGCCCACCTTCAAAAAGTGATTTTTAACCCCTGGTTGAGTAACAGCTCATTTGGAAAGCTACCTGGAAGTCATAAAACTTGACTGGACTTTGACTTGTGTGACTCCTGAAATTCAGACAGGCTACCTGGTTTACAAAGGAGGTAAAGAAGGACCTCCCCTCCTCGTAAAAGAGGTCACAGCCATGAGTATTTTATCATCTATCTATATGTTCAGGGAGCTCCAGAAACATCTGACTCTGTCAGCTATTTAGGAATTTCAAGTAAGCAGTCAAATTAGTACAAACTGTTCTACTAAAAGCAAGGAAAGTGGGGGGGGAAAAAAGAGCAAAACTTCTGAAGAATTGGCACAAGGAAACATTATGTAAAAAGAGGTGGAGTAAGAATAAAACCAGAAACTAGTAGACAATAAAAAATGGACTTAAATCCAATCCTTATGTTTTTATTCAGGGCATGCTCTCATTGAAGGCAGGAAAATCTTTGCCTGAGAACCTCAGATGTATGAGAGATAAAATTTCTAGTTTTAATGAAGGGCTGGAAAGACCTTCACCCAAAAGAGATAATATGTTGTTTGTGGGTAACTTCAGCTGCAGGGTAAGCTCTCGGCAAACCTCAACATGAAAGGCAGACCAGCTTGAATAAAGGCCAGTTAGTGGGAAATAAAGAACCCTCCCCCTAAAAATTCCACTCTCTGGAAGTTTCCAGGTAACTGGTTTGTGATATCTACCATATGACACTCCTCTCAGGCTAACTGGGAGATTATTGCATGGGTTTGGCAAGCTCATGTTCCTTGAGCAGTTTTATATCAAGAACATGGCACTTTCTTTCAATGGCAGTTTCACATAAACTTAAAATCCATCCTCATTATCTGAAAATTAAAGAAACCCTAAAATGTATATTTTAAAATGTTGGTATAGTAATAGTATCTACAAGGTTATATTCCTTATGCATACATATATTCCCTGTATGTATGTACATATAGTACTAACTCTAATGTTTGTGAAATAAATAAAATACACCAAAGCACAAAGCCATCATATTAAAAAAAACTACAGTGCAGTATCCATCCAACTGTTACACAGGATCTGTGTCTTTAAACAAAACAGCTTTGGGCTAGAAAACATTTGAGATTAATATACTGCTTTATGTGTAGCTAAAATAAAAAACAATTATTTTCCTTATAATTCTATCCTTTTTCTCAGTAATTTGGGCTTTGCACAGCACTAGGTATTGTAAATCAAAGGACACATGAATGAAAGAGAACAGGTACATTTACAGTCTTTCATCACAGACTGATTTGATGCAGGTACTCCTCAGTATCTGCAGGTCTGTAGTTGCATAAATAATTGACAACTACTGAAAACTCACTCAAAGCAAAAGTAGTAAAATCCATATCAGTAAAAAGAAAATCCAGAACATCAGAGATTTCTTTTATAAATTTTGTTCAGATCCCAGCAAGATTTGTAAGAGCAAGTTGGAAAATAACTGTTCATGTTAATATGTAAGTTTGAAAACAGACATAAAATCTAAGAAGTTGGGGGTTTAAAGAGCAATTAAACCTTTTTCTCATGCAGCTAAAGGAAAAAGAAATAGTTTTCATTGTTCTGACTGAAATTCAGTTAATGTGAAAATATATTTTAGTTTGGAAAATTAAAAAAAAAAGGAATTATATATCCTTCATTATTTATAAGCATCATCTTACCTTACATCTCTTGGTGAGTTCTGTTTCTAGATGACTTTGGCAGGTATTTTACTTCAGAATTAGTCTCAGCAACATGTGCCATTACATCTGCTCTTTAAAATAAACTGCTTTTTCTCTTTTCATCAGACAAAGTATGTGGCCTAAAAGAGCCTCAGCGTCTCTGCTCGAGAGATTTCATGGACACTCGGGGCTTTCTTTCCACTGTATGAAAGTTAAATCTGAGTAAGGAAGGCATTTTTCCTGTCCCGGAAATCAGCATAACCAAAACCAATGCTGAGCTAATGAGAAATGTTTCTTCCATGTGTTCTGTTTGGCAGACACCACAAGTCATATCAAGGAAACACGTGATGTTTATAAATACAATATGGCTTATGTTGTTATAACCTCGCAATGACAAAAAGAGCACTAGAAAAAGCAGACAGCAAAACAGCAGGAGAGATGAGATTTGTATCATTTGGAAGGCTTCTATCAGATAATAGAGGTATTAGCAATTGCTTTTCATTTTTTTTTTTCCTTTCTTCCCAAAAGGAAACCAAGTTTTACAGTAATAGGATCAGTAAGGTAAACACATGGCAACTTATATGAATGCTGTCCTATAGGCATCCTAGCATGAAAATGCATTCACCCAATTTATTGCTTGAATTATTTTCCAATAAATACTTCTGTTCTAAATACCTCTATGTAATGCAGAGAGCTCTTTTTTTTTTTTTTTTTAGCTGTAGTATGCAATGCAAAGACATAACTGTGGCAGCATTTGTAACTTTTATGTTTATTGATGCTAAGATCATAAGCTGTCCAATGAAAAGAAGTTAAAGGTACCTTAAGAACAAAGAAGAATTATTCTGGTTTTATTATTTCTCTATCTTTTCTGCGAAGCAGCACTGAATTTCAGCCTCCTTGGAAGCCTTAAATTCTTGGGCAGTTGTTTGAGGGTTTCTAGTACTCGTAGGGTATTTTTAAGTTCACAAATTGCATCTAGCTCTAGAGAGTTAAAATGTTAGCAGCCTTCTAACCAGTCACTTTTGGAGAAAAATGGAAAGTTGGTAGTGTGTAATTTAAATAATAAAAGCTATTTAGCACAAATTTACCAAATGTCTGTCTCATTTTCCGATACAACTCATTTTAACTCTTGTCCTCTCACCCTAGCAGCCAAAATCCCCACTGCTGTCAGGAACATTATCATCTTTTTGCCACTCTAGCTCCCATAAAATGTAGAGTTTCCAGGTACCCTGAAGTGCTCCAACGCAGCTCTGACTCAACTTGCCCTAATTGTTCTTTCGTGGAGAAACAGTCTCAAACAAAAAAAAAATCCAAAACACCTCAAAGCATACCTCAATACAACAACAGCCACAATGAGCATTCTTTGGATATTCTGACCTCACCCAACAGAGATCTTATGCAAGTTAGAGAATTAAGTAAAACCACGGTAGGTCTAGGATGCTTCAAAATAAAGCATACCCCACAGACTTTAGGGCAGGTGGATGGGAAGAAAAAGACTGCCAAGTAAAATAGCCACTAGTTTCTTATGAAGTAAAAACTCCCTCCCAGTTCTCAAAATTGGCTGGTAGGTGAAGCCCAAAACAAACCACTGCATAAGCCAACACTACTCATATCCAGCTGTGCCACCAGAAACACTGACTAGTTTCTGTAACAGAAGGGGGAGATTGTAATTTAAGTTTCTTTAGCCTTTAGCCACTCCAGAAAAGGAGGATGTAGAGAATGAGGACAGAAAATATGCTGTGCACATCCAGTGGGAGGAATCACTTCAGCTCAACAGCCCAGGAAAGGAGCTGTGTCAATTCACTCAGCAACACAGAAAATCCCACTCTGTCAGTTCCTTACAGCCATGTCCTGGCATTCAGGCTATGCACCAAGGCTGACTGAGTGCCAGCCTGGGTCCCACCCCTTCCAACCTATGAATTATAATTATTATTATAACATGGCAATTCTAAGGGCACAGAGCAGCGTGGCTGGGTACATGCATTTACACTGGAATTCAGAACAACGTTGGGGGATAAAACAGACAATCTAAGCACTTGTTCAGTATTTTGTCAAAAGAAAGTGTTGCACAGAGAGCTAGAAGGTGCTGATAAATGATATAAGCTCAGGTGAAGGAATAAATGAATGAAAGGCAGCAATGGGAAGATATATTTTTCAAAAAAACCCTCAGCTGTTGCAGATTTACAGAGTACATTTTGGGAAAGGAAAAATAAAAAAGGAAGGAGCACAAACATAAACATTCAGTATGACAGCACTTCGTGGTTACTTCCTGCTTAGCAGCATTCAGCATGGTAGAGCTGTCAAACAGACCACGCTCTGTGAGATGGAAAGGGCCAATACCAGTAAGCCAGGCACTCAGAAGGATTTCAAGAAAAACTTTCCTTTAGAGCTTGCTTGGATCCTCAGCCAATTCCCTTTTCCCAAACACAACCCACTCAGAAAAAAAAAGGATGAAACAAAGAAGAGCAAGAAAATCAGAATTAATGGACTTGAAAGCTGAATGGTTCAATAGAAGACCTAAAAGTTACAGATCCCACATTCTTCATGGACGTTTTGAGTCTTCTTGTCCATATGGGTAATACTTAATACTTCAAGTGTTACTGCCAATTCTTATACAGGCCTCACATCTGTTTGGTAGTTAAAACAGGTGTTCAAGCTGGCAGCTAACATTATTTTCTTAGATTATTTTGGGCCAGTTACATGGAAATTATTATAAAGCACATGAATGGAAGCCTGAACATCATCAAACCCAGGGATAAACATTCTAAAAGGGCAAGAAGACAAACAGTTGAAAAATCTGTAAAGGCAAAACTTTCCCAGTCATAAAGAAAATAAAGCTTTAACTCACAGATGACAGGAGATCTAACCATACTCAGAGTATCACCATGGAAAAATACACTTACAATGACTAATTCATGATATTCTAAATACTGTTTTTCAATGGTCTGACAATCAGCTGCTTTTCTGTAGGTATTTTGAAACAGTTAGACATGATTCCAAGCACACACTCCCTCCTTCCCACTGTAGTGCATTTAGCACTCATATATTGTATGAAATTGATGAACATCCATTTGCCTAATGCAAAGATACTCAAACATAAAAGGAGAGGTAAGAAGCGAAGGTTTTTCTACAATCTTATGGGTACTCTGCAATAGCAGTACATTAAATTTACATGTTTTTCACTTAGAATCCTCACATGTCCCCCTCCTTTACTCTGGTTTGCCAAGGAAAGTGGGATAAGTCATCCATTTGATTATTGGTGTTTTTTTCTGCCAAACTAATAACCTGTGAATCCCCAAGCAAATTTCAAGCATATTTAACCAATGCGTAGAATCCATAAGACTACTATAGCCTTATAAATTTTGCCAAATTAGTGATTTGATGGAAGATCTGTCTGTACTTCTGCTAAAGAGAGGAACAGCTGCAGTGTGGGCTCCAGCTTCTTAGACTCCAGAGGATGAGCACTGGAGAGTGTTACAACTTTGGGAAAAGCCTCAGTTAGGACCTGAGTGCTGCTGCAAAAGGAAGAACCCAACCAAAAGATATACATCCTTCATAAAACAGGTTTCAGTATTTCTGAGCTCAAGAAATCTCTTGTTTCCATGCTCATAACTTTGAAGTGCAGAAATTCACATAGATCAAAGGGAAGACTTTTGCATGTTTCTCCACAAAGCACCTATGAACATCCTGGCTCTGACTTCACCTCTCAGACCAGAAAGACAAGAAATTTTCCAATGCAAAGCAAATGAGAAAACAGCTCTTTTGCTGGATGCACAGAATTTCAAAATGGTGTCTTTGCATTTCTGTGGAGTAAAACACAATATTCTGCCATGAAAACACCACCTCTGCAAAGGTTGTCACTGGGTCATCATTATTTTTTAGTTATGGCTAAAAGGTGCTAACTCACATATAAGCAGGAGATGTTGAGTGCGCATATCTGTTGTACAACATAGGATTTTAAAATAAGCAATTCAAATAATTGCAGAGAGGCAGCACCTGTGTTCAAAACAACTCTGCTAGGCAGCAAATGCCTGCAAGAGGGCCAAAGAAGTAATTTTTACTTTCAAACATATATAGTTAAATACAACAGTACCTTCAAACAGGCCCAGAACACACAAAGCAAGCCACAGTATATACCTTCAGTATCCACTGTACATGGAACAAGAACAGGGTAACTTAACTTTATAAAGCCACAGTGACAAACATTAATGTCAAAATGCACAGTGACAGTGTGTCATGCCTTTGAATATGAACGAGATGTATCAGATACATCCAGTTACTGCCACAGGAATATAACTAGAACTGAAGAATTTCTGGATGTTACAGAACATGCAAAAAGTTATCACATCTTCCCTTTGAAGCACATCCATTTCCTTTCTCATGTTGTGTGTGCAGCAGTGTGAAAAATCAAGTAATTAGATTTCTGACCTATCCAAAGGACCATTTTATAATTGAAGCACATAAATGAGTAGTGGTTGACAATAGTGCCTGTAAATAAACCATTTCAATCTTTCTAAAATATTGTGGCCTTAAACTGTTGAAACACAAGAAGTACTTACACAAAATATCAGTAATAAAGCAGTGAGACACTGATAGACAGAATTGATAATGAAACCAAGTAGCAAATGCACAGTGAAGGAAACCCCAGGAAATTTTCTGCACAGTTGAATCAGCTTTGGAAGGCACATAAATGCCCCAGAGCAGGTAGGACAGTAGTGGCCTTCCCTTCTGGCCCCATGGAGTTGAATTGGTTGTACCATTTCCTGTGGACAGACCCAGGATGGATGGGTGGGGAGGAGATGAGGCTGTGTAATCTCACCACCACCACCTCCCTCTCCTGCAACACCAGCTGCAAGCAGCATGGAGGATGAGGTGCCCCACAGCTGCATCTCCTGCCCTCTTGGCACCAAGGTGGGAGCTAACAGACACAGTGAGACAGAAATCAAATGTTTCAAATGCATTCTCAGTAATTTCCTAATACAAAATGTTCACCTGAAAATACAAATACACTCAACCTTTTTCAGTGCAGGTAGAAAATTTTAGAAAAAGAGAACATTTACACCACAATGGGTATTTATCAGAATTTCCTATCCAAACCCATCATATACAAAGAGTTTCAGTAGACTTGAAGGGAAGCACAGCTGTTCAGCCACTGGAAACCAATCCCTGCTGAAACTTTGCTGCAGTGTACTAACACTATGCCATACTTCACTGTAAAGCGTTTGGAAACATAGAATAGGAAGCTGTAAAAACTCTGAGTACTGTCTGTGTCACAAAATACATAATTAAAGGCTATGTTTTGCTTCATGTGCTTTACTGCATTTAAACAAGATCAAAAAAACAGTTAATGCCCAGGGCAAATAACTGGAAAAAGAACAGCAGTTAAAACACATTGTAACAAGCATTATTTATTCCTTTTTCTGTATATGTACCATGTGTATATCTCTGATTTTCTGAATTGCTATGCACATATTACATTTCAGAGTTTAAAAAGTTAGCAGAAAAGTTGGAGGAAAAAAGAGCATAAATGCAGCATTAGTACTTACCCTTATATCTCCATTTACAGCTCTGGAAGTGTGATTAAATGCATGTGCAGGGTCTTTGTTGTAAACTTTAAGGAAAGACCGGTCTTGAATATTCCTGGAATTAAAGAATCAGCAATGACAACAGATGAAAGCAGTTTTATTTACTTTGTTGTTTGAAAGTTTCAGGTAACAGACAAACATAGCAGGTCTGCAGTCGATCTATAAGAAAAACGTAAATGCCATAACTAAGACACACACAAACAAACAAAAGCCTACTTTGATTCTCTTTCCCATGGGAAGTATCATTCTTTCACTGGAACTCCACACCCATAAAAATTAGATAGTGTTAAGTTTCTTTCAAGATCCTGCCACAGAGTGAAAACACTTTGAAGACCATAGAACTTCAACATTTACACAGCACTCAAAAAGGATTTAGTTAATATTTACATGTTTTATTGTGCACTCAGCCCACATAAATTTTTCCAATTCTAAGAAGCAAGAATATCAAAAGAAAAGCAGTCTTTCTAACTGTAATTATTCTTGAGGAAGTTTTAATTATCAGCTTGTTCACAAAGCTGAAAAAAATCCACAAAAGCTAAAAATTCAGTAGTAGATAAATTCCTTCTCTAAACTTTATCAATAATAAAGACAGTTTTTAAAGGGAAAAAGTATTGCAGAAACAAATTAGCAAAAATTTTGATGAAAGCTTACACAGAAATAGTTTAGATGAAAAGCCCTACAAAGAATACTTTTGTTTTTTTCAGACTCTACGCTTTGTCTTTGATTAGTAAATTTTTTAACTACTACATTTAGGAATGAGATGACAGTGTTTTATTTTGTTTCAAGACCTACCTTCCAGTAATTTTATGGCTTTGACACTTGCCCTGAGCTCTGCTGATTTCTGGTTCACATTTAATCAGCAGCAAAGCCTCCAATCTATGCTCACTTACATCCTTTCAAAGCTGCGATTTCTTTCCCTGTAGTGATCTCTAGAGAATTTACCTACACATGTGACTGAATTCCTTTCCTCCAGGTGCAGCTACAAGTCTAGTGAACTGATCTTAATCACTTGGACTATAATTTAAATATGAAGGGAAGGATCGTTGGGCAGGTCCAATTTCTTTCTTACAATGTCCTATTACCATCAGTGATTGCTTTGAATGGGTAGCTAGTCAGAACTTGTGCTGCTGTTGTAGCTGTCAAGTAGTTATTAAAGAAACCCTGCAGCTTAAGAGACAGATCAGTGTCTTGTGTTTAAGAACTGGAGAGCTGATGAGAAGTTCAGTATTTATGAGTGTTTACTTGTAGACTGCATAGGAAAATAGCTACCTTGCGGCAAGTTCAAGTTCTTCAATTATTTACGGTAACATAAACTGTTTTCCATCTTGCAAATGTGACCCTTTTGCTTTGAGACCTGCACTGGGAGCCACAGTTACCATTGCCTGCCTCAGACTTGGGACTATGTTCTTCTCGATACAAAGCAAGCTCTCTCATCTTCCATTCAAGAAATGGCAAATTATTCATTTCAATACATTTTATCTGCTTTCTTTTCTGTCTGATGGCTATGAGATGGTACCTCAAACAAGTGGAGTTTTAAAAAAGGCATCTTCCATAAATATTTCTTGTAGAAACATGACACTTTAAAGTAAAACATTGCTGTAAGGCAAAGCATCAAAATACTAGGCATTTGATCTCTGATATGAATGTATTTCACCTCATGTTGCTATTCTAAGATAAACATTACTGATAACAGGTATATATTACTGTACTTTTATTATTACTATAATTTGCATTACTGTAGGTCCCAGATGCCCTTGGCATGTTCAAAGGCCTCACTGATTCTGTGAGTGCTGTGTAAACACCCAGGAAGACAACTTTTCACCGACTTACAAGGTGAAAAGGAGTCACAAAAGACAATAGGATAGCTGCAGGAAGATAAGGGAACAAAAAAAAATCTCAGAAGATCATAGTCTCTCCAGCCAGAGGAGCAGTAAACAAATCCTGGAACCAGGGGCATGCTCTGAGTAGGTAGTGCAACAGAGTGGGAAGGAGACCAGTGCAGTGGTTCTGCAGATGTCTGTGGAGGACACCTTCCAAGCAGGTTAGAGGGCTGCCTGAGAGAGTGGGAAGGCACTTGTTTGAAAATTGAAGACGTAGAATTCCAACTGGCATTATTCACCAAGTGGAAGCAGATGGCACTTGGTACTCAACAAGAAATGAAAAGTAGCATTGAAGTGGGCTTGGAGGAGCCCTCATAATGAAGACAAGTGGTTTAATGAGATGGAGAAGATACAGTCAGAGGAAAAGTGAAAAATAAATGAATGCAGAACAGCCTGCTCATCAAACTAGGAGAATGATCTTTGTTCCTTCATTTGAATGGGTGAGAGCAAGCAAGATTACCTATTACCTGTGCCAACTGCCAAGAAAAGACAATTACAGCAGTTGCTATTAAAAAATTGAAGAATTACATGTGTGTTTTTTCTCTGCGCGATGGGAAGTGAAAGGCTGTAAAATAGGGATGTTCTGGAGCAAAAATCTGAAGTCTACACTAGATGCAGAGCACTGAACGACTTTAAGAAAAAGGCTGGACTTAAGGAGAAAGACAGGGCTTTGTCCCTAGTGATAGAAAAAAAAATTAAAGAAAGAAGGGGGAGAAAAAAGAGAAGATGAAGGCAAAGGCAAAGAAGAAAGAGGGAGGAGGAGAACGAGAAGGAGGAGAACGAGAAGGAGGAGAACGAGGCAAAAGAAAAAAGGCAGAGAAAGAAAGGGAAAAAAAAGAAAAAGGAAAATAAGGAGTATCATGGCCTAATTCAAGGCACAGAAGAACATGCAGCAGCCTCTGCTTAAAGACTTGACTGAAATCCCCCTGTTTAAGGGAAAGAAAAAAGTGGATCGAAGGAAGACGTGGTAAACAAAGGAGAGAAAAAGGATGCTTCATTTCACCTGTCCCTGAGGGGAGACATTGGCAAGATCTTGTGAAGAGTAAGGAGCAGAAATGGAAAAATGGTTGTGGAAATTATTCAAAGGTGGTAAAAATGCAGCTGGTAGTGCGTGTTATGGACTCCATTAACCTGGAATTGCTGAGGTTTCCTAAATGAGAAGGCTGGCAGAACTGAAGGAGAGAATTTTGTTATGGAGGAAGTCAGCTGGGTTGTGGGATTTCCTCTAGAAATGCTCTACAATACAGGCATAGGAACAGAGGAAGCAGATGTTAGGGTTGAGCCAGACCTGAGGCTGGCAGTGACGCCTGCAAAGGGAGCAAGGGAAAAAAAGGTGGAGTGGCCTTAGGATAATCAACAACTGCATTCTCAAGGGCATGAAGTCATAAACTGTTAGTCTGAAACTCAAGGGAAGATGGAGGGATAAAGGGAGAGAGAAGAAGCCAATGGGCTAGATGATGGCTGGGGATAATGCACTTGGCAACAGAGATGTAGTAACTCCTATCATGATTCAATCAGTTGATCTGATCTTGTGAATAAACTGTTAGAGGCACCAAGTCACAACTTGGGTAAATGTTGAAAGATGATGATGTTTGATGAAAAAAATCAGATGGGTCTTCACATAGGCATTACAGTGGCCAAACGGGGGTGTGGCAGTCTGCAAAGCAAGTATGATTACAGGAAACTGAAATCCAAGAGACTGGCTAATGACAAGACACTGGACAGACAACCTGAGGAAAGCAAGAGAGAGGTGAGAAAATGGAGTGTGGTGCTGTTCAAAGATTAACAACAAGAATGAGGGAACTGAGCAGGAATGGAGCTAGAACAGCTCCAACTTGCCCTTTTAACTACATCATGATAAGGAGGAACACCTTAGCCAGAGGATCTCCAGACTAAACAAGGCAGCAGTGGACAGTACACTTCTTTTGCACCACAAAATTTTCCTGCATTGGTGGCAGACTAGCAGAGAGCAACCATCTTTTCTGCTTTCTCCTTCATCTTCTTACACTCCTCTGTCCATTTTTATCACAGTTTATTTATAAAGTAAAACATGTCTGAGGTGTACCTGAGAGCTTTATTTATGCATGACTTGGGACTTTCTAGGGACCCTGAGACCCTGGAACTTCTGCTGAAGAAACCTGGTTCATTAAGAAGTTTCACTCCCACAAAATAAAGGATGGAAAGGTGAACTATTTATTGACCAAGCTCTGAATTAATGAAAGAAAGGGACTACATCAGTTGCTGCATCCTGGCATATTACAGGAAGGTGGGGGCACCAGTGACACAGAGCCTTGGCTATGTCAGATGGCTCAACTGGCACTATTGTGAGGACATCAGTGACAGATATTTTTGTTACTTCAGGCTCATGAGGTCAGGCTTTGCACTCCCAGCACAGAAACAACCCACCTTTTCTGTAAATGTTTATTCTGTACTCTGTATCTTAAATGATTGTTTCTCTGTTAAGATTCAATAAACATATTAGATATGTGGACCTTTGTATATTATACAAATATTTCAACAAGGCATGCCATTTATCAGTGGCTTGTGCAATCCATATTGCACCTACAGCTAAAGGCATTGTCAGACCAGACCTCCTGGATTACTCAGATACCACTGAACATGCCTTAGTGTGTCAGGCCACTCTCTGTCAGATACTTATCCACCCCATTCCTTTCTATTCTGTAACTGCACAACAAAACAAAACAAAACCCCACCAAAAAACCCCAACCCAATGAAATCAGTAGCTATAAGTCCATGTCTTACCTCACATCACACAATTCATAGTATATGTTTCTGCTCTCATCCTTGATGTAAATGGCGACACTGGGCGATTCCAGCATTTTCATTGTCAGCTGCTGGGGGAAGGCACTTACAAAAAGGGCACGAATTGTGTCTGTGCTTGTGATTTCATTCGGCATCCTCAACTGCTTTGTTTCATCTCCATACTGAAGATATAATACACCTGCAAGCAAATGTAATAGGAAGTTACATATTTTTAAATGCACAGTAAGGATGTGGTTTCAAAGTCCATGTGGAACACAGACCAAGCCCATAATGAAAAGAGAAAAAGCAACTCATACTCTTTAAAAAAATAAAGCACTTATGTCATTTTCCTTTTCAACAGACAACTGGAATAGAGTATAGAACAATGATATGGTTCAGCCTTGATAAATGTGCTAGTCCCAGTACTGAGATGCCTCCTGCTGTACTTCAGTTAAATAAATCAGAAATTTACCTTACGAATCTTAATGGAAAACCTCAAACATACCAAGTTTGCTCTGTATGGGAAGCTGTTGGTAAATCACAAGGTACTTTTTAAAATAGTTGAGGAAGAAATGTATCCTTTTATAGCACCCAGCTTTCCTTATACATAACTTCACACTTATCAATAAAACCAAGATTTTCATGTTATATTCACAGTTCAATTTGCTGGCATTATATAGCATAAAGCCTCAGGTGAAACTCCTGCCAGGAGTAAAACTGAGGTACCCCGAGAAAAAGCAAGAGAAATTTTGGACCCTTTCAGTTTCACAGCACTGTCAATAATCATGCTTAGCACTCAGGGAGCAACATAAATAATCTTGGATGCCGAATTGCAAAATACGGACATTCTTATTCACTCAAGACAGAACACCTTTCCCATATAGCTATTTTCAGGGAAGGGGAGGCTGTGATACGCTCAGTAATGGAAAGAAACATGAATAATACAGACCAGCGACTGAGGGAAGAGATACAAAGTACCTCATCCATGATGCCTGTGTTGGCCCTGCCAGGTCTGTGCTGACTCCTGTGCAACCAGCAGGTGCCTGTGCTCCACTGGCCAGAACTGCATGAGTGTGGCTTATGAGCGTTGCTACAGCCCAGTCCCGTGCCATCGCGACCTCCAAAGCCCTCCAAGGACTAAAGCACTCAGAAAGAGCCATCTCAATCAACAGAAGAAACCAGTCTGGACTTGATAGTGTTGATGAGTTCTAACCATGCAGGGTCTGGCTCCTAAAGAAAACCAAAAGATCTTCTCATGAGCATCTCCCGTGTGGGAAGGTTTATTAGGACCTGCACAGCAGGAAACGAGCTGCCACAGGACTGCAACTTAACTAAGCAATTTCCTGAGACATACAGCACTAGGGAGTAGATTCAGAAGCAAGTGTTCAGCTGAACTACTTTGGATACAAGGAAATGGGGACTGGTAATCCCAGTTGAGTGCATTGTGCTGTTTCTGAGCCATCCCAGGTGTCTCTGTACATCACTGCATTTTCCCAGGAGGAAACACCTTTACTGTCTTGCTGTCTGTACGAGATGGAGCAAGTATAGCCTCCACAGTGGTGTGAAAAGATGGCAGATCACAGAATGGCTGAGGTTGAAAGACACCTCTGGAGATCATCTGGTTCACCCCCTGCCCCACTCAAACAGGGACAGCTACAGCCGCTTGCACAGGACCATGTCCAGACAGTTTCCATGTATATTCTAGGATGGAGACTCCACAGCCTTTTTGGGAAACTTGTCAGTACTTGGTCAATCTCACAGTGAAGACGGGTTTCCAGATACTAGGGGGAACCACATGTTTCGTTATTGTCTTTGGCCTTCTCACTGGGCATCAGTGAAGAGAGCCTGGCTCTTCTTTGCCCCCTCCCTTCAGGTTGTGCATTGATGACATCACTGCCCTTGAGCCTTCTCTTTTCCAGGCTGCCAGCTCTCTCAACCTGTCAGAGCTAAGAGGCTCCAACCAAGTTATATCCTTGAGACCCTCTACTGGATTCTGTCCAGTCTAGGGAAGATTCTGTGCTGCCAGGCATTCGCATAAACTAATAACTAACTCAGGTGGGCTAAAACCTGGCAGAGCGTTTTACACAACCTGAATTCACCACAGCAGTTGCAGTGTAGATGCACTGTAATGTTCTTCTCCCACAACCAATAGAATCAGGAGGATTGGGAACACAAGGGCTTCAGAGCACTTGCCATCAGTCATCAGCAAATCTCAGCAAATCACAAAATTTAGATGGTAAGTCAGTGAGTCACACTTGAAAGTCATCAGCAAGAGGATGGGCAGTTTATGGTGCTGAGATACAATCACTGAGCAAAAGCAATGGGGAAAGCTGAGGTCCTAGAATACAAAGGCAATTAATGAAAAGAAGAGAAGACATTTCAGGCTACAATGAGCCCTGTTTCCCCATAGTCTTTAATATTTTTGCCCCTGTGTTGTCCATAATCGCTATGAAGGAAGGAAGAAACAGTCAGATGTTCCTACAATCAGTGGGTAGATAATTGTGCTTGCACTTAGGGAAAGAGGATGTTAACTTTCCTGAATACTAAACAGACTACTCAGCATTACCTAACTATTATTTAATATTAGGCTGCTTTTATAAAATAGAGCTGTTAACTTAATCTTTATATTATTATTAAGAGCTGATACCTCTTTCGTCATTAATATTGCAATCAAACCCCATATGCATCCTACTACAAATTTCCATTTTCCTTTATCTGGAAAAACTTTTTTCAGACTGAAATTAAACTAGTTTTTTTTCAAAGACTGAGAAGAGTTTTCCTATGACTTTTATTTCTAATGCAAATATTTGATGAGCTATTAAGCTATTTTTCTCTTTTTTATTATAATTTGCGACATTTATTTCTTAATGTTCTTCTAAGTAAAACTGTCTTTTTAGTGCTCAAATATTTTATGCAGCCAAACACTTTAGGATTCAGAAACTAACTACATTTGTAAAAAAAATTAAATGAGTTAATGATTGCATATCTTGGAAAAGTGAAATAAATGCAAAGACATACTCATTTTTGATGACAGCTTTCAGTTTTTATGAAGAATATAAGGAACCTTCTGTGTTTTGGCATTCAAACTTTCTTGGATTTAGAGAGAGAAAAAAAAGGGTTTTTGGCTAACAAGACAAGCTTTGCATTTCAGCTTTGCAGTTGGGTGTGACTCTCTTTTCTGCCCAGTTTAAAAGTTAGTGCAAAAATTAGAAATTTTTTAATTAGAAAATGCTAGTTTTGCATTTCAGGCCATTAAAACCACACTCAATATTGAGTTACTGAAACCATTAACACAGAATAAGTGGCAGAGTTGAAAAATCTTCCTTACACACCAGTCAAAATAATTGCAGAACAATCTTGATTCTGCCTGTGCTTCAACGCTCCTGCAAAATACTGATCCAAACTGAAATCACAGTTGTCCTTAAGTCCTCAATTTTCAAACAAATATGTATATTATGCCTTAAAACAGACAGCTTAAACATACAACTTGGAGAAATGTTTTGGCTCCAAACTCACTTGAGAGAGAAAAGATATTTTCAAAAGCATCATAAATTCTTTTTTTCTTTATTCTCCTTTAATTCACATGCCCTTAATAAAACCCCTACTGCCTTTCCTCTTGAATTGTCTGATCCTGATCATGATACAGCAAAGCTTTAGGGAATTTCCTATTTGACAGAACTAACTGCTCACTTCTAACAATCCTTTCTGAACATGACAAAATAAAGAGACTCAAAATCCATTTGTTAAAATCCTTCACAATATTTTTCTTCCACACATTGCCCAGGTGAAACTCTGAACACCAACAATACCCATAGGTTCCACTTCATGCAAGCTGCGGCAGTTCTGAGGTGCGTTTTACCTTCAGCTAAAAAATCGCTCCCATGGAGATTAAAGCAAGAAGAACTAGAACATAACTTAGGCATGGTTTTTGTTAGGGCACAGAACATATGTCAGCAAAGCTGCTGGAAAGACAATTACACACAAGGGATGTTCCTGTCTCCATGTACCCTCAAGTCCCTCTTGCACTTACACTTCTGTTACAATGGATTTACCTGAAACTTGAAGACTGTGCCTGCTTTTATACAACACAAATCAAAGAGGACTATGAAATTCCCTGCTGCTCTAGGACATGTATGAAGATGACTGTGAATGAGGTAAGGACACCATGCAACAGTTTTGAAAGGGCAACTCAGGCAATGCTGTGGCTCCAAGAGCTCTGAGGCACACCAGCCCTGTGCTATCCTACAGCTACAGCACAAACTAAAATGTAAGCCATCCCCTCTGCCATGTAGTATAACTTAGCTGCAGAAATACCTCTGGAATTTTTGATTGTTCTTCACCCCACAAGCAACAGACCACAGACTTAAACACAGGCCACAGCAGAGAACATTTACATGTAGGCCTTAGTAACATAACATGTAGGCCTTGTAACAAATTGCTTCACAACATTCCTGTCAACAAAGAGGCTGGCTATGTGGAAGGGAAATAAAACACCCAAGAGGCGAAAGAACACGTTCAAAGAAAGGTTTACAAGCATCAAACCCAGATCTGATGATGATCCTGTGAACACACCACATGACTGCCCTTTCCTCCCCTACATACAGAGCTCTTTCAAAACACAGTATTTTCTGCTGCCTCTTTATCAAGGGTCAGTGGCAGGATGTGCAAAATATTTCATAATTTCTCTCAGGGATGATCTACATGAAACACAACACAGTGCCATGTAAGATGCAGAGTTAACCTGGCTGGGGTGGCTGAGCCCATAAGCACTGGGTTGGGGTGCTCAGTGCAGCCTCTGTGCCTTCAGCCAGCACAGCTCTGAGCTCAGGCACACACCATGTTCACAAAAAGACATTCAGTTCACAGTGCTGCTGGGCTGCAAAACCCACCTGGGAGCTGAGGACAAGCCCTCACAGCGTGATGGTGAATCCTACCTGAACACACAGGGTCTAGGCTGGCTTTCGAGCAAGGAGCTGTGTAACCACCACAGGGCTGGCACAGCACCCATCCTGGTAAGACCGTCACTCCTGAGTCCCAGCTGGTAAAGGTTCACTCCTTATGGCAAGAGCTAATGTCATGCAGGTGTCAGGAAACCACCCAGCTCACATCTCTCAGCATGTCCATCACATACACAGTGCTGACCTAGCCCTGAGTAAGCACCACGTTATCATGGTTATGTTGCTAACAATGATCTCCATGCAGGGCAGCTTACATACTTAAGAGAACTTTAATCACAATTAGCTTTTGTTTAAAGAACTAAAATTATCTTTAGGAATTCATTGTTTAAGAGAGGAAAGTTAAATACCTGATAAAATAAGAAGTAAACAAACAAGATTGTGTCCTCTTCTGTGACCTTTACAAGTACCTGTTAATTCTCTAAAACAATGGATTTTAAATGGAAAAATAAAATTTCTCACATAATTCTCTTATAACAAAGAAGAAAAAACTGAGGCAGACAGTTAAGTAACTCCTTAGTGTTATGAAATAAAATACAGATAAAACTTATATTTGAGTTCATGAGGGTTTTTTTCTGTGAAGATACAGGACTCCCTCTCTGAAAGCAAGAAGCTTGCAAATTTCTGCACTGAAATATCTCACTGGCATTTGGCAATACTTTAATCCAGCTGAAGAGAAGCATTAAATAATGATAAAATCTGTATTTGGCTGGTGTAGGATGCTTGGGTGCTGGAGAATTGAAACCCTCCCACAGAACCAAAAACCACTGGCATGAACAAGGCACTCCTACTCTCTTCCAACAGAGCTATTGCATGTATCCTCTGGAAATTCTGTGTCGAATCTGAAAATTTCTAGTGATAGTAAAGCTGGTTAAACTACAGCAATCAAAACCTGGATGCGCTGGGAGCTCTGGACCTTCTTGAAATACAAGGTGCAACGCAAGGTATAACTAAAATAGGGAAAATGCCATTAGATTAGTTTCACTCTTTACACCTAACCATCAGTTAGCCACATCTATTTGAGAAGATGGGCAATCTCTGTCTTTTCATGCTGCTTTAGCTTGATCTTCCCTGAGTCCACTGAGTCACTGTCTCTGTCTGGGCATTCTCTCATGCTGAAGTCAGCAGCAATAGTAACAAGCAAAAGTGAGAAAAAGCATCCTTCTTTCTTACTTATATTTATGTCAAGTCATTACTTGAGACTTGCATGAGTTTTAAAAGCTAAGGATAATCTTTAAAGTCTCAGTGATAACTATTTTTGTTGGGGCCAGGCCTTTCCTCAAAAGTGCAGATCAAAATTTTAATTTCTTTTTACTAAGATTTCAAGATACTTCCATTTTTTTCTTTGCTTTTGACAAAATTGTTATATATAAGACTGTAAGGATGGCATAGGCCCATATTGTTCTCTGTTCCCCATCCCTCCTTCCCCCCCAGCTATCTAATAAATAGAGCAAACACATATAACCAAATTCTGCTAAAGTTATGCAGACACAAGTTTATTACAGTAACAACTATTGCAGCATGGAAGAAATTCCTCAATATAAAGTTCTTACTTTCCATACCCTTAAGACTTAAGTCTGCTATTTCACCACACAGTTTCAACTAGTCTGAGGTCACTGCCATGATCCTTGAGGTATTTCTAGCCTGAAGCTCTCATAATAACTTCTGTTAGTGCTCCCTCCTGAAAATCTGTCCTCCACATTCAGAAAATGTTCTATAAATATACTGAACTGTCTTTAAGTACTAAAAGAATAAAAAAGTAGATACTTTAATAAATAAAAGCAATTATTTATTTTAATTTTTTTTGCACAATAGTCTAAAGAGATTTGTTCAAGGTGTTGTTTGACAGCAGTTTCAATAAAAACAGGAACTGTTTAATTTAGTCCAGTGTTACATTTTACTGCTATTTCATTCTTCTCTGCTACTTACAGTGACTTGCAATAATTTGTTACTTAATGAAAAAGACAGATGGAAAACGCAGTAGTCACATAAATTTCCTTCCAAAAGGTTATGAAAAATAAAGGTTTTTAACTGCCAGTAATATACTACCACTTTTCTACAAACAAATGCATTCAGCTGACTAAGAAGTCTAAGTGAAAACCAAAAAGAAAATGGACAACTTTTTTTACCTAAAGAAAACCCATTATTTTCCCCATCTGATTCCTGATAAAAGCTGTGAAAAAGCCTATTGCCAAAAGGCAACTCTGTCTATTTACTGTGAACAGATACTTCTATCATCTAGAGATCCCAAGAGAACACTTCAGTTTAACCTAGTTCCCCAAGTGGAAATCAATGTTCTGGCACGATGACTTTTGGACAATAACTGCATTCTGCTGCACAGAATAACCCAACTCACCATCAAGGTGACTTTTTCAGACCCCAAACTGACAAAACAATGCCACCAAACTTGGAAGAACACAAAACCCCTATGATACCTGTAGAAAAAAATATTTTAAAAATGACAACTGAACAACTCGGTGAGATGAACAAGAAGTTTCATGTGTACCAGAGCTATTTCTCAGCAGGCCCACAGGCTCTGCCATGCTGCACTTGCTCCAGTTCACATTCACCAGTTTAGCATAGTAAAATCAGTGAACTCCACACACACAGGTATGGGACATGCCCATGTAAGCTCTGCTTTATTCCACCAGAAGCTGAGCCCCTGACCTCTGAAGAAGCCAAAAAGCCATGGCTGGCTCCCAGTCAAAGGTGCCAAGCTGACCAGTACAGTTTCCAAGGATGTACTTGCCAAAGACTACACAGATACGTGAAGCATTTAAAGCCACTGTAGTCAAGTACTTGACATAGGGGCATTTTTGTTAGTAACTTTTAAATGGGCAAAAGCAAAAAAGACAAGAAAATATCAAATAAATTTCTTTAAATACTTGTTTTTACTCTTGATTAAATACAAAGAAAGAGAGATCCTACCTGACTGTACTTTCTTTGTGTATAAATCAGCTGTATCAAACTCATTATTTAGGTAATAACTATTTTATAAACACTATTTTTTGGTACCTAACGAGGTATAATTGATGTGTTCAAGGGCAGAATGTGACCATTTTAATAATCCATAGCCACGAAGCATTAAAGTCATGTAGGCCATGCATGCCTTTGTAATTTTGTTCCATTTGCCAAAGGTTCTGTATTTACAGCAGAATTATCTTCAATACTTCTGAAGTTATTTCATTTCTAAGAAGTTCTTAGAAACTACTGTCAGTAGCAAACTGGAGAGTTGAGCCATCAGCATTTAAGAGCATAGCTGGTTAGGGCACTACATCAAAAATTCACCTCTGCAGGCTCTAACAAACAGCTTGACTTTGTATGAAGTCCTCACAAGCTACATTAGACAGGATCTTGGAAACAAGACCTTAGTTTGCATGATTAAGAAGAGGAATGCCAAGAGGCCATTTCTGAGACTCATTCCAATTAGTCATTATCTTTCATGTATTGGGGAAACAAAACTGGACAAAGTGCAAGCTCACAAATGGTGAGAAGAGGCGAATAATCACTTCCCTTGACCTGCTGGCTGGATTTTTCCTCTAGACAGCGACGCAGTTTTCCCTTGCTGCAAGGATATGCTGCTAACACACCGTTGTCTTGTTGTCACACCCTAAGTCCTCTCTGCAAAGCTGCTACCAAGCCAACCTGTCCTTGCCAGTCTTGTTGCTGGGCTGTTCTGTCCCTGATCAAAGGCTGCATTTGCCTCTCTGGAGTTTCATAAAGCTCCTGCTAGTCCATTTCTCCAGATCCCAGTGATGTGGCCATCTGACTATTCAGCACATCAAAACTCTCTCAAACTTAGTGTCTGACTTGATGCTACTGCTGGTTTGTTCCATCCCAGCAATGAGGTTTCTGATGTCAAAAATCACTGGCCCCAGAGTCCAGCCCTGAAGAGCAGAGCTAGAACCCTTCAGGGCCAGTTACACACCCTGAAGGCCACCCCCACCTCCCCCATGTGGTTACAAGGAGGCTGTGAGAGAGATGAAAGGCCTTGTTAAATGCAAGGAAAACAACATCCACTGCTCTACTCCCTTACCCACAGATGGTCATCACAGAAGGTAATTGGGCAAACCACCTATCTCCTCTGAAACAGCTGAGTAGTTAAAAAACATCCAGAAGGGCTCCCATCTTTAGAGCTGCTCAGACCATTGTTCATATCTCTCCAACAGAGCACCATATTTAACAGGCTATCAACAAGGTTCTGATGCAGTGATTATCCTCTTATCCTGCTTGAATTGAGTACTCTGTAGCCAGAAATGCAGAAAAGAGACAGAAAACAAGAGCTAATAAAAGAGACAGTCTTATATGATACCACAGAGATGATATTATTTCCCTCTGGGAACAGAAACCTGAACTTAGGCCCAGCATAGTAACTATGCATTAGAATAACTACCTAAATATGTAAACAGTATTGGGAGCAAAGATTAAATCCAAGAGCTGTCCTAATTCAGAGACTTGCTGTCAGCCCTGGCAGCAGATCCTAATGTGCTGAGGGACAGGCTATGCTTCTCTCCATAGCCAGTCTTATACTTCTTACAAGGCATGAAATGGCAACACACTTTTTTCCTCTGCATGCCCATGTCAAATGGAAGGCTCTGGTGTTTGTGTGACTTACCGTATTTGAGGTAGACTTACAAATTTTACCTAACACAAAAATTAGATCAGATTTATCCAAGAGTTAGCTCCTGTGCCAGATAAACCCCAGGGGACAGCTCCATCTGGCCTCCTACCTTTCCTCTGAAGGAAGGAGGCCTGTACAAACTGCTCCAGCTGCCACATCTGTCCTCCAGCAGACACCAAATGCTGAAGACTCAAATTTCTGCTGTTAAATCAGAATATGAAGTGATGGTAGAGCTGGATGAAGACATTACACCTTTTGTGAGGCATGATTTGGGATAAAGAGAAAAGCCACTGCCACCCTGACATAGCTTTATTCAGCTCATCCAGGTTGTACTCTCATTACCTCTCCTCCTATCTTCACCACTTTTCATTCTGATTTATTCATGTTGCAAGGTTCTGAAATAGGAGTATTTTGTCACTATGCATTACCCAACACAGTGAGGCACTGTCTTTGCTCAATCCATGCTTTAGTATCACTGCAGTGCAAATTAATAAAGGTTGCGTTCGAAAGTCATTTAACAGATATAGCAGTGACAGACACAGACTTGCATAATTAATGGGTTTGTTTAGCACACTGTACATCTTCTACTCCAGTATCACTGCAATGAACCCATTAGATCCACGCTGATACAACCTGCTGCAACAAAATTCAGCTCCAGTGTGACACAGCATCTAAAATATCCTGCATATCAGCTTTTTGCTGGCAGGCAGAATGTGCCTCTGTTGAGACAGTGTGTAATAAATAGCATCTAGCTACTTGGAAGCATTTTTTTCAGATACTCACAAGGCATTTTATAATAGGAGAAAAAACTCTTAAGTAAACAGTAATTGTAGGCACAAGTGCTAGCCTGGGAAGTCACATATTTCACTCCTTTATATACCTGCCTTTCACATATCCTGTAGAGACAACAAATGAAAGAAAAAACTCTGATAGCTCAATATCATTGTTTAGCTTCTTTTGATACAAAACATTTCAGGTAAGAGGTGTGTGGTTTTTTCTTTCCAAGTCCAAAACTTTTCATTATTGTAATTTGAAGAAATGAGAAAGAAAATAAAGTCTAGGAAAGCTGGAAGGAAAACTTGAGCTACATTAGAGAATTTCCTAGGGTCTGTGTTTCAATTCATTAATCGGAACTAGTTGTTTCAGGCTGTTTTTCCTATAGACCTGTCAGTCCCTGTTAAGCTATCTGACCATGACAGCAAATATTTACATGACCTTCTTGCATGCTGGCTGCTTTGCAGATACTATAAAAGGCAAGAGAGGAAAAATTCTTTAAGATCACTGAATACATTAAAGTTATACTCAGCCTTAACTTGAAATGCACTTCCCAGGGAGTTCGTCTCCCATGAACTAAACTGAAGCTCTTGCTGGCTTCATTAGGCTTAAATTAGCCTTGCCCTAAGGAATCAGAGAGGGCAGTGCCACTACTAGCAAATCACAGGCTTCTCATATAAAGTGTATGGCTATTCACAAATCTTCTGTCTGATTTTACATATCTATTTTAATTTCTAGCGCATAAATAGCAAGTAAAAATTAATTTTTTCCAATATAATATATGTCTACCTTTAGCATTTCTATTTTTCTCTGTGTATCTTACAGTATCTTGCCTACACATGAATAGAGAGTTATTTCTACCACCAGCTGAAAAGCAATGATCTGTCTCTCTGAAAAGGTTTTGCTATAAGTGAAATTGTCACTGTGGCCTTTTCATTTTTAACAGGCTTTGAGAAACATCTGCAAGAAATACTACAAAAGATTGAGGCGTTATGATTATAATCAATAATAGCATTTCCATATAAGGTTGCAACAAACTAATTAATCAGACTCTAAAACCTGTGCCTGCCAAGACTTGGGTTTAGGGGCTAATAAATAAAAACCAGAATACTCCATGATTGCTTACGACCCTCCCCATGCCAATCCTTAAGCACTTGTATAATTTTACTCCTTTATGTAATCCCTCCAAATGCAAATAAAATGCAAATGTTGGCAGGCTCAGACATTTCTGAAGAGGCCTTTCCACACCACCTAACTTTAGGTACAGGTTTACCAGCAGGGAGCCCAGTCATCCTCTGCTCCTCATCCATCTGGACTGGAGTGGCCGGGCACCCTGCCTGGGGCACCCATGATTGCAACCCTTGAGCCATGAAGCTTCATCCTCCTCAGCCACTTCTCAAACCCAAATCTTTGTGCATTTATGGAAATCCCCCCCCATGCCATGTTCTTCCTCCATCCAGCCCTCCCGATCCTGCAGGAGCACCAGCAGCTGCTGCTGCAGTGGGAGGTGCTGGTCAGCCCCTGCCCCTCCGGGCTGTGACCCATCACACTGACTGCCCTGCACACTCCATCCCCACAGAGGGTGCCACTGCCTGCCCTTACAAAGGATGCTGCCCATTGTTTGGACAGATGCACCACATGGGAGACCACAGTGAGTGTATTTGTCAGCCTTCCTTTCAGGAGGAGGTACCAGAGCAGGGACAGCAGCGGGCTGCAGCACGGGCACAGGCGGCTGCTGGCATAACCTTGCTGGATGCCTGTCAGGTTCTGCTTCCTCCAGGCAAATTGCAAGTGAAGTTTGCTGAAAGCTTTTGAGCACTTTCCAGGTTTCAGCTGATTCTCACTGACAGTTTTGCTAGATAATTTTTTTCCCACAGTTATCGCACTGGAAAAGCTCCCAGCTTTCAAATACGTATTTTAAAATATATTTCATTTTCTCTTGCACAGTGAATTAATTTATTTTAATATCTTGCTTTGTCTCCAGGCTGAAAAATTATGAAGCAAGTGTTGATTTCTGGTTTTCTTAGCCAAGAAAGACCTTAATTTCAAAAGCTGTGGCTGAAATTTTAAATGGGTCCACAATAGGAATACTGTTTTCTAGGTCAACTCCACATGAATACCATGTCCTGTTAGATTAGTCCTGACTGACAAACCCATGGTAGTGAGGTAGCCAAAATGCATTTGTGTTATTCCTTCTCAGGCTCCATGTTAATTCAGACCACAATTTGAAAACAGACTCACATATAGCTAGTAAAATAGGAACTCACAGAACAATAAGAATTTCAAAAAGAAAACATCAGTTTTTTAAAATACACTGAGATATACAATGTAAAATTAATAAAAGTTTACAAAAGTTCATTACTCTCCTCACTGAAATTATGTCTGCTGACAACCAAAACATATTTTTTATTTAAATTATACTAAATTAAAAAAGTAATAGATATGGAAAGGGAGGTGATGATACACAGATTATTTAAAATCATATGAATAGAAGTATGTTCATGACACTTTTGAAACTGAAGTTATAAACAGTTTCCTGTTTTTGTAAAATAAATATTCTCCTTTTACAGCTGGAAATAAAAAGGACCACAGCATGCAAAGCATCTCAAAAGTAAAATTTCAGAACATTGCTGATCATGTTGTTAGAACACAATGGCAGAAGAAATCAGAAAGGACATTATTATAAAAGAAATGCACATAATATTAACAATAATAACCATATAAAACTAAACAATTTTGGAATACTTTTTATCTTTTAAAACAAACTATCTGTTATTAACTGGTTCCTGGAACTACTTGAAAAAGAGAGATTGTGGGGTGATGACAATATATTACCTCCTATTTGGCTAGTATGATGATCCCTTAAGCCACACACATATCTGTGACCCCTACTGCAATACAGAGAGAAAAGGTTTATTGTGTTATTTCAAATCTAAAAACTCTCAACTGAAATGCTTCATATTACATTGCTTCCCTATTGTTTACTTTTTTCTTTCTGCTGCATTTGGCCTGTTCATGGTGGGATAAGCTGGGGCCTTGTCTCTGGCACATGAAAGAGGGTGTTTTGCAGGGTCTGAAATCCTGGCCATTGAATAAAATAGTGTATCTTCATGTGGCTGTCCTGCATTAGGGCCTGGACAACACATTTCAATACACGCAAGAGATGCTAAGAAAAGGGTTTAAGAATGAACTACTTAACAGTGAACTTATGGTCCTCCCATCTTAGCAAAGAGAATATTGAACTGCAAAGTTTCAGGGCAGCAATGATAATCAAATGTCCAGGATGGTTTCTGGATGAGCAACAAGTGGTTATAGCACAACTTCTCAGCTGGAGAAGAGATGACCTGAGGGAAATGACAGGCCAAAGAAATCAGATATGGCCTGGGGAAAGCAGATAGCAATCTGATGTATGCTGTCACTTCCAGCACAAGGACTAGGGGGCATAACTTAGAGCTGATAAACAAATACAAAACAAAGCAAGAGGAAGGCAATGGTTGGGCAGTAAACCAACAGAAACTTGCTACCAAAGTCACAGACGCACTGTGGAGGATGTAAAAAGTTTACACAGGAATCAAAGGTGGACTGAACAAATACCTGGAGGAGACATCTCTTGATGGTTATTATACAGGCAGAAACCAAAACCAGGAAGTCCCTAAGCTGAAGATACCTTGAGGCTGAGAATACTTGGGGGAAGGATCACACATACACCCATAGAGGACAGGGAGTTGATTCAGGGCAGCCAGCACAGCTTCACCAAAGGCACGTCCTGTCTGACCAGGCCAGTGGCTTTCTGCAATGGGCTTCTTTAGCAGTGGGCAAGGCAAGGGCTACAGGTGCCCTTTATGTGGACTTCTGTAAAGTCTTTGACATGGTCCCCACAACATCCTACTCTCTAAATTAGAGAGAAGGGGATTTGTTGGGTGGACTGTTAGATGGATAATTAAGTGGTTGGATGGTCACATCCAGAGGGTAGTGGTCAATGGCTCAGAGTTTCAATGGACATCAGGGGGACAATGGACAAATGGTGTCCCTCCAGGTCTATATTGTAACCAGTGTTACTTAATATCTTTAAAAATTACATAAAGGGATTGAGTGCACCCTCAGCAAATTTGCAGATGACACTCAGCTGTGTGGCACTGCTGACATGCCTGAGGAGCGGGATGCCATCCAGAGGGATCTGGACAAGCTGAAGAAGTGGGCATGTGGGAATCTTATGTGGCTTAACAAGACCACATGCAAGGTGCCCTGAGTCAGAGCCACCCCTGGTTGGATGGATGGGGGATGGACAGAGGCAGAGCAGCCCTGCCCGGAGGGGCTTGGCGGTGCTGATGGATCAGGGGCTGGACATGACCCAGCCATGGGCACTCAGAGCCCAGAAAGCCAAACTTGTCCTGGGCTGCACCAAAAGCAGTGTGGGCAGCAGGGCAGGGAGGGGATTCTGTCCTTCTGCTCTCTTGAGACCCCACCTGCAGTGCTGCTTCCAGCTCTGGGGTCCTCAGCCCACACAGTGGGGCTGGACTGTGAGTTCCAAAGGCTCAAGCACTTAACATCACATTGAAGCAAATACAAGTTTAAAGAAAATCCTGGGGTGAAGTAAGCCATACTGAGGATGCCCTAGCCAGCAGTGACTTATAGGCAGTATAGTATAGTAACCATAATAGTGCATGTATAGTAAACACACACATGCACTTGACAACAACTCACAAGCAAAAGTCTTATCCAGGTTGAAGTATCATAAATTTCTCCCCCAAAAAGCCCGACATATTTGTGGCCCAGCAGGCTGTGGCAGGGCAGCCACTTTGTGAGCTGACATGGACAGGGATCAGCTCCTTTTTTCCAGCCCTGCTGCTCTTTAGCTTTTCAGCTCTGGGAGAGTAAGGGATCTCTTCCAGCCCTGTTTTCTTCACACTTGTTGTATTTGTCAGATATCATAATACTCCTGACAGAAACTGTCTTAGATTATTGAGGGACAAGTAAACCACTGTGACAAGCTTACAAGCATGGTATGATTTACAGTCCAGTCTTTGATTTATGTCACTCTCTATATTGGGAGATGAGCCTACAGGAAAGTAGCATTTCAGTTTATTACCTATGAGCAAAACCTGCCTTCCTCAGCAATCCATACATGAGTTACGTGCCTTCCCACAACGCTTTAACTGCCCTCTGGTGTCTTCCCTCAAAAGAACAGCCTTTATTCCTACAATCCATCAGCTGAGCAGAGTCTCAGAGACAAAATTCACCATCATAAAAGGAGCTCTGGTTCACAGCTGAGCTGAATTCAACGCTGAGATATGGAAAGAACGCAGGAAGCAGAGCTGTCCACCTGTGCTCACACATCTCTCGCGTCACTGTGCAGACAGAAGGACACAACCCCAAAGTAAAGGGCATCTCCATCAGCATATCCATTCCAATCCTCTGCCAGCAAAAGTTACCACCACACAAATACAAACCTTTTCAGTGAGATGGACTTCTAAGGCAATAATATCTCTAGGTTTCTTTCAACTAAGTCTGGCTTTGAAGAGATGACAAAGTGAAAAAGCCCGTGTCTCCTGTCTGAAAATGAGGGTACAATCTTGTATTAAGTTCATTGCCAAATATTGTGCGGGCTTGGCAAGAAGTGTTTGAAACAGTGGGTTTTAACCATTACTCAGCATTTCATGTCAGGGCCCGCATCTCTCTCCTTGCTTGTCTACTATGTTCCCATCACACTTTCAGATCTTATGAAAATAATTTCACCATTTCCCCAACTTACTCAATATCCCATACAGAGTTCATTTCCAAAGAACAACTTGACATGAAAAATAATGTGCTACCAAAGTATTTAGTTTTTCAACCCTAAACTATTTAAAGTCCACAAAGACAGACTAAGCACAGAATGAAGGAGAGCTGAAGCAGGCTCTTACCCAGTGACCTTTCCTTCGTTTGGTTTGCTGACCGCACAACGGGGAGACTTGCCCGCGTGCGGCTGCCCCTCGAGAAGGGGGTTGGAGAATCACCTTCAGACATGGCCTCTAAGGAATCAGCAGATGCTTCAGAGAGGTGTTCTGTGTGGTCACCCAAATTGGGCTGTGGGCTCTGGGACGGCTTTGGGCTTCTTGTCTGCAAAACAGAGTATTTCCTTATTAGTCTACTGAAACCAGAGTGTGGGAGGAAAAAAAAAATCAAAGAGAAGAAGGAAGGAGTCCAAATTCTTCAAATACTGGTATGCTGGAGGTCATTTTTGTGTAGATTATTTAGGAAAGTGTCCTTGGACATTCTGCTGTAGTTTCTATGGTTGTATATCCACATTGCAAATTTTTTTGCTAACAAGGCCCTGAGGATGAGACGTGCTGAGGAGATGTACAGTAATGCCATTCTCCTTCTCCACACACACACACACAAATACACACTCACAAATTTTATCAAGTCTGCTAAGAAAAATCCTCTGAAAAGCAATACTGGAATGGAGTTGTAAAGCTATAAATTTCAGTAACTTCTGCTGTGCCATCTATGCAAGGTCTAGGTCATGCAGCAAAGCCAAAATAGCTATTCAACATTTCTAGTTGAAATCACAAGCAATTACTTTATTTTTTGTTGCACCAGCATAAATCAGAACTGCCTTTATCAACAGACCATACTGACAATGACTTTTACTGGAAAATCATACTACTAAATTGATAAACACAGTTGCTGGGAAAAAAGCCATCTCTTCCAGCAGGAGAGAGATACAATTTCTTTTATGCACTTCTACCAACTCTTAGGATCTGCCTAGGAAACACAACTCAATAGGAAATAAAGCATCCTGAACTTTTTTTGCAAACTATAAATGATATTATAAGCCCTTTCCACAAAAACGGGTTTCTTTAAGAAGCATACTGTGCAGTGAAACCCCCTCTCAACAACATGTACTATTACTCTGGACAAATAATTTCCTTGTCTCTCTCAATCAAACCATATCACAACAAACGGCAACATGCAAAGCAGAAATTCAAAGCAAAGCAAGCTTACTAGGTTCCAAACCCCATATGTAAGTATGAACTTTATAGATGTCTATAATCAGCACCAGGCACAAGATATCATTAAAATTATATGTTTTTCTCTCCCCTATCATTTAAGGTCAGATGCTATTATGTTAAAAATCCCCTGTACCAAAATCAACTTCAGCTCTAGGTTTGAAGATGCTGTCAAGATCCAAAAAAGATTATGCTTCTTTCTGGAAAGCTAAGCTAAGTAATCTTGCTGACATATGTTTCTTTCAGTGGTTTTCCAAGTGAAATGAAGAAAACTTATTTCAGCAATAGTGTGCATCACATAATATTCCTTATGTGACTTTGAATGTATGAAGAATTTCAACTTTTATTACATTTTCATTAGCTGGCTGTAGATGGCTGTTCTTGCCAAGTTGTGCAGTTGCTCACAAATTACAATGATTAGATATACCTCACAAGAAAGTAAATACCTTCTTGTGAGGTATGTCTAATCTTTGAGAACTTCTCACTTTCTAAATGCTAATATTAAAATAGTAGGTACTAACTAATGTCCTGCAATGAAATTGTTCAAGAGCACTGAATTTTATGCAGGACTTAAAGCTAACAACATTTGTTCTAAAGTATGCTTTGAAGTGCCTCTGACGTGGTCAGCACTAGTCTGCAGGTTGTAAATATGGAGACTTGTGCCAGGAAAGTTACAGAGGCGACAAGTGACCTGCAAACACAGAAAAGAATCTGATAAGTCAGTACTTCTTCATTCAGCTTTCCAAAGTGGCTTGTGAACCATCACCGCTGAAGTATTTTGTTTACACAGGCATATTACGGAAGTATTACCAAGCCAAGACATTACAGCTCTGTAGTTCCTTGAAGTGATTAAAACTTATCTGTATAAAGCCATTAATAGGGAGCTAGGAGGCATATAATTCTTCCTTTCTAGAAAACCATGACTAAAAATAAAACAAGATATTAAAAACAAACAAAGGCAACACAATCAATCTACAAAAGATCCTTAGTTTCAGAGTTTGTTGGAAAGGAGATTTCTTTTGGTTTTTTATTAAAATATATACTGATAATGTAAAAATATGGATCAAGCTTATTTTGATTTTCTTTTGCTTATTTTTTTCTCTTCAATTTATAATAAAATAATCCCCAAATGTCATTTGTTGCAGACATGCAATTGCATGTATATTGTTCATTGATAATATGAACAGATGTATATTTGAGCGGTAAGGGGACACTTCATTACCAAAATCTACAGACACAGATTTAGCTGAGCAGTTGCCCAGCATGTCCTGTCAATGCACAGATGGAGGCAGTGACGCTGTGTTTCTTTGGCTGTCCCTGGGGAAATGCTGTAGGACCTAAGACACAGCACCCCAGACCCCCAGAGATGACATGATGTCACTACTGCAGCTAAATCTGTTGGGTCTAGCTGAGATAATTTTCTCCCTAGCAAACCTCATAGTGCTCTGCTTGTATTGGTGGCTAGAAAGGTGTTGATGACACCCCATTATTTCTGCTACTGCTGCGCAGGGCACACACAGCACAAAGGCTCTCTTCAACATTCCCTCACTCACCCAGGAAGCTGTGGGTGGGCAAGACCTTGGCAGAGGAAATAGTCAGAAGAGCTGACCCAAAGTGATCAAAGGAATATTCCATACCATTTGATGACTGTTCAGCAATAAAAGCTATGAAAAAGGAGGAGGAAAGGGACCATTTGTCACTACATTTGTCCTATGGAGCAACTGCTGCATGTACTGGAGCCTGAAACCTCATTTCCTAGGAAGTGGCTGGACATCACCTGCTGATGGAGAATAGAGAATACTTTGTTTACTTTTCCTTCTGCACGTGGCCTTTGCTTTTTCTTTATTAAACTGCATTTATCAGAACCCATGACACTTTTCCATCTTATTTTCTCCCCTGCACTCCTGCAGAGGAGGGGGAATGGAATGCTTGGTGGTTAGCTGGTGTTCAACCAGGGTCAACCCATCACACTAAAAAAGATTCTTTTTTTGGCAGCCCTAATTTCTCACCACCAATAATAATGCAGCTTTCTTTAGCAATCCAGAGGCACATCATGGATTCTGCTCAGATAAAAAGCCCAGTCTTCCTCTTAATCTGCCAGCTAAAAACCCATAAGAGTTCCACTCTAGTAACTGGAGTGACACAAACATAAAGCCAATGCAAGCTATAAATGAAGTTCACCAAATATACATACACAGTTTATGAAAGATTTCAAGTTATTTGCCATGCTCAGCTCCTGTAAACATTACATTCCAGGATTCTGGATTTTAAACAGATTCTTAAAAAAATTCTCAAACTCAGTAACAACAGTGGGTATTCAAGTAAGTGAGCGATATGAGTGCATGTTTGATAGGAAAGCATTTTTATTATTGGCAACAAGCACTAGGCTTGATGCTACTTAATAATCAAGTGGATTTCTAGGTATGACTTCTTAGGAAAACCAACCCATGCAGTAGCAAAGGAACCAGCAACATTATGGAGCTGTAGCTAGCTGATACAAGTGCTTGTATTGATTTTTGAAGAAAGCAGTGCAGAAACCTTCAGCATTATCCAACCTTGTAATAATTATTCACGATGTCGATTCTAATATCAAGTAAGAAAAGTAAGATTAATGTCAAATAAATACTTAGCAAGTAACACCATAGATATTTTTTCTGCTAAATGTTCACTAATATTAAAATGTTTAAAATAATACTTCAGCAAGTGTCATTTTAAGTACTTTTCAGGAACTAGTACACAGTTCAAGCTTTCACAAAATAAATCTTGACCCCAACAGTCAATGTTTCAAGACCCAACAGTACCCAACTAGAGTCATAGTCCAGACTGCTGCTATGTGAGTCAGAATGGTGCTGTAGCAAAAAACCCTGAAATATCTAACAGAGAAGAAAACTCAAGATATGCCCACTAAGAAAAAGCACTATCCAAAATTAAAATGTGTAAACAGATACTCCACAGAGGCAGAAAATCCCAAAGAAATGCCAGCACATTCCAAGCCACCTCGGGGATAAATGCCAGAAACCAGAAGGAGGCTCAGAATGAGGCAGCAGGTCTCTCTCCTCCCCTCTGCCAAGACCAGTTGGGTTACATTTCCTCAGCCAGCCATGGTCTTTCCCCCAAGCTGTTCGGTAGGAGGCTCTCCCCTGCTTGGTTCTTTGTGCAGTAGATAAAAGTCATCATCTGTGCTAATTCTGGGTTACAAGATCATCAGAAAGGACAGGCCAAAATAGGGATGGACAATTCTGGGGCAAACGTACATGTAATTACACTGTGCTTTTTGATGACTCTTTTACTTAGGATTTACTATTTTATTTACAAGGACATAGATCCTTGTAACCTTTTCGGGGTATATATTTAAGTACAGCAGGTGGAGCTAGCAATTACAGAAGATCCAGTATTTTTCAACCACTCTTGGGATTTGACAAAGAATAAAAACTATAGTTAATTGTGCCTCATGACTGACATCTGTCTGCTACAGCTTGGCAAAAGAACACACTTTTCAATACATCTGCTTTAGTCCTTTCACTGACTCAGAAAAAAAGAAGGAAAAAAGTGCAAGGCTCTTTAAATGCAGTAAAATTGCAAATAATTGGGAATGAAGTCTGAAAGCACCTGAATAACAAAAAGTGAAATACTGCAGAGATGCCAATGTAATGGGCAGTCATGGAGTTCCAGAGATTTTCATCAAGTTCTCTGCATGCCTCTGCCTCTGGTCCTCTGCTCACATTTGTCCACACTAATCCTCTCATGCTTTTGTTCTAGCTGGTTTTATGTGGTACTTCTTCATAGTGTTCTTCTATGCTCATTTCCAGCCATTTTTTTTGGTACTAATCTATATAAAAGAAACCTTTTTTCCCCTCCTGCAAATTTGCTTCACACATTTGCATAGACAAAACAGCACTCAGAAAAAAAAATTGCATAACCTGAAGAAAGTTTTAATTTCATCTCCTGATCAAGTCCCACTTTTTATTTCTTATCTTCAGTAACTTCCTTAGCCCTTACCTTGACAGAAACTTATCTGCTCAGGAGAAGAATCTTGGAATATCTTGGAAGTTACTAGCACTCCTGGCAGTGTACAAATAGTAAATATAGACACCAAAAAATAAAACAGAGGTAGTAAAATGCATTTTTCCAATCACGTACTCTAAAGAACATAACATAGGCAGGTCTCCTTACCCCACATTTGAGTGTTCTTGACATTTCAAAGAGAGAGGAAAAATGAGTAGAAAAATGGAAATCTACTCTTGTTGACCTTCACATAAACTACTTGTCCTGTGGCATGTGCCAAAGATGGATGGATACAGGATATGTGACAGACTGCAAATAGACATATAAACAGGCTGTGTTCATGTATGATGAGTTTATTAATTCTAAAGTGGTGCCACAGCACATGAATTCTTACTACTGCAACAATACTACTTCACCACATTTGTGTCAGATCCACATTATTGTTGTCTGAAGCACGGATCTCCTTTTTCCACAGAGTCTTGGGGTTTCCTTATTAACCCAACAACAGAGTTTTACTTGTCTGGACATGCTATTAGTGAAATATTGAACAGAAGGCGAATTCTACCTGTATTAGCTCGTTCTTAAGCATTTTCCCTATTTTTCCACAGCACTCTCTCAGAAAAGTTAAATGCTTATACATGTCTGTATAAACTAAAGTTCATCTTACCTCTGTGCAACTGATGTATTTGGATACTCTCTCTCACTTGGGGAATTGGGAGTGGGGAGATGACTCAGCAGCTGAATGCAACATTAAACTATCTCTTCATGACAAGCTCACTTCTGTGCCTTTGGTGCCTTTTCACCATTACAAGATGTAAAAATCTATGGCATCTTTCTTTTGGATGCCATCAGCTGGAAATGGTACCATGCCAGGAGCAGGCACATGCCAGCATCCGTGTTCTTCAGAGCTGAAGAGAGTGGGAAGGCAGCTGCCCACCTGCCCACATGCAGATGCTGTAGGTGTTACACTCTTCCCTGATGCCTGCTCATGGACTAGCATATGTCTCTAGCTTTCACTTCTCTTTTTGAATCCAAACTTTTCACTGTTTTCTGCTGAATCAACAACAACGAGTTACAAAGCCAGTCCTTTCTCACAGGCATCCCAGTGTGGTGGCAATATTGTTTTCTACGGTATGAGTGGCCAGAATAATTTCCTCTGTGATAAGGAGAACGCCTGTGCCTGAGCCATGGCTGCCCACCACCCCCAGCACTGAAGCAAGGCCCCCACTTGCCTGCAGCCTCCTCGCCTTGGAGGCGCGTTCAGCGCGGGGTGCCCCTTCCGTGCAGCACTGCCGGCCCCTCCTGCCGCCGGCAATCCCCAGGGGAGCCCGAGCTCGCCATCCTCCCACAGCGGCGATGCCCGCAGAGCCACAGAGCCCTCCCCCGGCCGCCTGCCGTGCGGTCATTGAGCAAAGCAATGAGTTCAGCGTACTGTGAAGCCGAGGTACTGCCCCAGAGCATGCTCTGAGACAGGGAGGAAACAGACCCCGAAGAACTTTTCCAAGGTAAAAGAGGCATTCCCCCTCTCTGCCATGGTGAATGAGAAGGAGGGGAAGATAACTCAGTCATCAGCACCAGTAATGCTCAGTCACAGCCATGCACTGTGACAGGGTCAGGATGCTCCAACGAGTGGCCTTTTTACTCAATTTAGTGAATTTATTTGAAGGCAAAACTCCTCTCTGCTTATGACAGGATCTTTATCACCATTCTGTATTCACTGAAGCTGACCAGTTTCTTCCACCTAGAGGAGAAAAAAACCCATGTCTAATGATGTGACAGAGTTTATCTGCCATATTTTTAGGTTGTAATGATATTCAAATCATCCTAAAAATCTGTACGTTTTCCCATGAGCCTTGCTAGCTCTTGTTGGTGGCCAGCTGCATGCTCCCTGCTGTGGCAAGCTGCCAAAACTCATTTCTTTTAATCCTGAGTGCTGTGAATCACCGAGCAGGACATCCACAGGCTGCTCCCCTTTGGCAAGACCATGGCTTGCTCTTTACCTGGTTGCTCCTCAGAGGTAGCAGAAAAAGTTTTTCATGAAACTCTGTTATAAATGACTAACATAAAACAACATATTCAACCTTTTTTTTTTTAACTGTAAGCACCTAGATAAATTGAAACCCGTTTTTCAGGAAAGCTGTGTGTTTATAGTAAAGATATTCATTAGGAGCAATAAAAGCCGTAGGTGCTCAGCACTTATGCTGCCAGACCTCTTATTCAGATGTTTAATTGCAGGAACTTGCATTTGAAAATGCTGCCCTAAGGAACTTAACAACCCGTCTCAGAGCAGCTTAATTGGTCCAGACAAGTCCAGACTGAAATATGCAACATGCTGTGGCATCTCTTTGGAATACGTGTAATATCAGAAAACCCCAAGCCATCCACATTAAAGTGTAAAAATATTTCACAGTATGTTTCTGTCCAAATCCAAGGTTTTCTTTTTCTATAAATGCCTGCCTGAGATTTGAAGGTAGAAATTGAAGTAAAACAACAGAGAAAACTATTAGTCACCCGCTAATAAAAAGCAAAAGTCATACTTAATGAAAGAAATCTTTTCAATAAAATAATTTATCTCTCTGCTTTATTCTAATCCTTTGTTATGTGAAGAATTTATTCATACATGAGAGTCAAATTTAAAAACCCACAGATCACCTCACTATTCTTCCCTACAAAGGCTTCTGTGGGTCCATCAGTTTTCCTCAGAGCAAAATTTTGTCTTTCACAGTCTCTGTCATATTCTTGCATCACAGCTTCAGTTTATTATTACTTTGTTTAAATAAGTTATCCATAAATTCCAGCTTGGACATCAGCATTTGTCTTAATTAAAACCTTATGGCAGTTTCAGTTGGAAGCTATTTTTCTTTTCCCTACTGAAATACTCTACTGTGAAGTATTCACAACCCAGCACGACCCTTTGTTCCATCCAGGAGATGGCTGCGTTTCACCAGCAGCGGGTGAGGTAACGCCTACCTACACAATCCCCAAAATCGCCATGAGAACTGTGAAGATTAAAAGGGATGATTTAAACAAAAACTGTCATTATGCTGATTAAAGGGGAAAGATCTTTACATGCTTAAAACCACATGCAAAAACTAAGGGAGGGGGGAAGAATATATACCAGATGCCTAAATGTACCTAGGGGATAGTGAGTTCTGATTCAAGATTATTTACCCATCCCTGTTCTCCCACACACGTCCCTAAGGAAAACAGGAGGAGGGTCTGTTTCTGTGATGTCTGTTTCCCAAAGCAAAGGAACACAATGCAGCGATCCTGGAAAAACCTGTTTTTCTGTGTTTCCACAACTGAGAAGGCGCTCTGCATTAGCATGCTATTCTAAAAAGACCCGAGAGAAAAGCCCCGCGGGCCCGGAGGCGGGAGAGCGGCAGCGCGGTCTGCGGGCAGGGC
>VYXF01006610.1:0-17123 GCA_013397295.1 Polioptila caerulea
TTTCCCTTCCCGTCCTTTCCCGTCCTTTCCCTTCCTTTCCCTCTCTAATCCCGGGCTCAGGACAGGCAGGTTCAGGGCGATTCTCAGCCACGGTCGTGCCCGGGAGCTGCAGAAATATCCAAAATTCAGTCCCCATTACAAATATCCAGCCGGAATCGTTTCTTTCCCAGCAGCCAGAACTCAATCCCCAACGATTCCTGCAGCGTTCCTGCACCTTCTGCAGACAAAAGGAGGGATATTGCGGTTGGGGTTTATTTTTTGCCTTATTTCTGTGGTTCCAAGGCTTTCTTCTCTCAGTGTTGCAGAGTTCTTCCAATAATAATTTCATCAGTTTCCATGGTTTTAAGCTTTCATTAGAAAAAAGCCAAACCAAACCGAATCTGTGGACGAAAAGATGTGTTTTTTTTTTTTTCTCTCACAAGGAAAATGGAAGAGAAAATAAATATTAGGCATTAATTTAATCAGTAAATAGAATAAGTAAAGCTTAATAAGGATTGAGGGTCTTTTTCAGCACTAAAATAAAAACCACCAGGCTGGAACATGTTTCAATTAGAAGTAAATCTCATGTGCTGCCACTGTATTTAATATAACGTATTGCTAAATATTCTGTGCAATATGTGATGCAAATTATTACAAAGGAGAAAGATAAGCAAATGAAGAGTGGGAATTTTTTTTTAAATATAGTTTTATTTTTTTTTAAAAAAATACATTGTAAATTTTGTAAAACTCTGGTGTCTGGGAGTTTTGTCTGAGCAGCAGCTGTAGCTTTGAGCTCGGTGACTTTGACCTCGTTGTGGCTGAGTTGGAACTTGCTCTCCCAAGTTGAAAGGCGCAGGGTTTGGTGGCAGGAAAAGGTAAAAATAAAAGGTCCGAGGCATTCTGCAGTTTTCCATTGTTGCTCTTTTATTTCCAGGGGTTTAACAGGACCTAATGTTGCACAGTGCTGCAGCTTAAAAGAAAAAAAAAAAAAAAAAATACTTTTACTGCCTTTCTTCCCTGAATCATTTCCAAGGTACTTAAGGATTTATTGGGCCAGATAGCAAATTGCAGTTGAGATGCTGTGTAGTGGCTATTGCTGATTGATTAATTCCTGATCGATTTCTAATTCTGAACTTAAATCCCATTATAAATGCTCGACATTAAAATGCAGTTTCTGCCGAAATCTGATTGCAAGCTCTTCACAAAGTCGGTCAGAATGCCAGTTGGAAATATCATCCATCATATTCCTATTTTTTGGTGGATTTGTTAACCCTTTAATTCCTCGCTAAGGAAATGCTTGGCCATACCTCAGTGCTTTAGAGCAAAGAAATGCTTGGCCATGGGAGGGTTGTGCACAACCCCTGCAAAAACAGGAGACACAATTCCCAGAGCATGAACTCCACGTTAACCTGCACCTCCCACCATTGCCAATTTTTTTTTTTTTTTTCAATTTTTTTCCCCCCTTTTTCCACTTTTCCATTTTGCTCCCTTCTCTGTGAGCCGGGAGGGGGGAAGGCAGGCAGGGTTGAGGAGTTCAAGGCGTGGGTTTCCCCAAGGTACAATCCCAGTTCTGCTGGAGCTCGGGGAGAGGAGCCTCTCTGCCAGCTGTGCCGCATTCCTGCTGCCCTGCCTTTTCCCAAGGCTCCCAAGGAAAGAGCATCCCAGTTCTTCCTCACTCTTGGGAACACACACATTGTTTCAATAATCCAGGCAATAAATGCTAATTAGTAATGCTTAAGGACCCTACCAGTCAGAGTAATTATCATAATTTACCTCTTCCTCGGTAAAATAACATTCCTCGCCGATTTTAAATTTGTAATTTTTTTTTTTTTCCAAATGGTGTTTTCTCCCCCTTTTTTTTTTTCCCCTCTGGAAAGAATTCCTAGTTGGATTAGTAATAAATATATAGCTTTGAGACATGCTTTGTGTATGGCACAGAGAGCTGAGCATGTGTAAAGATTTTCCCACACATCAAAATTTCTTTCAAACCTGAGATTTTTCCTTGGCCTCCCCTCCTTCCCCAGCCCCACCAAAAACCACTTGCAGAGGGAGAACAAAGGAAATCAGGAACTCTAAAGGCATCATTAAGTATGAAGAGCAACAGCAAGACAGAGTGTGATATGACAACATATTTTATGGCACAAAAGTAGAGATAATTAAATAATTCAGTGGTATTCTTAGCTAATTAGCACACAGATCTTTCAGAAGCCATCAAGAAAATGGATCTCATCAAACCTAATAATACGCTGGGTTTCCCGAAGCTCCTGTGTTTTCCAGAATTGCTGCTGCTTCCCCACCTCATACTGTAACACCAAAGGTTGCAAAGAGTTGCACAATTTAATTGGGCTCTTCCTCCAGATCATATTTTCCGTGCAAGGGGATCAGGTGTTTAGAGGAAATGAATATGCAGAGCTGTAATTTTCAGTGTTGGTCAATAGCAGAGGAAAAGATGGCAGCTTCAGAAAAGCCAGCTCCCTTCTGAGGGATCCATTTTAAAGATGAAATTATCAGCCAGGAGCCCTCGTGGGTTCACTGGGATGGGGCTGACTCTTGGCATTTGGAGCTGCTGGATGAGCGCTGGAGTCTGAGATCTTTTTATGGAGTTAATTGGGCTCCTGGATTGGCTGATTTCAGCTTTTTTTTTTTTTGGCCATTGAGAAATGTGTGGCCAAGTCCAGAGGAGGTTTGGGACCTCTGGTTTAACCTGAGCTCCCATTCCAGGGCCAAAACCCAACTGGGGAGAGCTCCATCATCATCTGTGGGGTTGTTTTAGGTCTTTAGGATGGCTACAACTCTTGTGCCATGCAAATATCTTTTTCCTTTGGATTCATGAGGCTTTTTCACCTGGAATCAGTGTCTGCTGATGTTCCTGAGCTCAATCCAGGTTGGCAGTCCCCAGATCCTGCCCATGGACAAGGACCTGCAGGGCATTGATCCTGCTCCTGGAAAACCCAGTGAGGCACGTTCTCAGTAATGAGGTGCATCCAGTATTGCTCAGAATATCTCACTGTATTATTCAGAATATCTCATTATGCTCCTTTGATCTGAATGCATCCCCAAGTTCACGAGAGGCATTTGCAAACTCATTCACTGCCTCTGTGCTTGATCTATTTGGGGTTCCTTTTCCCTCTGCCAAACAAAGGAACACCTGAAAATTTGACTTTGCCAGCCAGTTAAAAATCTTCTGCTTTAAATAATGGAAGGGGATGTGCATCAGTCTTGGATTCAGCAATAATTCTGGTTTTTCCCCTGGGCCCAGACTGAATTTACTCCTGTGTTACAGTTTTGGTGCTTTTGACTCCGTGGATACCCAGATAAGTCGTGCAGTGAGGTAAGATCTTACAGTTTGTGATTTTTGCTGTGCATGGAGGGGAAAAACCTCCAGGCTCCCCCTGAAATTGTCCCTAGAACATGGAAAGAGATTTTTTCCCTGCCCAAAAAGAGGTGGAGACTCCTTTATACAAGGTAATAGGAGGGGAAAAGGCACCCAAAAAAGCAAAGCACATGATGATATTTCTGCCTCCTGGTTTACAGGGCTGCTGTTCTTTAAGCACAAATTCTTCCTCTCTGGAACTTTCCTGCTTGGGGATGAGGTTCTGACATGCCAGGAGAGCCTCTGGTGTTCCCCCACATATAACAATGAAATCCATGGTACTTCTGGGAACAAGTCATGCATTTTTTTTCTCTTCTGTTTTTCTGTCGTTCACCCAATGCTCTGGCATTGTGTTTGAATATACGAGGGCATTCTAACCAATTTTTTTAAAATTATATATATGTATATATAATTTCCAAGATGAAGGAGGAATCTCTGCTTTCCGTGGTTGCAATTCTGCTTGCAATTGTTTTTATTTAACAGCTCTTCCCACACTGCAGTCAGCGAATCTCTAATCTCCTGGACTGAAATGTCTGACACTTCTAGAATCATTTATTTGCTGCCTCGACTCGCAGAGCTCCACCTACAGCAGTGTCTGAGCAGTGGGCTGGTGGTGTACCTGATAGAAATATCTGTTCTCTCAGGGGGTGGGAGGGCTGGGAGGATGAACACGGGCTCTGCTGAGCAGCGTGTGCCTCTCACACCACCCTGTAAGCGACTGCTGAAGGATCTGGGGGACAAGGAGGGGATGAGCTCGGGCTGAGTTCATGCCTTGCTGCTCTGAGTTTGTTCCGTGGCTGCTCCTGCCAAACACCAACACTGGGCAAACCCTGGTGCTCTGTGCTGTTGCATCCCCCCTCTGGAAGGTGGACAGGAGGGCAAAGGGGAGAAGCTCAGCTCGTGAGAGAAGTCTCCAAACTGCTCCCTCTGGCTGCTCCAAGAAGCTGAACTTGCCCTGGAAGCTGTGTCTGGTGCTCCCAGGCCACCACACACTCACCTCTCACCTGACTGCCCTGCTGGTGGCTTTGCTTTTAGGATGAATTATGCAAGAAATGCTGTGAAGCATCAGAAATGCTGAGGATTGAGAAGAGCCTTCTCAGTGTACGAACTTATTTGTGGATAAAGTCACACTCACCTGGATTCCAGCTCCTCCAGAAAAGGACACGAGGTGTGGAAAGGATCACAAATTAATCAGTGGACTTTGGTTTTGCTTTGGTGTGTTTGTATCATGTCTGAACATGCAAAGAACTTGGTTTTCCACAAGGAATCCAGTAAATGGCACCTCTGTAAATCAGTTACTTGAAGTGTGTTTGTCTCATTTGCTCACCCCTTTCTCCCCTTTCCCAGCAGAGCTTCAGAGCACCTCCTTCCCTGCATGGAGTGGTTGGGGCTGGGTTCCTCCTGGGGTTTGGATGCCAGCCTGGGAAGAGGGTTGGTGGGCTCCTGGAGCACCTCCCACACAAAATTTGCCTTTCAATTGAATTGTGTTTTCACTCCACCAGTGTCTGCTTGTTGCATCTCACTGTTGAAGGCCCAAGTAGGAGAAAAAAATCCTGAAATCTGTGTTTTTCTCTCCCCTGTTTGCTGGATAATTCAGAAATAACAGCACAACTTTGGTGTAATTCCTGTTCTCCTTCATCCCCCTTTGCTTTTTTTCACATGGCCTGACCTTCTGTGCGTAGTTTTGGGGGATAATGTGGATTTTGGAAGATGCTGCAGCAAAATTGTAGCAGGAGGGAAGCCCTGGTTTTGAACTAGTTGTGTCCTTCTCACTGTCTACATCAGCATCCAGTTCCTTTTGGAATATATGAACAGACAGCTCAAAAACAGAGATCCAGACCCACTGAAACACAACATTTAGTTCAGCTGCTACAAGTATTCAACAGGAGCTGAAGTCCCCACATTCCTCAGGCAGACAAATGCTCCCTTTCCTCACAGTCAGGGCACACAAGCTGGCACTGCAAAGGCAAATAGGATTGCTGCTGTTTCCCCAGGCTCTGTTTTAGGACATTTTGGGATGGATTTTTCCCTGATTGCAGCGCTCCAAAGCACAGCCTGTGATGTGTGGGGGGCTCTGTGCTGGGGTGAATTCTCTGGGAGAGGAGAGGCAAGAGGAGACTCCGGTGGCAAAGGCAAAGCTCCCAGCAGTTATTTCTCCTGAGGGATCTGCCAGTCCAGCCATGACACTGCAGTGGGACACTGGGGGAGGTGTTTCCACATTTATCTTCTCAGCTGAGATATGAAACCCAAGGTCTCCTCTGTTGTTCAGGGACAGATGTCGAGGGAGAAGTTTTGTTCCTTTGGCACATGCTGTGTGAAACCTTCCCTTATTTTTTAATTTTTTTATATTTTTAAATTCCATTTTTTGTTTCAATACCACAAAAAGAGGCAACAGTGCTGTTGCAGCTGTCTCCTCATCTCAGAAATAATTTTTAAAAAAAGACAAAATATTCTGGGAAGTGTTTGATCCTCTGCAGGTTGGAATGGATGAGGCTGCTGGAAATCAGCACAGAGTTCTAAAATATATGGAGGAATATTGAAGTGTTTTTGTCCACTTGTGCTGGCACCTCATTATTTCATAATTCAGCCCTTCTACAGCAGCTTCACCTGTGGAGCTCCAGCCCCTTTCTGCAGAGGCCTGAATTAACTCTCTCAAGTCCCTCTGGGAGGTGGGTATGGAAATGCCCCTGATCCTGATCCTGAGTCACACAGGAAGAGAATCACATCCCTCATTTTTGCCATCTTTAACCTCTTTTCCTCACTTTGATTTTCCTGATAACGTGTAGTAAGAGAATTGATTTTCAACCCAGCTATTGAAAATATTTATCAAGCACAGTTGTATCAAATATAATCTGAATTAATGGGTTCTTTTGGGTTTTTTTTTTAATCTATTTTTTCCTCCTGGATGGGGGGGGAGACTGGTTTTCCATGCTGAGGGTTTGCTTTGCAGAAGGCCATGGATATGTTATTTTTGAGGGCTGAGGAAGTGCTGAGCACCTCTGCAAACCAACCTGAACCTAAAAGCACTGATTAGAAAGTTTGGCTTAAGCANTTAATGGGTTCTTTTGGGGTTTTTTTTTAATCTATTTTTTCCTCTTGGACAGGGGAGGGGAGACTGGTTTTCCATGCTGAGGGTTTGCTTTGCAGAAGGCCATGGATATGTTATTTTTTGAGGGCTGAGGAAGTGCTGAGCACCTCTGCAAACCAACCTGAACCTAAAAGCACTGATTAGAAAGTTTGGCTTAAGCATTTTGCCTGAGATGGCAGGGCTGATAATTGGATTTCAGCTTGCTGAGACCCAGTCCATTACTGCAGCTATAAATCACCGTGCTGCAATCACTCCTCTAATGCACCCTCAGTTTTAAAATGTTTCCTTTGCAGCCTTTTCCATCTGTGCCCGTGAAGACACCTCCAGGATAGGTAATGTAGCAGTGGGGGGATGAAGCTGTGCCTTCAGCAGCTCAGAGTGCACTGGAAGTTGGTGACTCCCACCCTTCAAGCAGTTTTTGGATGCTTGGAGCTGAGTGTGCTGCATTTGGCAGCTCGCACAGCTTTTAGGAAAGATTTTTCCCTCTGTTAACTCACGTTAGTCAGAAGAAAAGTCCCACAGAAAAATTGCACAGGCAAATCTCGGCTTAATCAAGACTTCTTGAGGTGCTCAGGTTGTTTTGACCTCAAGACTCGAAAGTTGCAGAAGTCCAGCTTGCTAATTTATTTATTTTTTTAAAGAGATCGTGATAAAGCCCTCACTGACTCTGCACATATTTTCCTCTATCACTGAATTCTGCCTCCCAGCCAGCCGGGCCTCATTGTAGATAAACACAAGAGCAGAGAGGAGACTCTGGGGGTACCAGCACCAGGGAATTCCCTGGGATAAAGCACAGGCTTTGCCATGGGCAGCACTGACTCTTTTTGGGATCCCTGCACTCCCAGCTCCATCTCCAGCGCTCACTGCAGAATTCCCTTCATTTATTTTTATTTTTAATGTAAATCTTGCCAGAGGGCCCAGGAAGGCCCAGCCCAGAGAGGCTTGGAGGCTGCAGCTGAGGGCTTAACCAGGAGGGCAATTCCATGAGGGAATTTCTGGGTTTGATAGCAGCCTGCTCCTGTTTTTACATCACCAGAATTGCCTTTCCTATCCTTTCCTTTCAACTTTTCCCTGCCTGCTGCTAAAACAAAAGTAGAGACAAAGGTAAAAGAAGACAAAGGTAACAGCTCTCTGGTGACCACCCCACCCCTCAATTAGCAATACCTAAGCAATTAATCCCTGAAATCCTCAGCATTGGTGGTGCCTCCATGTTTCTTCTATAAACCCCTGTCTTTTTACTGCTACGGGAGACACAAACCCAGAGATGTTTAAAAGAACGAGCACTTAAACCTGCTCTTTTCTGTTTTTAAATGAATCTGTTTCTGAGTTTTGGTTTTTTTCTCTGTATCTGCTGCCTTCAGAGCCTTGCCTTGTTCCTGAGGGCTGGACTTTGATGGATTCAAAACCCACACATGCACTGGAAGGAATTCTTTGCTGAGCTTACCCCAATGTCATTGTCAAAATTGCACCAGGCATCATTTTGACCCAGGGACAGTAAGATCAGATGTTAAAACACTGAAGCAAGAGCTCAGCAGCAGGAGGTCTCACTCCTGCTGGGATCAGTCCAGCCAGCCCTCCCAGACATTTTTTATCCATACCAAGAGGAAGTTTGGAACTAGATTTAATCTGTTTCCCAGAAGCTGCTGATGCTTTCATGTAAAAATGAAGAGTTTGCTGTCAAGACAGGAACAAATTTTTGGAGCCATCAGGGGCCTTTTCCCTGATTTGTGTCCTGAAGAGATGAACCAGTTTGGGATAGGGTGGCCAGAATGGTTAATGCTCTCCTTCCAAATACACATCTCGAATTCCCTTCCCACCTAAACACGCCCTCAGCCCCTGCCCCGAGCTTAGGAACGCAAGAAAAGGAGAATTAGGCCACACCTGAGCACTCAGTGCTCCTAAAGTGACCCAGCTGAGTAAACCAAAGGGATTGCACCAAGCCTTTCATCTCCTAATGGGATCCCTTTGTGTTGATTTTAGCACTTTCTCCTCTTGGCTGAATGAAAGAACCCACTGCACTAACACCAGCCTTTCATTGTTGTGCCGCGTTGTTCATGAATTATTCCAGTTTCAGGGTTATTTTTGCTTTGGAGTGGAGCCTTAGCCTAAAATATTTGTCAAACAAAAGACAGGAGCATTGTTTTTTCCACTTCCTGTCTGTCTGTCTGGAGCTGTGGGTCCGAGCAGCTTCCAGCTTGGAGGATCCACCTGATAATTTATGGGGATGGGATGGTGTGAATCAAGAACTTGGCATCCAGAGACTTGCATGTGTTCTAGGCAAGCTCCAGTCCTGCTCCCCATAAATTATCATTGCTCACCCATCCCTAGAGAATGTGGGAACACCAAAATCCATGTCCTGGGTCTCTTTAAACTGCAGGCGAAATTTGGGCTTGGTTTCTCCTTCTCTCTCAGAAGACTCAGCAAAGGGTGTCGAGAACTTGGTCTCACCTTTGATGAATAAAATCTTGTGACATTCAGATCTCCACTTAAAAGGAACAGAACACAGAGGTAACAGCAGAACCGTGTGATCAGGGAAATTCCCCTGCCCCCTCAGGAAAAAACGGATCAGGCCCTCTAATATGGCACAAACTGACATCTCTTTCCTAAAAATAGCTGTCTGCTCATTCAGTCACTGGGCTAATCCAATTGCCTGAACATTCTTGGGTGCTTTATCATTTAAATGGTAATAAATCACAGCGTGCCACGAGCTGGATGGAGCTGCCTCGAGTTACACTCCCACCAGGAACATGCGGGGACCAGATGAAATCAGGGTGACATGATGTCATTGAGCTGAAAATTCAATGCATGCCCTGTTTTGTCTTTAAAAGTTGGCTTGAAGGTCTCTTTAAAATTAGGGGGATTTTCCAAAAATCGCTGCCCCTGTCACATTTTGATTCACTGTTTCTTCCCATCGTTATTTTAAATAATGAGCACATGGGGCCTGCTTGTAAATCCATGGAACTCTATTGAAAAATTACTATTGATTCCAGACTTTGGACCTGCCTGATCAAGAATTTTGCAGTAAAACGTGGAAGAACAACCATCATGCAGATTTTAGGGCAGCTGAACTAACACCCTAATGCTCCCATGAGCTCCTCAGGAATATGCTTCCACAGACTAATACCCTGCATTGTTCAGAAAAATTTCCTTAGATTTAGTTTCCCCTGGTTTATTTCTTAAGAAAAACTAATGGGATAAACGAGTTTTAACTCTCCTAAGCAGTCCCTTGTTACTCAGAGCAACATTCCCCTGGACCACCTTAATGAATTCCCTCCTCTCCTTGGTTTTATACATGTTTCAGATATTTATACAAGATGTATGAACATAAAAGGATTATTCATAGCATTATTGTTTCTGAAACAGGGGACTAAAGCTAAACATAATCTGGTTCAATCCCCAGCTGATATAAATCATTCCTGCTCTCCTGGAAGTTGCTGGATGCTGTGCTCCCAGTCAGGAATTGCTTTCTGCAGGGATGGGAGAAGGCAGAGCACTGGGTAAAACTGGTGGAAACAAAATGAGGTCGCCTGTGGATGGAAATTCATCCCAAAGTTTGGCTCTGCTGCCAGGGGGGAAGGTGTGATGAGGTTGTGGTTCTGCTCACAGGTAAAGGTGGGGTGGAAATGCAGCAGCACAGAAGTGAGGCTGACCCAGTTCCCTGGATAAGAACCCAGAGCCCTCACTCAGCTCCATCCCAGGAACTGCAAATTCTGTGGTTTAGCTGCTTCAGACCCAGATACATCTCCTGCTCTCCCCTGCAGTGCACTTCAGCCCTGTCCAGTTCTGCCAAATTTATCACTGCAGGGTTTCCACGACCAAAGTGAAGCCCCTTGGGTCGGTACAGCTGGTGATGGGCAGAGCTGGGGCGTAGGGATGGGGAATTTCACATCTCACCCACTGTCCCCAGAGTAAAAGGGAGATCGAGGGAGGGAGTGACTTGATAAGAAAGATGATGAGAGTGGAATGGGAAACTGAAGGAGAAAAATGTGGGGAAAGGGGAGAATAAACCAGCGAGGGCTCTGTCTGCCATTATAAAGGGAAGGTGCTGGCCAGCATCAGCCACTGGCAGCAGGTCCCTGTCCCAGTGCAGGACATTGCTCAGGCACTGGAGTGTCCCAGGGGATGGAAGAGGTCACTGCAGTGCAACTCCAAAGGAGGGCAGAACCCACCTCCCTCACCTGCAGCTGCCCAGCAAGGTCCACTGCACCTTAACCCGCCCTGTTTAACCCCAAATCGAGACGGGGCAGTGCAGGCAGCAGTGCTGGCAGTCAGTGGGAGATGCCAGCCCGATCCCCCCGCCACTGCAGCTGCTGAAAATAGCCTTGGAGAGAAGCTCTGCTGCAGTCAGAGCACACGAGAGGAGCTCAGGGTTCCACCCTTCTTTCCTCACATACTTTGGAGGAGTTAATTAAAGGAGGCTGGGATCTGAAAAGTGAGAAGCACCATTGCCAAAGCAGCTCCTCCATGTTCCTTTTATTGCTCCTCTGACCTGAACACGAGCACAGACCTCATTCCTGCTCCCTCCATGCCATATTTCCACAAACTTAATGGTTAAAATGTGGGAAGCAGCAAGAGATTATCAGATGCTCAGATAAGATGGATCTAATGGCTGAGTTGCAGTTTATAGGGTAAGTACAATCATTATTTAAACCCCCCCCTCCCCTCTTTTGCAGGCACAGGGAAATTGAATTATTTACCCCAAATTTCACATGAAGTCATTCAGAGAGTGAGGGAATTGGCCAAGGTAATAACATGTGCAGAGTTCCTGAGATAAAGAGGATGTGGAATTGAGACCAGTGCACCTTCTTTTCCTGTACCAGATGAATGTTCATGGCTATCACCTTGTTGTGGAAGAGATTTTTCCCCTCCCATCCTGTGAAGTCTCAGCCAGTTATGATGTACTGAAGGAGCAGAGACAAAATCTTCAACAAATGGGGCCAGGAAGGAAACAGCTTTAATTCTTTGGCCAGAAAGCCTCTCTGATGAGCAGTGGTTTACATGACTACACACAGACAAGAACCCTCTGGGCTTTTTTTAAAGTCTTGTGGTCTTCATATTTATAGGAGAAAAATGCCAAGAAATATCAAAGCTGTATCTTGTCTCGCTTTGTTAGCACGATTCCCCAGCCTGCAGAGTTCATTCTTTTTATGGGACATGCAGGAACCCCTCTTTCCCCATCTGTTTCCAGTGAGGACCATCCAAGCTTGGCACAGAGACCCTCCAAGAACTTTCAGCAAGGCCTTCACCCTCTGGCCTCCAAGCTGAAAGTCACCATGGCCCTTTCAGGCTTCAATTCCTGGTAGGAAGTTTGGTTTTCATGCTTTACTATGGTTTTCCTCCCAACTTTGATCTTCACTCCTGGGAGTCTCATTTACACTCAGCTGCATCCTCGTCTCTGGCCTTAATCTTTCATAACGGAGTGCCCTACTTATCAAAGTGTGACAGCTCTCCTAACCCCCCACCCACTCCCCAGCAGAGATGCAGGAGACTCTCCCACTGTTATGAAAACAGATAAGTTAAATTGGCTAAGCTGCTTCTTGTCACACTCCAAATATTTGGTCTCCTCTGTCACGACAGCTTGAGGCCTCCGGCTTGAGGCCTTCAGCTCTCCAGCAAGAGCCCCCAAATGTGGAGTGGCTGAGGGGTGTTTTTCAGGGTTTCTATGGATAACTGCCTCATTTTGGCTCTTCATCTAGCTAGATGCTGCTTTATTCTGGAATTACAGAATTATAGGGTGTCCTGAGTTGGGAGGGACCCACAGGCATCATCAAATCCCACCCTGTCCAAACGCTCCTGGAGCTCTGTGCCCATTCCCTGGCTCAGAGAATGTTCAGTGGCCGGATCATCCCTTCAACCCCAAAAAACCAAAATGTTGGCTTCCTGATACCTGGGGAATGTTCAGCGCCCAGCACCCTCAGGGGAAAGATCCTTTTCCAAATACCCAGCAAAACCTGCCCTGGCACCCCTCCCAGCCATTCCCTCAGGTCCTGGTCACAGAGGGCAGAGCTTTGAGGGCCACCTCCAAGGCTGATAATTCCCATCTTGTGCCCATGTGAGAAAGTGGCAGCAGCAGCTTTGTCAGTGTGAATCAGCAGTGCCAGCATTTGGGATGTGGTGCAGGAGTAACCAACCCTCCCCTCAGCCATGCAGAGCAGGACACAATCTCCTCCTGGCTCTGAGCTCCTGGAAGAATCCCTCCATGGGAAAAGGACTGGTTAGAGGTTTATGAGCAATGACTTCTTTTGGGGGGGAAAAAAAAATAAAAATTGGAATGTCTTGTTTATTCTTTTATTAGAGGGAACAGAAGGCTGAAAGTGAAACTTGAAAATTGCCTCAAAGGGAGAAGCAGAGCTGGGAGCACATAGTTCCCAGTGTCCACTGGAGATGAGGCCCACCAGACAGCTCTGGGATTCTTCTCCAAGAGAAAAATTCTCTCGTGCCAGCTCCATCTGACAGGGAGGGGATCTGCTGGGCTGCAGGGTATAATACATTTTGCCTGCATTTGCTGGCCTGCTGTGGGTTGGTGACAGGTTTTTTCCTCTCAGCTTCCTCCCCAGCAGTCCATTTAGAAGTGGTTCATATTTTGTTATTACCTCTGATGGTTCTGCAAACGGCCGTATCTAGGAGTTAACTCTCATTTATGATCTCCTCGTAATGATAAAGTGGTTCTTTTAAGAGTCCTGTTGCTTGCCAAAAACCTATTATTGCAAAAGTCTGAAGCCATTTCTGAAATAATTTATTGGACAACTGCACTCGGAGCAAGAAGCTCTCATTTAATACCAGTATTTAAATACATTTTAATGTACCCATAACCAGAAAACCCAGATGCCACGGATATAAGCTTAGCATTATCTTTCTCTTTGAAAGAATCATTTTCCCCAGTCCCTACTAAACATTCCCTTCATCCCTGAAGCAGATTTCAGGAAGGACACTTGGAGAAGTTTGCTGAGCCAAGGGATCTCCACGAAGAGGAAGCAGCACAAAAGGACAGACAGGTGCAAAGACAGCAAAGCTTCTCTTGCCTATGTCCAGAGCTTCCCAGAGGGAGCCGAGTGGGCTCTGGAAGCTGTGCTGGCATTTCAGCATCAATGAACCAGGGCTGGAGCTGGTTCACGTGCACAGCTGAGGGGTGCAGGACCATCCATGGAAGTGAAAGGAAGCTTTGCACTCTCCCAGAGACAGTTCTTACAGGGGCTGCCATGAGGTCAGACCATGCAGGGTGAGTTTGGGCCCAGCTGCAAAATTGATTTATTATATAGAGATGTGTTATTTCACATTCAGATCTCATCCTCTCTCCCTCAAACACCGAGTCATTCACAAACAGGAAAGCCTTGCTGAGATATTTCCTTTTTGTGAGTCTCTCAGATTAAGGATTAGTCGAGTTTTGCTTTCTTTATTTTTTTTTTAATTATTATTTTTGTTTTAAATCACATGAGTTGTGTGACTCACGAGGGTTGTAGGTGGTATTTGTTTTGGTGTCTGGAACCCTGGCTTGCCTTTGTCAGGAGATTGATACAACATTGGTTTTGGCCGGGGGCAGGGGAGGAGAAAGGACATCACTTAGCAGATACTTAAAATGTGGTCAGGCTCTGAAAAGCGACTCTTAGAAATGACATTGTGGTTTTCCATATTTATTTTCTCTCAACAGCTTCCAGGAACAATCTGCTGAGCTCACAAATCCAAAGGTGATTTGTTGAGCTGTCACCTCTCCGTGGAGGGGTTTGAAAACCCCGCTCTTTTCCAGGGGCCTCTTCCATCACCACTGTTAATAAGGATTCCAGGGCTGGAAAGTGCCTGACACGCTGCTGATGGATGCTCAAGGCTGAGTAAACTCCAGCTTTTGCTCTGCCACAGCTCCCTCTGCTTATCAGGGATGAGAAGGAGCCAAAACTCAGCCCCAGATCGAGTTAACACAGAGGTGCACGGAAGGAAGAATAAAAAGCAGGATGGTCTAGTGGGTTAAGAGAACTCTGAGGCCTTAATTCAGTCCCAAATTTAAAATAATCATGGTGGCTGTGCTCTACACGGCCTCACTCGACTCTGAGAAAAGCAGTGTAGAATTAGTCAAAATTATTAATATGTAGATAATGTCTTATAGCAGGATTGCTTTTTTTGACCATAGCAGGCAGAAGAACTGCCCAAGGTTTCAAGGGGCATTTCCCAAAGTTTCAAGGGGCATTTCCCAAAGTTTCAAGGAGCATTTCCCAAGGTTTCAAGGGGCATTTCCCAAGGTTTCAAGGGGCATTTCCCAAGGTTTCAAGGAGCATTTCCCAAATGGTTTTCATGGTTCTGCCATGAGACTTCCCAAATGGTGAAAGACACCTGTGCTACATGATGGGGGAAAATAGAATTGATGTGTGGTAGCTGGGGAAAGGCTGCTGTTTAATGTGTTATGCAAATCTCCTGATTTGTGGGAATTAGTGACTCCAATAAAGCAGAACTCATTTTCTTCCTTGCTCACAATGCACAAGCAGGAGAATGCAGAAAGGATAGAAAAGGGAAATAGAAAAAAAAAATCTGAACGAATAGAAAAAGGATATTAAAAAACCCCTTTTTGCATTGTACAAAACCAATTTGGGGGTTACCAGATCATCAGGAGTAACACCTTCAGGTACTATAAATGCAGCTGGTGACAAATTCTAGTGCAGATTCCTGCTGCTTCTCAAAAACTGAATGGAAAAGAAGGAATAAGCCAACTTTCAAATGAAGGGTTTGGAAACAGCACGCAATAAAGACAAGTTTGTGATTACCCTGGTGACCACTTGCTTGGATGGAGAGTGGAGGAGCAGCCACATCATTCCTTCAACCCCCAAAAACCAAAATGTTGGCTTCCTGGTACCTGTGCAGGAGCTCAGCTGGAACACGGAGACGACATTGATCCAGCTCCAAAACTTTGTGTAATTGGATGAAATGCCACATTCCCTCCCCAAACACCCAGAGCTAATTAGCCCATGTGGAACGAAGCTGCTGCTGCTGCCAGAGCTAGCAGGGGTTCCTCTCCTCAGTGCCACGCAGACACAGGCGTGGGGTGACAGCCAGGCAAAAATAAACCAGCACGACCAAAACGTCCTGGGCTTGCCACAGCAAAAAAACCAATCACACAAGTGATGATATTGAGAAAAATCTCTTCATTTCTTCCATGGAAAACATTCAAAGGCGGTCGAGATGCCAAAAAATTAAGTCATTCTTTTATAACCCATTAGGCTATGGAGAAAAATGAGGGATGATCACTTCCTTTAGATACCTTAAAAATCAGGTAACTGCCTTGCCCATGTAAAAACATGCATAGGTTAGGAATTTTTATTTCCAGAACATGTCATCTCTATGACTGACATGCTCAGAGTATAATTTTCCTGTGCAAAGGTGGAGTAATTTTGGTTAGGCAACATTAATTGCTCTGCATTCTTTTTTAATTGAATTAAGTACATTTTAAATCAGTGTTTTCAGAGAAAGCTCGTTGGGAAAAAATTTGGCCTAATGAGACCTGAAGTTGTGAGCCAGGAACCCAAAGTCCTTTATTCAAGTGCTGTTAAAGCCTGGTCCAAGCTGAAGTAGGAGGAAAGAGTCCCCTGGACTCTTCAAAGGCTCTGACTCAGGCAGCTTTTTCTCTGTGGCGGTTTCCTCATCTTTAAACTTGGCAGAAATGCCAATTTCTGAGGTACAGGAGCCTAATGATTCACCCACACTGCGCAAGGAGCACGGGGAGTTTTGCCTGAGGGACTGCAGAGAAATTACAGGAGGTTTATTTTATCAACAGCTCTTCCACAAAACTGCAGGAGTGAAGTTTAATCTGCGAACCCAGGAGGTTAGGGAGAGAAGACATCCGTAAAAATCTCTGGAGGGAATGGAAGAGGGTGAAACACGAATATTGTGAGGTCTCAGGTTACGGGGCTGAGGAAATTTGCTACAGGTTTAGTTCCTGGGGCTCGGGTAGGCAGAGTTTTTGGCTCAGCTGGGAATATTTTGAGTTTGTGAAGCCACTTACACCGTGCATCTACAGCTTTGCAGTTTGGGTATTTTTTGTAAACCCAAGGTTTGTGAGAGTGTTGATTCTATTTGATTCGAATTGATGGGTACAAAGGAGGCAGTTTTAGCTCATCTCCACAAGTCCAAGCTGAACCAAGCCCAGATCCAGCCATCCTGGGGTTTAAATTAAATTTAATCCCAGGTTGGGGCTGGTGAACTGACCCCCCTTGAGCTGTTCTGCTCTCCCCAGCTTTGTCCCTGTGAGACAAAACCAATTCCTGTGGGGATGGCTCTGATCCATGAGGACTTCAAAGACTTTCCCAGACCCAGGTGAAGCTCTTGAGTAAATCCTTGGTGATTTCTTGGGCTGATGGGGTCTTATTTAACCACGGCATCCCCACCCTCAGCTCCCAGCTATGGCCTGTCCGGGGCTGAGTGTGACTGGGAGGAACTGGGAGCAACGCTGCCGAGCCACCTCCCGTAAAGGTGAGTGCTCTGAAAAGTACTTTTTAAAGCTTTTTATTTCCTCACACACACACATTTCTGGAACAAAGAGAGCATTGGGGAAAACAGGGCTGGAAGCTTATTGACAAATGATAGCTGCAACTGCAACCCAGACACACACAGCGAGCACAGATTACAGTAATTTTAATTGCTTGTAATGCAGCCCCCTCTCCCCCTCCTTGCTCTCTCCTTCCTCCTCCTCCTGTGCTCCCT
>VYXF01006610.1:22132-42241 GCA_013397295.1 Polioptila caerulea
CTGAAATCTCTTATACTGGAGTAAAAGAAGCTGCTGGAATTCTCTTTCTGCCAAGAATTGCCAGGAAAACCAGTTTATTTCTATTCTGATTGCAGAATTAGCATCTCCTGCCTAAAAATATCTGAAATTAGGAAGTGCTAGTGAAAGGCACTTCCCTAATTCCTGGTTATGTTTTTCCTGTATGAGGAGAAGTGGCCACAGCTAAAAAAAATTAAGGATTTTGGACTTAGATACTCAAATGATCCATTGTAAACTGTCAAGGGAAAATGTGAAATTTCCAAGTCCCACTTTTACTTTCAGAAAGAGCTTTAAAAGCTGAAATAAATCTTCATTTCCACATCAGAACCAGCAGAGGATCGTTTTTGTCCATCTGGTAGATTTTTTTTTTTTTTTGGGAGTTGTTAAATCCATAGAAATGTCTTAATTTATACATTACAACAACTTTTCTAATTTTTTCAGGCTTCTCCCAGGGCAGATTTTAAATTTAATTGAATTAAGACAATGAGGGAAACTTTATTTCATACAGCAGGAAAAACCAAATGGCCCCATTCAAAAAGCCACTTCTTCCTTTTTTGAAATTTCCTTCCCAATTTCCATCAAGATTAAAAATTTCTGGCTGGGGAATTGGTTTAATCATTAGGTCCAATATGTTGCCAGACCAAATATCTGCAGTGGTTTAAGGAAGCATCAATCTTTGAGGTCTCTTTTCTCAATTAAATCCATAAAAAACTCCAAATGTTGTTTTGTTTCATTAGCAGTTAAGTGTTTTGGCAAAGATTTCAGGCAAATTTTGCAGCCTTTCCACCTTTTCCCTCAAATTCTTGCAATCAGGCTGTTTTAAATGCTATTAATTGATCATTCCTCTTTTAATTTTCCCCAAAACATTTCTTCTCAGGAGAAAAATGTGATTAGAACCACACCCAGCACAATCACCTTTAAAAGCTCTTGTTCAGAAAATGAAGCAGAAATCCTAAATTGGATGAGGATTTAAATTTTGGAGGAAAAAAAAAGAACATGATAAAAATATATGGAATTTTTTTCTGTTCTTCCTATTTGTTTCAAGCTGATCATTTTAGGCATGGAAGTGCATGGGACAGAAATTCCTCACCCCCAATAAATGGGATGCAGTTTAGGGAAGTTAGAGCAGGATTTTACCCCCCAGCTGCTGCTAAATTCTTCTTCAATTCTTAATTTAATGACCAATATAGATTTGCATAGAAAAAAAGAGCACCAGAAGGAGGAGAAGTGTAGAAATTTCCCTGTGTCTGTGGCTCCCACTGCTATAAATAAAGGTTTCCCTGTGCACCCTGCCCAAGGATGAGTGTGGCACTTTGGGTTGTATTGGTATTTTAGCATTAATTTTTAGCAGCAGCCAGACTGCTGGGTTTTGATTCTCTTTTTCCTCCTCATCAGGGACTTTGTTGGTAGAAATGAAATGAAATCTTGGTGCAGGATTGGGACCTGAAGCAATTCCAGACCCGAGTGCCAGGTGCCCATCCTGAGTCTGAAAAGGGTGAGATGAGGAAAGCGACACCCAAAACTTCTCATTGCCTCCTTCCTTTTGAAATCCTTGATTCTCTTTGGGCTTTTTTAGCAAATTTTCCTCCTCAGCCACAAGTTCCAAAATCATCTTCCTGTGTCCACCCCTCTTTTTGATGCTGTCCCAGATCTCCCTGATTTCAGGAGCTGTTTCATGCTAAAACGTTGCCAAATTGGTGGTCAGGACTCTGTTGCTGGAGAGTTGGAGGTCTCTGAGATATAAAAAGAATTTCTAGCTCGTGGCAGAGGTCAAATATTGTAATTTTTACCTCGGCTGGGTGCTCTGAGGACTGGGAGCTGTGGCTGGGGTGGGGAGAGAGCTGTGCCCTACTTAGGAGTGGAGCCCTGGCCCTGCTGGCAGGGGGTTATTTTGTTTGCTTGTTTGGATTTGGGAAGCCTCGAAACAAAGGCAGCTCCAACCAGGCCGTGCTCATCACAAAAGCATATTTGTAAAGATATTTACTGATAGGAGTTAAACAGAGCAGAAAATATATTTTATTAGGGGTTTTTTTGGGTTTTTTTCTGGTGGTTCAGGTGGTTTTTTCCTCACTGCCTTTGCTGCACGTGAGAGGAATTTGGATGTGTTCGATTCAGTCCATGATTTTAGGGCAGGATCATTTCCTTCAGTTTTTTCAAAAGAAAAAGGAGCCAATCTGGTGTGTGGCAGCAAACAGGGGCTGATCTCACCATTTCAGGGGATATAAAACCTCCTGTCTTGAGCATTTCTGTCAGGACCCCTTGGGGAAAGTGGAAGAGAAGCCGGGAAAAAACAAAAAAGCTACAAAGGCAATTTTAAAAATGACATTTTGAAATGCCTTTTAATGAGCAACTCTGCTAAAAGCACCTGTCATTTCCTCCCAAAGAACTTGTCCTGGTGCTTTGGTGGATGCTTTCACCATGCTTATTTGTGGTAGACTGGATTAAATATAGTTCTGGGCATGCAATTTCCAGCAGAAATCCTATTGAAATTCCTTCTGGAAATACAGATTCCTCGCAGGACCAGTGGATTTGTCCATCTGTGGGTAAAAAAAATCACTCCCCAAATCTCCAGCTCATTGAACAAGGTCCCATTTTGGCTCAGCTCTGACAGCTCTTTGACCAGCCACATGTCACTGCTGGCTACAAATGATCAGCAATTCCCCCAAAATCAGAATTTGCCGCTTCTTTGTTAGCTGGGAAAATTGGTCACTTCCGTATGAAACAACAGGAGAAACATGGGCAGGCTCCCATCTTCATTCTTTTTAATAATTTAGCTGCAAATAGGTAATAATTCTTAGCACTGAAAACAACAATGTACACAAAAATCTCTGTTTTTCCAAGTGATTTGATCTATGGTGGAGGAAAAGGGATGAATTTGGGGAGAATTATTGTGAAGAATTTTAGGAAACATTCCTCGTGCAAATCTTGTCTCTAATAACTGAGCTTCATGCACTTGTGGCTGTATTCTCACATGAATAAACATATCCAGGGAAAAACTCAGTGCAGATGGATTTTTGGTCTTATTTGAGCACACCTAGAGAAAAAATAAATTATCTTTTCTCTCTTTTTAGCATCTTCATTTAAAATAAACCGCCTCAAAAGTATGATGCTGAAAAAACAAAGGAGAAAGAGCAGCTCTTAAAGGAAATGCTCTTAAACATAAGGATATGAGATAATGAAATGGGCTGCTGGGATAAGCATATTTATTGGGTTTGTTATGTATCAAATGTAACAAAAGTAAAGTGTCTGAAGAACTCCATGTGTGGTTCCTTCACACTCTTTGATCACACAATTCCCCCTTTAATTCAGATGCAGTAGAGCTTAAGTGGCTTCATTGATGTGTTAAGTGTGGAATGATTTTTGTATAAAATAAAAAAAAAAAAAAGAAAAAAGAAAAAGGGGGAAAAAAAAAAAGAGCCCATTATGTGTCCAGAAAAGCCTTGTGTGCACTTGTTTATTGAGACAGGAAGTCGCTTTCCCACACCGAACAACGGTGCTGAAACACTGAAAAATTGTGTAGGGAAGAAAAGTAAAGGAAACTTAATTTTCTACCTGGCAGAAATCGGCCTCCGGAGGAAGAAGTAGACAATGAGATTGGGCTTCAAGTGAAGAATAGAGGCTGATTGATTTTAGGAAAATGCTCCCCAGCATTTATAGAGGGGGTTCATGTGCTGCTTTTGTTAGGAAAATGGGAGGCTTTGGTACAGGCTCTTTGTGCTGCTGCTGGAGGAGCAAACCCCCAGCAGAAGGGCTGCCAGGTACAAACACGGCATTTCAATAGATATCAGAAAGAAAAGAGCCACTTTTAGGTCATTCCTTCCCAGTTGATCACTGGCAGGGATCTACGTGAGGCTCTCTGTAACAAAGGCTCGGATGCTGCAGTGGTGTAAAATCAGGAGAGTCGCTTTTATCCGAGACAAAGGAGCGACTCCCAGCTCCCACACCTGATGCCCAGGCCTGAATTTTAATATCTAAACCAGCAAAAAATCAATCAGAGGGGCTGGTTTTTAGGCTGAGGGTTAATATATATTTACTCCCACCCAGGAATTGTAACAGGAATAATCTCAACCCCTAATATTCAGATTATCTCGGTCTCATCCTTGGTCAGTGTTGTGGGCTGAAGGTGAAATGGGGAATGCAGATGTTTGTGGGTGTTTCAGGAGCAGCTGTGAGTGCCCACAAAGGTCAGGGGTGCAGCAGGCCCAGTGCTGTGGGCTCAGAGCCCAGAGTTGGAATCGGGGCAAGCAAACCCAAGGGCTGAGGAGCCAGAGTGGCACAAAGACATCGAGTGCCAAAGGTCACCTCATCCATAGGCAGCAGAGGCCAGGCTAAAGATGAGAATTTGCAGGTTCTGTGTTGCTGTATTTTCATATTTCCTGGCTTTTTTTTCTGGATTTACTCAGCAAATAATGCTCTGCCACCGTTGTGTGCTTTTGTGCTCAGCGCCGAGGTCTCTCTTGGCTTTGGAATCTTGTAAAAATGTGTGGTTTCCTCGGCCCTGCTGCCAAAACCAGGGCTATTCAAACCAAACAAACACAAAAGCCCTCCCAAATGCAGAGTGGGCTTCGTAAATATTACCTTGAGGTGGATTTGTGCAGAATGGTCGGAGGGAGAAATCTGAAATCTTCTCTTTGCCCCAAACCAGGTCTGCAGGACTCAAGGACACCCACCCTGGCTTTGTCCCCCCGATTGCAGGGCACTTGTTTCTTTTACCTGGATGCCAAATCTCCTCCCAAATGTGTGTCCTGGACTTCAGGATTTTTACCAGCCTCTGTTTAATCCTTGGAAAGCAGGACTGGCAGGGAGACCAGCCCGTTTTCCTGCCACACGTGCGCCTTCCCTCTGGCACACGCAGCTCCCCCTGCCACAACCCTGCTCTCCCAGAGTCTGTTCCAGCCCGTAGAAAACTCTCCTTCCTTTCAGCACCATCTCCCCACACCCAGCACATTCCTTTCATGTGCTCAGCTCCATGGCCTTATCTCTCCCTCTCGCCCTAATTATGAAATGTGTGGTATGTTGCTGCTCCGTGAGAACAGAGAGAGCTGCAACTGGGCAGAAGTTAAAGGACTCCTCTTATTTCTCTTCAGGCAAGTCAGGGTCAGGATAAACTGGCAGTCCTTGGTTGTTTGGGTGGGGTCTTTATTCTCCTTTTCCTTGAGAATGGAAATAAATTCAAATTACCATCAAACCCATAAGTGAAATCTTGATTTTGAGGATGGTTCAAGGAAGGCTGAGCACTGATTTTGGGTCTGAAGTGTCAGTCACACCTGACAGACACTGAGACAGCCCAGAGGATTTGGATGTTGAGCTCCTGAGCTCGACCTGGGGCTCTGGCTGTCGTGGTCTTGCTGCCTCTTTCCGTCAGCACGGATTTTCCTCTCTGCTCCCGAGAGCTGCAGGACCTCGGTGTGGAGCAGGAGAATTCCCGTGTCTGGCGGGCGTGTGCTCCTTAAAACACAACTGTCAGACTCTTTGCAGTGGGCTTTCCAAAGGGGATCACCACTGCCTTCTGCCTGCTTCCACCAAAAGTGGCTGGAGCAGCAAGGCAGGGAGATGGACGGAAATGCCACTGGGAAACGCCGTGGATCGGAGAGATCCTTGGAGTTGGGCAGAACCCCCCTCTCCCCCAATTATTTGAAATCCCAGGCTGCATTAGCCTGGTCATCCGTTGAAAAAGAAGAACATATTCGTGACCTGCCATCCATTCCTGCTCCTCCTGACCCTCCCCCTAGCCCCACTTTGTCAGCCCTTAGTGAACCAAAAACTGGCTTTTCTGATTTGAATCATGATTCAGCCTGATGCGATTTGAAATGCCTGAATTCTTAACCCCCTGCATGATGGGATTTTATCTAATGGAAATGCCAGCAGCCTTTAAGTCAGGCATGGCAGAGCCTTGCCAGCCGCTCTACCCAGCATGCTAAATAAATGATAAATATTGTTGCACATATGTTACATCTGTCAAAAGTCTCAGCATCACGCAATCATTGTGTGGCCTTTATAAGGTGATGAAAGGAGTAAAAACAACAACAAACCCTAATGCAAACATCAGAGAGGCATTCGAGATTCCCTGACAGTGCAAATAAAATTCCCAGTTGGTGAAATAGGCTTTGAGGAAGGGGGATATCTTTGCTGGGTGAGGTAAAGAGCTGAAAACACTGGCTGTGCTGTGGATTTAGAGACTTTCTATCAGGTCAAGTAGCCCCCAGCTCCTTGCACTGTAGTGGGGATGGTGCTTTTATTCTTTTCATTTAAGAGGTCCCAAGTTCTGCTTTTAAACAGCAGGTTCAGGTGTGGGAGGAGAAGAGAAGTAAATAAAGAAAACTCTTCATGATGTTACTCTAAATGCTGGTGTGTAGTCTCACCTTGCTCTGAGATGTTTCAGCCTGCTGAAGGTTGGGAAATCCGGTTTTACCCTTCCCCAAGGCAGGAATTTTTAGCATCCCTTGCTCCAGGAGGGGCAGGCACGGGGAGCTGGGCTCAGCCCTAATGCCAGGGCCCCGCCGATTCCGTGTGTGCCCCAGCCTTGCCAGGGTCACCTGGAAGGGCAGCCCAGCCCTGCAAAGGTCCCACCGTGCCTGGGGGAGCAGGAGAGGGAGGAGAAGGCTGTCAGTCTGCTGGGGCACGGCTCTGCTGCTCTGCACCAGCCGGCCGGGGATGCTGGCGTGCTAAAGCATCCTCCTCCCCTGCAGCAGAGCTGCAGATCCCCACAGGAGCAGGGCAGAGCCTCCTTCCCTCCCCAGGGCAGCAGAGGAGCTGCTCCACCTCCCGCCCAAGGCTCTGCCTAAGGGCAAAATCTCAGCCCTAGGAACGTATTCCTCCTTCTCCCTCCTGAAAAATAAGGGTCACAGTGGCATTTGCCTCAAAGTCTATTAAAAAACATTGAACTCCCAGAGTGTGGCATGTGTGTTTCCTATTAAGAAGGCAGTTCCAGACTAATAACCATTTTTAATGGCTGTCGTTGTGCTTTGCACTAAATGATATCAGCCATTATTGCAGGAGAGAGGCAAAGAAGCCTGGAAAATTAAATTAAATCCTTCTGTGGAAATTTCAAAGGGGATCAAAGATGCTCCCCAGCTTTTTTCCTTGAGCCCAGGTGGAGTTTTCCTTGTTCCAGTGTGAGGTAGGGAAACCCTGGAAAGGCAGAACACAGGGATGATTTTCCCTTTCCTCCTTTAAATGGAGGAACTGTTGGAAGTCAGATGATTTTCTTAGAATTGGGCCCACAGAAGTTTGGGAATGTCAGTGGATGGTGGCAGAGAGCAGAATGATGTTTGGTCAATCCTTTGTTTGCTCCTCCCATGTGGTTGTGCAGAAATGATTTCTCCTTGTAGGATGTGACTCACCTTACCCTAAAATGCAAGTGAAAACAGCTCAGTACCCCAAAAATGTTGGTTCCTCTTCCTTCCCTGCAGAAGGATCCAAGGATGATTAGGTCTGAGAACTCACCTGGAGGAGGAAGACAAGAGGCAGAGGCAGGGACAGGTCTGTTGACCTCCACAACGTGTTTTGAATTAGTGGCAGACTACGACCTCAAGTTGAGAAAAATTCAAACCAGCCTGGTGGTGTTGAAGCAAGTCAGATTTGGCTGAGGCCTAATGGTTTGTAATTTAGTTTAAGACCATGACTGGGAGGTTGAAAAATCCCAAACAGTCGGCTTGCTGGCACGTCGAGCATCTATTAACGACGTGGCAGTGAAAGCAGAGGGGTTTTTTTTTCTCAGGGTTCAGTCCTGCCAGGTTTTGAGCTGCCCAGACCTCCCACTGTTTCTGTGGGAAGGGGAGGTGCCCACAAATTTGTAGGCTCTGGCCCTCGAAGGGATAAATTATCTTTGTCCCCTAATTCCAACGGAGTTGCCTCGTTCAGAGAAGTGCAGAAGTGTCCTGGTACCTACAGGGAAACTCTGCAGGTCAGGGTGATCCATTTAGATTATCCTATTAAAAAAGAGGCAGCCTGTTTTCCAAATGCACACAAATCTAACTAACTTAGTTGCTCTAATTAGCCCCCGCTGCAATTTCCACCGTGCCATTAAAATAAGTTATACTCAAATGCAATGAAATGCCTGTAAATCAAGGGAGATTAAAAATCCCTCTGGCTGCAGAGATGTGTTTATCATAAGGGCTTTAACATCCTGAATTTTAAGAGATGCTGCACACTGAGGCAGCCTGGGTTCACAGGGAGGAGCAATCTGTCTTCTTGCATCCTCTCACGGAGCTGAGAAACCAAGATAGACACTGCTATTGTATTTTCCTTTGGTTTTTAGCACAAAATATGTGCAAATTCAGTTGTTTAGGCTGAAGGTGGGTGTTGTTTTGTGCCTGCTCAGAGCCTCCTCTCTGGGTTTAATTTCCCAGTTGATGGTTGGGTTGGAATGAACCTAGATTTGAAAGGGAAGACTCATAATGAATTTGGTGTTTAAAAAAAAAATTTAAAAGGAAATCAGTGTTTTTAAGTTTTAAGCTTAGCTTTGAAGTAAACTTTACTTTTGACTAAGGAAGTGGCATAGTATAAAAATTACTTTAGGTCTTTTTATGGAATAAAAAATACTTTAGGTGCTTCAAGGCTATTTCAGCAAGACTGGGGTGCGTCAGGTGAGAACCTAATCCTTGCATTTGTGGCAGTCTTCACTCACTGCTTCTTAAGCTTATATTTGATTACTGAATTCCCTATTTTTCTCCTTTTTTGGATTGGATTTCCGAAGGCATGCGGTGCTAGGACAACAAGGGATGGCTTTAAGCTGAAGGACAGTAGATTGAGATGGGATATTGGGAATAAATTCCTCCCTGGGAGGGTGGGCAGGCCCTGGTTCAGGGTGCCCAGAGGAGCTGGGGCTGCTCCATCCCTGAGAGCATCCAAGGCAGGGTTGGATGGGGCTGGGAGCACCCTGGGACAGTGGGAGGTGTCAGATGGGCTTTATGGTCACTCCTGACCCAAACCATGCTGGGATTCTCTGATCTGTTTGGTTGTATCCCTTCTCACTGATATTCCCTGCTCTTTTCCCCTCCTGTGGAAAAGCCAGGGAGAAAATGGGCCCAATCTATTTCAAACACACGAGGAGCTGATAAGATTTATCCTCGGTCCAGTTCCAGAGAGATTAATTGCCTGGCTGAGAATCACTTGGGGAAGGCTGTGGCTAATCTGCAGCCCAAGCTCCCTTCCCAACATCACAGGAGAGCACAGCAGTGATTTTATGCCGTTGCTCCTCATGTTTATTCTGGCTGAATCCTCGCATCCCTCCCCTCCAGCCGCGCCGGCAGCGTTGCCATGTCACTGCAGAGCCCTCCTCTCCCCAACACTTGTGCAGAAATCACTTCTCCTCTGTCACTGCTCCTCGGCAGCAGCGATTTGTTATTCCCCAGGAGTAGCTGCAGCCCAGCACCTGTGGTGCAGCCCGAGAGGAGCTGCACAAACAGAACTCCTGCTCGCAGCACCGGACCGGGATCCACCCCGGATTTTTTTCCCCCCCCCACGATAGAATTCTCCTTCTGTTTTACCAGACAAATAATCTGTTGCGACTCTTATTGCTTCTTATCTTGTGCAGCTTGGCCCGGTTCCATGCACCATTTTGTTCTCAGAGATGCCTAAGCTGATTCTTCAGCGCCAGCCAAAACAAATGAGAGTCTTGGCTGGCGGCGTGGCAGCAGCAGCTGGTTCCACCACGGCTCCTGCGCCCAGCACCGGGGCAGCTCGGGCTTGGCAGGATCCTTGTCCCTCCTGAGGGGTCTGGGAGCAGGCAGGAGGGAAGTGGAGCCTTGTGGAGTTGGTTGGGGGATCTGGATTTTAGTGGAGTGGTGGAAGTCTTGATTAGAGTCTTTATTAATCTTTATTTAGGGTGGGTTGTCTCAAGGCTTGGGTCAGTCGCGAGGGCATCGCAGGGACGGAGCACGGGACTGGGAATTGGGAATTACCCAGGACAGAGCACAGGACTGGGAACTGGGAATTACCCAGGACAGAGCACAGGAGTGGGAATTGGGAATCACCCAGGACAGAGCACAGGACTGGGAATTGGGAATCACCCAGGACAGAGCACAGGACTGGGAACTGGGAATTACCCAGGACATGGCCTGGACAGAGCACAGGACTGGGATTTGGGAATCACCCAGGACAGAGCACAGGACTGGGAACTGGGAATTACCCAGGACAGAGCACAGGAGTGGGAATTGGGAATCACCCAGGACAGAGCACAGGACTGGGAATTGGGAATTACCCAGGACAGAGCACAGGACTGGGAACTGGGAATTACCCAGGACAGAGCACAGGAGTGGGAATTGGGAATCACCCAGGACAGAGCACAGGACTGGGAATTGGGAATTACCCAGGACAGAGCACAGGACTGGGAACTGGGAATTACCCAGGACAGAGCACAGGAGTGGGAATTGGGAATCACCCAGGACAGAGCACAGGACTGGGAATTGGGAATTACCCAGGACAGAGCACAGGACTGGGAACTGGGAATTACCCAGGACAGAGCACAGGAGTGGGAATTGGGAATCACCCAGGACAGAGCACAGGACTGGGATTTTGGAATTACCCAGGACCTGGCCTGGACGGAGCACAGGACTGGGAATTGGGAATTATCCAGGACTTGGCCTGGACAGAGCACAGGACTGGGATTTGGGAATCACCCAGGACCTGGCCCGGACACTGCCCTGCCTGTCCTCAGAGGTGTCCCTGCCTTGCCACCTCCCTTCAGGCTCCCAGGGCACCACAGCTGGAGCTGGTGTGGCTGCACAACCCCACAGAAACAGGGCCTGGTCCCGCTGGCCCTGCAGGCACTGGCAGTGCAAATATTCCTTTATTGTCCTGTTTATCAGCCCTGGTGCATAGAGGAGATCGTGCAGCATCCCCAGGAGACCTTTAAAGCCCCAAATTAGAGAAACAAAGAAAAGTGTAGAGACAAGACAGTGGTTAATGATAAAAAGTGCAAGGAAAAACAAGGTCCAGCAAGCTTCTGAACTTCTGAAATTTGGGATCTTGCCTCAGTGTGGATCTGAGCTTTCTGGTGCTGCTCTACCACTGCTCAGGTGTGAAGCTGTTGCAGGAGCTGGATGAGTTCTCAGCTTCTGTTTCACAGACTGAAACCTTTTTTCCCCCTTTTCCTGACCATTCCAGCCCAGGTGAGGGGCTTGTAATTGGGAAAACCAGATGGGTTTGGGGACTGCTTATGCCTTTGGGCGAATTTCCTGGTGTCTCACTGACTCACCTTAATGCCCATCCTTAATAACATTTTCCTACAGCTTCTGTGGGGCTTTTCCAGGACAAGGATAAAATTATCAAGGTGTGTGGGTGTGTAGAGACTGGGAAATTTGGATGGATGGATGGATTTATAGATCTAGAATATGGGAAGGCCAAGCTGGTCACATAACCTGTAGCCTGTAACTCTGCTGAGCCAAAGGAACATTATGTCACCATGAAAATGCCACGCTTTTTATTTTAAAAGGACATCATGGCAAGGCTATAATCAGATCCCTCAGTGCCTTAGACAGCTTCAGAACCTGATTCAATAAAAACATGGCTGGACTCCAGCAGGATGAGGAGAAGCAGGCTCACTGTGGGGACTTATCTCTGCCTGCAAATCCTCTGTTCCGGAGCCCTTTGGAGCACTTGAGCTCCTCTGGGTTGTTTGCTCTTGAACAGGGAGTTTTTGAGGGGGGACATCAAAAAATATGATGTTTGGGTGGGGAGAGCTAATTGATTTGACAGTTAATCAAAAAGTACTAAGGGAAAATCAATATGGAGTAAAACAATCTAGTCTTCAGTTCTATATTGTATTCCCAGTGGCATTGTTGATTGTATAGCATCAATGTCATCTATTTTAGATGGAAATGTTACCAACTATAATGCCACTGTTGATGTTTCAAAATGCTTCTAATCTCATTTCAATAATAGCTTCTGTCTCTCTCAGTGACACACGTGCCATAACATCCCTGGCTAAATTGACAGCACTAATAACACGCTGGGAGTTTTTATTATTCGGACCCCTGGCTGCAGTTTTGATCATTTGGGGGCTTGTGCAGCAGGAAGGGCAGGCATCTCCCTGAAATCCTCAGGTAAAGGGGTGCCTGGACATTCCCAGGGCTGTGCTGGGAGCAGCTCCTCAGCCAACCGGGGTTTGGGGGTTCAGGGGTGACCCCAGAGCTGGGAAGGTCTCAGAGTAATTCAGGAAGGGCGAGTTAAGGCTGAGCTGGTGGCCTTGCTGTGGTTTAACTGCTGGTTTAACCCTGCTGCCTCCTGAGGTCTTGGCTCTCTTCAAATGGACTCAAAAAACCCCCCAGGGAAATTCTTTGCTGGTTTTCTGGAAACTCTTCCTTTGCATCAAAGCCTGACACACCGAACTCAGAGGCTCTGGTGTGGTTTCAGGGTTGGTTTTGTTTCCATCCCTCTTGCAACCCAAGAGTGAAAACTGGATGTGACACCACAGTGGTGGCAAAGGGTGAGAGGGACAGCTCAGGATGAATCAGGTTCCCCAGACAGAGCAGGGAGCTCTCAGTTCCTGGATGTCTCATGCCCATGAAATTCAGAGTACAGCTCATAATCCTTTCAGCGATAATTTGAGTTGAAAACTTAAGGAGGTCTCTGGAACTTTTTATGGGGAAAATTGCAGCACATTTTGTGTCTTTGCAGCCTCCCCCTGGACCAGGCTGAGCAATAAAAGCTCTGACCAGGGAAGGCACTTCAGCAGATGCTTTGCTCCAGACTTAATTTCAACTCCACTGACCTTGACTCAGGCTTAAGTTTTCCCAAATAAAAAAGTCACATCCGAGTGAATGGACTGGAAGCCTGTGCTGAATTTTAAACTTGGACTTTGCAGAGCCCTGCACTTGAACCTGTTTCTGGAATATACAGGATGTAAGTGGAGACACAGAAACAGAATCTTTCCAATAGATCCTTCATTTAAAACAGCTTTCCTCTTCAATTATCAGCAGTGGATTTAAATGGGATGAAAATTCAGTCCTTTATTTCTGATTTTATCTTTTCTTTCCTCCATTCTTTCGCAGAGGAATTTTCCCTTTATTAAGTTTTTGAGTATAAAACACAGAAAATAAATGAACAAACAAAACCTGCAGCAATATGTGAGATCTTTAAACTAATTCAGGAGTCGTTATTACTGACATCAGGAGTAAGAAATGCAAGAACACAAATCTATTGCTTTAAGCTGGGATTTTCAGAAGAGCCTGTTGGAGTTTGGCATTTAAATCCCATGAAATCCCCTTTATACTTTTCACTTCTCTTTCTTTTCTTTTAATTTATTTTTCCTCGACATGGGAAAGGGCCTGGTGCATTTTGTTGGGGAGGGTTATTGCACCACTTTTGGGATCAGCATCCAGGATTGGAGCCAGGTCAGAGCTCTTGTGGAGCACAGAGGAACGGGGAATCTCTGCTCTGAGGAGGGGTGGGAGCTTGTGGAGCCAGATTTAATATTTAACATCACCTGTTGAGTGCCCAGAGAAGCTGTGGCTGCCCCTGGACCCCTGGGAGAGTCCAAGGGCAGCTTTGGAGCAAACTGGGATAGTGGAAGGTGTCCTTGCCTGTGGCGAGGGGTGGAAAAAAAAGGAAAATTGATCATCTTGAAAGTCCTTTCCAACCCAAACCATCCTGTGATTCCATGCTAAGGAGAAGGGAATCAGGACACAGCAAGGGAAGGGTGAGAGGATGAAGGGGAAGGGTGAGAGGATGGAGAGGGAGCTGAAATAAGGCCCAGAGGATGAGCAAGGCAGGGCTGCAGTGTGGAATATTGACAAATTACAGACATGTTCAAGGCATCGTGGTGTTTTTCAGCCCAAGGGGTTGTTGTGGTTGTCAGGTTCCTCTATGAATTCCTGCAGCCAGAAGACTCAGCTGGTTACCATCAGCCACCTGAGCATGGAATTACTGAGATTCCTTGGCAGATGGACGTGCTGGACATGAACTGCTTGTGACCCTGTTGGGGGTGCAGGGCCCTGCACATCCCAGATTACAGATCCCAGTGAAAGGAGCAGCCATACCCCACCTCCCTGACCTCACCGGGCACGGGGGAGCTGCTTTCTTATCTCCCAACAACCTGTGCTTCTATCCCAGGAATATTTCAGTAATTCGTGGCAAACCCCCCAGTCCTGTTGGGACAAGCCAGCCTGAAGGTTGTTGTAGCTAAGCCAGCCCTGAGCTCTGTTTCCCTTTCTCTTCCTGACCGAGGAAAATTGATATTTTTGAACACACCCAATAGAATTCCCTCAGTTTTGCTGCCCATTTTATTCCTTGAGAGCCACATCCTCAGCACAAACCAGGGGGGTGAGCCAGATCCTCTGCCCTGGCCACCAAAGCTCTGAAAGATTTCCTGACTGCAGCACACCTTGGATATTTGGGTTCCTATCTTTGGGTGCTGATTTCTGGGCTCGTTGCAGTCTCTCTCCCCAAGGTGAGGAACAAAAAATGTGCAGCCCCCAAAGTGAGGCTGCTGCTGGGGTGACCTTTTCATTATTCTGCAGTTTGAGTGAGTGGCTCTCCCAGCCCTGCACGGTGAGGAGGTGCAGGCAGCAGAGGAGGGAATTGCTGGATAATCAGCATGCAGAATGCAGAAAAGGTCAGGATAATCCACTCTGCACAAGGGATGGATGTGCAGAGAGCTGACACACAGGCACAACTGGGGTTTTCTACCTTCAAAGAAAGTTGTGTTCAAAGTTCTTCCCCCCATCCCCTCCCTGCCCAAAGCAACCCACAGCATTGTTATTTATAAAAATGCTCCCAGTCTTCACAGGTTTTCATAGACCTGTCTGTAGCACAGGAGCAGCAAGATTCAGGGGGAAATATCAGAAACCTTCCAGCACTCTCTTCTTTAAAAAAAAATCATTTCCAATGTCTTACCCCAGCTCAGTTTTTTTACTCCCTTCCCTTAAAAAATATGAAAAGAGGAATTACATGAATTTTGCAAGAGGCAGCCTGTTAAAATCTGCAAATAGAGTGAGGTGTGCTCCCTTTTTCCACTGGTGAAACAGAACCAGCAAGGACAAAAAAGGGAAAATGGCAGAGATTTTTAGAAGTAATGTTTTGTTCTGTTCTCTCAGCTGCAGGATGGAAGATTCAAAACAACGACCAAATACTGATTTTTTTTTCTGAAAATTTTGTGGCCAGCTATTAAATATTTCTTATTATTAACCCTCCTGCAGAGCAGTACAAATTCCTCAGCTGCAAGGAGATGCTCAGGGACAGCACCACTGTATTGAAGCTGAGATAGCTGAATTTATCTCAGGAATTAGATGGATGTTCTAGCTCAGATTTACATGCCTAACAGCAGCAGAGGGACATCAGTGAAGAACAAAATCTAAATAATCTGTGGGAGGGAGCTCTGTGGTATTACAAATCAGGTTGGTTATCTTCATTAATCATGCTAGAAATCAGCCCTCTCCTTTTCTTGGAGGCTCCCTTCAGGAAATTCAGTGTAACCCAAAGGGTAGAAAATAATTCCCCAGAGTTAAAGAATGTGCAGGACAAGCCAAGGTCAAGGTGAAGCTCGAGAATCTTCCATCAGCCCCTTGCAGGCAGGTGGAGAGCAGCCCAATAAACCCTGACCTTCATTATTTTTGCTGTCCAAGACAAACCCAGCGTTGCTCAGCAAGGATGAGGGTGTTTTGTGGTGTCATTGCTCATCTGGGATGATTTTTAGTCACAGCAAAGTTCCTTGCACTGAAACCCCTGCAGACTGCTTCAAAGTGAGAGCACAGAACCTGAGAGGGAGGGTTTGTGGCAGCTGCTGACTCATTCGTGGCTCATTTTTGCTGTGATTTCAGTTTTCCCTGTCCATCTCTGCTGCCTGGGATCTTGGAATGAGCATTTCCTTTTATCATCTCAGGAATAATCCTCTCCCTCCTTTACCTGGCTCAGGTCTCCAGCATCTCCCCGGATCCATCAAAGCAAACTCCAGTTTTCTTTATTGCTGAGTCCTTCAGGTGCCTGCACAGCTCCTTTCTGACATCCCTGTGAGGTCATGGCCGTGCCCAGGTACCCAGAAATGCAAATATTTTCCCAGTTCCTGCATGAAGGATGGCTCAAAACAGAGCCAGATTCATCCCTGTGCCCTTGGGTTTGCCTCCAGGTTTGAGGATCCTCTACCCCAGTTCTGGCCCCGAAATCTGATTTGGTGTGGAACACTGTTAAGGGCAGGGTTTAATCTGGATCTCCTGCTGGCTGGAGGCTGCTTTAGCCTTTGGAGTTGGATATTTGAAAGCAGAACTTCTTCACATCCTCTAGTTGAGGGATGGAATGGCACCTCTGCTTTCAATCCAGCCCTTTATTTTCACAGAGTGTCGGAGGACAGATCTTTTGTTCCCTGGTTTGATCCTTTTTTTGCCTTCTGAGCCGGGCTGCACCTTGTGCTGCTCAGGTACTGTTTGTTAATTATCCCTGATGGAAGCAGGGGAAGGGTCAGTGTTAATTGAGCCTTGAGGCTGCCATGGCCTCTCCCTCACCAGCCCTGCTGGGAGCGGTTCCAGGCACTCACTGCCCACCTGAGCACTAAAAAATCATCTCTCCTCTGGCACCTCGAGATGTTTGTGCCAAAAAAAACCCAGAGCTGCTATTCCCATGGCCACTGTCCAGTGCCTGTGCTCAATCCTGAATCCAGTGCCCCTGTGCCACAGCTCCTGGGAATTGCTGTGTGCTCAGCAATTGGGGCTGTGAGCCAAGCCAGGCCATTCCCAGGTGCTCACTGCAGGTTAAATCTCATTGCAGCAGCTCAACTCTCATGAAATCTGATGGGATTTGTTTGGGAATTCGCTCTCCAGACACAGATTTTATCCCTTTAGCTCTGGGGATGGCCTTCCATGCTGAATTCCCTTCTGAATGCGACTCAATCCTCCTTTCCCTGCGGGGTCACTTTCCCAGGAGGGCTCTTAGGGCTGAAATATCCACATTTTCCCCTCTGTCCCTACAGGCAGCTCCACCACCCCAGCCCCCTGCAGCAGAGGGGGGCAGATGTCACCTCCTGCCACCTTTTTCATGAAGATTGATGCCTGCTCACCTCTCTCTTTCTGTGTAACCAAATATCCGCTAAACATTTAGCAGATGGAAGCTGCAGAGTCTACCTGGAGAGGGGGAAACGTCAGGACAACCTGACAGGGTCAGGAAATAGGGGATAAATTTCCTTTTCTGGCAGGTCTGGGCCTTGCCTCTTGGTGGAGAGAGATGAGCAGACTGTTGGTTAAATCTAAATATATATTTTACATCTATATTTTACAATCTCAGCTGGCTGAGGTGATGCCCACGTGTGAGGAAAGGGAAGATGCTCCTGCTTTGTTTCATTTCTTTGCTGCAACAATTTTTTCCCCCCTCTGTTTTCCCCTGACTTCGGGAGACAATATAGGAGATATTTATTGCTAAGACAAGATGTCAAATTGCTGCCATCAGATCCAGGTTAAATCTACAGTTTCTCTTAGCCCCACTGGCCCTTCCTCCCCATATTCCAAACACCAAGGGAGAGCAGCTTATGAGCTGAACACTCTGAGGAAAATGAAGGAGCTTTGGGGAGGGAGAACTTTGTGAGATGGGGCCTAAATTAATCCCTGCTGTGAATCCATCACAGCCCTTGACAGATTGGGCTGGGAGCAGTGCAGGTGATGAAAAGGAGGCAGAAGTTTGGGACAGGGTGACTTATTTCTCTTTTTTCTCCTATTTTGCTCCTTGTTGGAGTGAAAATGTGGGGATGGATAACAGGGAATTTATTGCCTCTTACTGTTCAAGGGACTCCTTAAATTTAGGGGCACTGTCCTTCTAAGATTGCAAAGGAAGTTTCCAGAGCTCCCTGCTCCCTCGGATTCCCAGCATCTCCCATGCCTGTGTTCATCCTGCAGCAGCCCCTGGGTGCTGGGAAGCATCAGGAATGTCCCAGGAGTCAGGGTGTGGTTAAAGGCCAAGGTTTGGGAGACAGGGAATGTCCTCTGCTCCTCCTTGACCCATTTTAGAGGCAGGAAAAGTGAAAAGCAGGGATGTGATGCTAATGTGGGACAGGAAATCTGCAGCCACACAGGTCCAGAGTCCTCCCAGAGGGATTTACCTGTGGGGCTTCACCTTGGCTGGCTCAGCAGGGAAAGAATAGCCCAAAATTTGGCTTCTCATCACTGGGAGTGCCCCAAGCCCTGGTGTGTAAATTTGTAATATCTGTAATTTTTAGAGCCAAAGCTCCTGTCCAAGGAACAGCCTGGCTGCCTGGAGCAGAGTATTTGCTTGACACCTTCTCTTGAACACTGCCCATTATTATTTTCCCCCTCTTCCAGAGCAATTATCTGAATTTCAGCAGGACAGGGATGCTAATTATTAATATGATAAATATGGCAGCTAATTAAATAAACAATTTGACTTCAGACTCTGCTGCCATTTAACTATAACTGAAGTCAAAATATAATCCCTGAAGCCTCCAGAATGAATCTTCAGTGTTCTTTCTGTGACTGTTTTCATTGTTTGGAAGCAATTAAATCTCAGGAAGCAATTACAGTGAACTGAACTGCTGCTGTAACAGGCAGGTAAGGGAATGTTCAGGTGGTGATGAGCTGCTTTCACATAAAAAACTTGAGTTTAGGAGTTATTAATCTCAGCTAAGCAAGACTTGCTTAATCCACGTCATTGTCCAGGCCTAAAGAATTCTAAATGCCTGGACGCCATTCCAAAAAATTCAGTACTGATTTCTGGGCAGTTTGACACCAAAGGCTTGGTGTTGATCCAGAAAAGGGAAATAGAAATTATTTAGAGGGAGTGAATAATTCCAGGAAGGAGAGATCCTCACCTTTCCTGGTTGGGATTTAGGCTGCAGAGAGCCAGGCCAGACCCAGCACACACCAGGCCTAGTTCCACTTTTTTTTTTCCTAGGACTGATCCATCCTAAAAACCATTCCAGCAGCTTCAGAGCCACCAGAGAACACGAGATTCCAGCCTGTCCTGTTTTCCCCTCACTAAACATTAACTCTTCCCACGAAGCACCATGGTTCCTGTGCCAGCCCTGTGCACAGAGACAGCAGGGAGGCACTGCCAGCTCTTCCCAATCCTTCTCTCGGGGAATGAGGAACACATTCCCTGTGGGAATCAGCCCCTCACTTCCCATTTTCCAACCCTTCTTTAAAGAAAAGCCCTCCTGCTTGTGCCGAGCATCCTTCCTGTCGGGTGTTGTCCTTCTCAGTTTACCTGCAGCACCATTAAATAGAAAATTACCATTTCTCCCACAGGCAGATGAATTCATCTGTTCTGTAAATCACTTTTGGGGGGTTATTTATTCCCTTTGGCCTCCCTGCATGAACTGATCTCCAGGTTCCCCCATTCCCATGATGAAGCTGATATTCCCCAGCGTGGCAAATCGTGTCACTGGATCCAGGGCAGCTCCAGGGCAGCACCATTAATCGCTGCTGTCCCTGGTGAGACATTCCAGCTGCTGGAACTGCTATCCCTGCAGATCCCCCCTTGGAACAGGAGTGTGGACACTGCTCCAGCTCAGCAGTGAAAAATCTCCCCCCAGTTTGTAGACAAGGGAGCTCTTTCAGAGACACTCTGGAGGAAAATCCCTGGTGGAGCCACTCTGGACACGGCCACCCAGGCCAGGGGACAAAAGGCACATCTGCTGCCACGGGCTGGACTGGGACCAGCACAGGGCTCTGCATTGAGCCAGGGACCAGCACAGGGCTGTGCCCCGAGCCAGGGACCAGCACAGGGCTCTGCTCCGAGCCAGGGACCAGCACAGGGCTGTGCCCCGAGCCAGGGACCAGCACAGGGCCCTGCACCGAGCCAGGGACCAGCACAGGGCTCTGCTCTGAACCAGGGACCAGCACCGGGCTCTGCTCTGAGCCAAGGCAGAACCAGGATTGTTGGGCTGCCTGCTCACAGCACAGCCCCTGGAGGGGACAGGGTGGGAGCACAGAGGGGACAGGATGGGGACATGGAGGGAAAGGCACAGGGACACAGAGGGGACAGGGTAAGGTCAAGGAGGGAACTGGGTAAGGACACAGAGGGGACAGGATGGGGGCACAGAGGGGACAGGATGGGGATGTGGGGGCGGAAGGGTCACCCTGCTTTGGGCCATGGAATCACAGGCAGGTGCCATGGCAGCCCCTGGAGGTGGGCATTGACACCGAGAGCACC
>VYXF01006610.1:42557-68248 GCA_013397295.1 Polioptila caerulea
TGCCTGCTCACAGCACAGCCCCTAGAGGGGACAGGGTGGGAGCACAGAGGGGACAGGGTGGGGACATGGAGGGGACAAGGTGGGGACACAGAGGGGACAGGATGGGGGCACAGAGGGAAAGGCACAGGGACACGGAGGGGACAGGGTAAGGTCACATGAAGGGGACAGGGTAGGGACATGGAGGGGACAGGATGGGGATGTGGGGGTGGAAGGGTCACCCTGCTTTGGGCCATGGAATCACAGGCAGGTGCCATGGCAGCCCCTGGAGGTGGGCATTGACACCGAGAGCACCACTGCAGTGGAGGCAGAGCTGGTTTGCAGGAGAAAATGCAGGTCCTGCAGCTCCAGTGGGGGCTGTGGGTGTTTCCTCTCCAGCCAACACTGAACACATCAACGCAGCCCTTCAGGAGCAGGGAATGATTGAAATCTCACCTAAATCCATGTAAAACATCACCTTTTGCTTGTCTTCCAGTCAAAGATTTTCCAAGTAGTTGTGGCTCCTTAAATGTATTTATTTATTCATTCATTTATTCATTTATTTCTGTGAGCTTTTTCTTGCCCTTGGTATTCCCTGTTCTTGCAGACTCAGTTTCTTACTCCAAGTGGGGTTTGAACTGGGTCATTCTCCCTTTCTCTTTCCACTGCTGGTACCCAAAAATCTCAGTTGCAAGGTGTTGCCTGACCCACAGGTCTCTCAGGCCCTGCTACCTTAAGGCAAGCCTGGCTGGGCTGGTGCTGTCCTTCTAATTCCTCGCTTTCTCTGCTCCAGTGGCTGATAAGCCACTTCTGGCTGCCTAGTCATGTAATCCTTTAATTTTTTAATTTCAAGGAACTGTTTGTAGCTCACCATGACTCAACATTTGACTGCAAACTCATTCAAGGCAAGGGGAAGTTGATTTGTGCAGCGGAGGCAGAGCTATGATGGGGAACAATCTCAGCACCGTGCCTCCTCCAGCAGATTATTTCAAAATTTTGCTGGAGAATTAAACACCTGAAATGGTGAATGGCCTGATGGACTTCATCCTGTAAAATTGATACAGTGCTTGGTGTTATCTCAGTGCTGTTCACTCTGAGAATGTGGGGAAGGGATGGCTCTGAAAGGACACGAGTGATGCTGAGCTCCCCAAAAAGTTGTGAAGGGGAGCTGTGAAGTGCAGGGAGTGGAGAATCACAGAGCCCTCATTTCAGAGCCAGCCAATGGAAAAATATTGGGAAAAAAGGATAATTGAACTGAGTATCTATTCACACCTAGAGGGTAACAAGGAAGAAAAGGCAGCGGGGATTTGTTGGGCAAATTGTGCCTGAGCTGGGTGAGATGCTGTGCTGGGAGACTCCAAATGAATCCACATAAAATTGGGAGTTACAGACAAATTCAGGGGCAGTTTTGGGGATATTTCATGCTTTTTATGGTATAAAGATGATAGAAATACTGGCTTCAAAAAGAAATCTGTGCTTGATTGCAGTTCACTCTCAGGACAGTTCAAGGGTCTGTTCTTCATGGTGAAAATTGGGATGGCTGTACCAAAAATCACCTCCTGAGCCACAGGTCCCTGGGACAAACCCAGGAATAATCACTTGACAGCCAGTGATTAAAAAAAAACCCCAACCAAACCAAGATTGGCTAAACCAGTGAGTTTATTCTGAAGTGTTTCCAAATGGCCACACATCTTTGTTTCGGTGCTGAAAATCACTCTTTAAAAATTATTTTATTTGATCAATTAAACGCTACCAAGTTCTGGATGCTCTAACCACAAATTTGCTAAATTCCTGAGCTAATGAAAGGCTGGCTTGCTTTGACATGAATGGGAGTTTTGTTTGAGTAACAATCCAATAAGGACTTGGCCCAAAGATAGCAAGGAAAACATTTAGATGTTAAATATGTATTCAGAAGACCTTTCTACAAATCTTTTCTCTTGCAGTAACAGGACAGGAATTGTGTTCTCCAAGAAGGGACAGTTCAGAGAGACCAGTCCAGCACCTCTCAGCATTTAGCAGAGAGAGCAAGAAACTATGCAAATATTTTAGTTTAGAAATACTTGTAGCTCCTTTTCAAACAATGAAAGCCTCAATTAAAGCCAGATCTCTGTTATTTAAAAATTCCAGGCAGCAACTGAGAGGGAGAGAGAAAGAGAGAGTGAGTTTCATTTTTTTTTTTCTCCTCACTCTCAAACATAAAGTCCAAGGTATTTGAGAGTCAGGAAAATTGTGTCTAACATTAAAACTGTGAGAGCTGAGAAGGCTGGAGCTGTGATTCTTATCTTCTAAAGAGTTTTGCAGTCATCAATACCTAAAGCAAGCTGGAGTACAAGAAATAGGTGACCTTAATAGATATAACTCTGTATGGGTTCATTGTAGCATGAAATTAAATTTTTAATCTGAATTGATGAACAAAAATGCTGGTTTGATCCTCCCCACACACACACAATAGTTTAAATAGTTTGGTAACTATTTCACTTCCAGAATGGGGCTGCACAAACAAGGTCAGCAGCAAAATAATCCACTCCATGGGCACTGGGGCTGGGGTGAGCCAGAAACAAAAAGCTCCGGGAGATTATTTTTGCTTTGTTAAATAATTGCAAGCAAGGTTTGGGATTATTGGGAAGGTAAAATGATGTTCTTTTGCCTCTGGTAATTAAAAGCATGGGGGTTAATCCAAAGTCACTGAAATCTGTGGGCACTGAGCCTTTTGATGGACTTCAGTTGCAGGCTCCTGTTTTTATGCAGTGGATGCTGCTGGGTTTGTGTGTAAATCCCATTGGGCAGCACCTTCTCCTCTGAGCTCATCCCATTTCAGCCAGCTTCCCCTCAAAGGGGTGCAATTCCTCCCTGTGCACCTTTAAACTCTGCCAGGCTGAGTTCCAGGCAGATCTGCTGTCTAGGAGGGGATTGTTAATTAATTTTGGGGTTACGGCCACAAAAATGCTGCTGTAAGTTGCAGAAGCTGAAATTAAAGATATTAATAGAAAAACACCTCTATAAAAAAAAACCAACAAACTGATGACCCTCTAAAAAACCTCAAAACAGACTTTATTTTCATTATTTCATTTTTAAAAGCCAGCTCCTTTTCCATTTTTTTCAAGTTCACTATTCCTAAACTTGATCCTCAGTCCATCATCTTATTTACTGTTTCTTCTTCCCCTACAATTACTAACAGAGATTTGACAAATACAAACGAATGGGGGGGTTAAAAAAAAAAAAAANAAAAAAAAAAAAAAAAAAAAAAAAAAAAAAAAAAAAAAAAAAAAATCCTCTTTTCATTGGACCAGAAGCTGAACTGGGATCTGTTGGTCAGCTGAAGCTGTCAGGAGGGCTGGAGGAATTATCTGCTATTATCTGCCGAGCAAACACCATCCCCGAGTGAAAAGTGATGCCGTGGCATTTTTCAGAATGCACCAGGCCCTCACTCCTGAGTATTGGAGCCAAATGTTCTGCCATGGCCCTATACAATAGCCCTGCCTGACAATAACTCAGTGCTGGGCTTGTTATGAAACCCAGGCTATTTTGGGAGGGCCCTATTGTTCCTGGTTTATATGGGCTGCAGATTTGTCTCGGGAAACGTGGGATTCATTGCAGAATCCACTGGAAAAGATGAAGGTTTGGCCCCCACTGAGAGGGGAGAAAGGTCCCTGTGCCAGCCAGACCTCCAGGTTTTTGGGATCATCCTTCCTCCCCAGCAGGTTCAGCTCCCCACACTTTTGCAAGAATTTCTGCAAGTACCAAAGTCTGTCCTGGAGCTTTCTCACTTTCTTTGATGCTCCTCTGAGAAAGATCTGATTTCTCAGCAGTCCCTGAAGGAGGAGATAAACCAGGAAACAGCCAGCTCGTGGAACTCCTGAATTTGCTGAGATAGGGAGGGTTTGGCCCCATAATGGGCCTGACTCACTGCTGGCAATAAAGAGAAGGGGCTGCTCTCTCGTGGCCTCCTTCCTCTCCCAGCAGACAAGGCCAGGCCAGGAAATTTAATAAAATGATTCATCTGACAGGAGAGGGACATGAGCTGATGGTGTGCTCTCTTATTTTCACCACACAAAGCAGGAGCCTTAGGGAGAAGAGGCTGCAAAGTCGAATTTTGATGTTTTTTTTCTGCAGTTCCATGGGACGCCCCATTGCTGCAAGAGTCCCTGAGTTTGTCCATGTCCCAAAAATGTCCCTGTCTCGTTTTGCTCTCCCTGTGTAGATCCAGTCCTGCCTCCAAAGCTGCCTCAACACCACAGATCATTTCTGATCTTTGCCAAAATGTCCATTCCTGCTGTCACATTGCTCAATTTAACTTAATAATTCCAGGTAAACCAACACTCTAGGGATGTGTTCAGGTACCTGGAAGGGAATTCTAACCCTGGCCTGTTTTAGGGATAAAACCAAGTAGAATACGACCAAATTTAAGGAAAAACAGCCTCACTGACTTGTTTCTTCAGCTTTCTTTGGACTATTTTCTTATATTTTTCATGTTTTTAAGTAATTCCTGGCTTTCCAAAACTCCCTGTGTGCTCCTAGATATATCCTTCCCAAAACTGGGCACTCCTAGCCAGGCTGACAACCAGACCAAGGCTGGTGGAACAACCCACGAGGTCTCCTAAGCTTGGTCTGGGTTCCACAGCAGAAACACCTTCCATTATTTGGGACTCTTTGCCTTTGATCACAGCCCCCAAGCTCAGCAGCCTTTCCCAAGCGTTTCCTAGCCCATAGAAAATGTGGATTTGCACCTCCTGTTGCAGTTTTAGTGGAGTTCCTGTAAGTTTGGACAGCCAGTTTTTCCCTGCTGAGATCAATCCAAGTGAATTTAGGGCTATCAACCCTCAGTAAATAAGTTCCATGTGTATTTTTTTCCCCCTTTTCCCCCCATTTAAGCCAATTCCAAGTTTGTGGGCAGAATGCAGACCAGCAAATGCGAGGGGATGAGGAGCTTGCAGACAAATGATGTTGGGGCACTGATTTCTGTTTCATCCTTCCATTTTGGGGAGCAGAATTAAGTGGCAAGAAGCACAGAAGTGGCATTCCTGGGAATTAGGGGCGTGCAGAGCAGAGTGGAGAACACAAAAAGGAATATTTGTTATCAAATCTTCGTGTGCAAACCCAGTCCAGGTGGAGGGAGCTGGGCTGGCACTCCTGGGAAGCACAGGGTGCTCAGCAGGACAGCAGCAGCAATGGGGAGGGAGCTTCCCCAGGCTCAGCTGCTGAATTCCAGCCCTGATCCCGGGGAAGGAAACACTCCCAGCCCCTTTGGAGCTCCCTCAGGAGCTCTGGGGGATTCAGGGAGGGCAGCATTTGATGTGCCTGTGCTGGCATTTGTGTGTTTGCACCTTTGCTCCACCTTCCCAAGGAGCCGTCGGAGATGCTCACCTGGGATGAGCCAGGTCCTGCTGCAGTAGAGCTGAGCTCAGCCTCGTGCTGCCTGAGCACCAAGCCCAGACAAACGTGTGGATGTGCTTTCCCTGCTTTATAAGATTGTCTGAGCTGCTTTGGAAGCTCACCAGCCTTCCCAGCCCGAATCTGGAGAGCTCCCAGGTGCCCAGGCTGTTCCAGGTGAAGGAACTGGTGCTCACCTCCTCCAGTGACTGGGACAGTGTAGCCCCAGTTGTTTAAAATACAGCTGCCCTCTGCAACATCAGAGCGTTTTATGTCCACTCCAAGTGCTCCATTCTCCAAGGAAAGCCTTTCTCTTCCCTCCCTTAGGCCCCCAGCCCAGCATTTAAACCCAAGGAGGCAAAGCCTGAAGGGTCCCTGCCTCTATCTAATCATGGGAACTATGGCTTAGTATTGATATTGCCTTATTAAAGCAATTAGCCGAGCATTTCAGAAGCTTGTTAATGCTTCTAGAGTGACTTCTAATGAGGGATAATGATAACAAGCATGGAAGGTCTCTGGTGAACTTTAGATAATGATGTAAATCTGAGAAAGGTCAATGGTATCCGTGGATTCGATGATGGCCATTCCATTTCCGTTCATTACCTGGTTCAGCTTTTATTTTCTCTTCCCAGGCCATTTCCATCTGCAGGAACCTGTTCCTTATCCAATCTAGAGCCCCAGCACTCGGAGCACAGATTGACTTAGCCATGAAATAAATGATGCTGAGCCTTTAGTGCTCCTTGTAATGAGCTCAAGTCTAGACAAGAACAAATCAATTAGCAAAAGGAAAGCAGGAACAACAGGAGGCACCACGCAGGGACAGTGTTTGCATTTACATAGCAAAACATTCCCCCAGAGCATCCCAAAACAGGGGCTGCACTACCAAAAACAGAGCTGGGGAGAGGATAATGCCAGAGGGAAGGGAGATCAAACAGAAAGATAAAAAAGGGAGGCAAGAAACGGAGCAGCCTTGGCAGAGCTGGGCTGGGAAGTTCAGGTGTGACAGCGAGGTGTGGAGCTGTCATACCTGAGCTTTTTATTGACTTGGAGGCAAATTTTAGATCTTGATATTGCTATGAAGTTGACATTTTTCTGGCACAGGCTATCACTAATGTGTTTGTGCTGACAGATTTCTGATTTGTCCTTGTCCCTGTATTTTAGTGTACATATATATATATATATATTTGTATATATATATATTTGTGTGTATATATATAAATGGGGCAGATATTCAGGCAAACCCTGCTGTGATAAACTCAAAATAATCAATCACAGCCCAGGGCTGCAAACCAGGTTTTGCAGGGGTACAAAATCCTGGAAGTGAGTTGGGAAAGGCTGGGGGGAGCAGAGCAGACCCTGTGCAGGTGGCACAGGAGAGTGGCTGGAGGGGTGAGGCAGAGTGGGCAGAGGAAGGGCATTTCCACCCCATCCCAAGGCATAATTCTGGCATGAACATTGTTTTTTGAAGAGGTTTGAGGGGTAAGATGAGGGTGCCTCGGTGACAGACTGAGAGAAGAGTTTATTTAGGAAAAAGGCTGGGGAGAGATGGCTCCATTACTCCATGCTGACACTGCCCTGGTGCATTCAGGGGATACCAAAAGGCCATTTAATCTACCAGAGATAAGCATAAAAGCCTATTACCGAGCCAGGCAAACTCCAAATAGAAATAAAGAGCACTTTTCCTTTTTTTCCCCCTCGAGTGAGGGTGATCATCCAGGGGAAGAAACTGCTCAGAGGATCAATAAAGTGCCTCTCACAGTGGGTGAGGGCCCAGCAGGTGTGACTGGCCTCACCTGTGGGCTCCTCATTACCCCCACAGCTCGATTTAAACTCAGCTCAGAGCCCCAAATTCACCTAAGCTTTGCTGTGGACACTGCCCTGCTCCTCCTGACCTGCAGGCTGCTTTTCCCAGGTTAATCCTGGACGAACTGAATCCTTGCTCCCCATGCCTCAGTTTCCCCAGCAGCCCCAGTTCTGCCTGAATTCCTGCCCTGCCTGGCTGCTGTGGTGAGGATTAATAATTAACAACGAGATTTTTAAATCTGGGCTGAGTTCAGAGCGTTGTTCCGGGCTGCTACAGCAATCAAAGGAGGCACAAGGTAATTGTAAATCATTTTCAGGAAGTTGTTTCATGCCTTTGGTGGAAAGATGTGTAGAAAGGAAAAGTATGAAATGTTTTCCACTCATTGCTGAGATGTTGAGTCCAATATTTAGATCACCTTCTGATTATTAGTGCAAATATTTGCTCTTTGTTTATTATTCTGCACATTTCTAAGATGGAAGAGGCAGGGAAGGAGGAAGGGCTGGTGAGAGGGGCAGATGGGAATTATTAAATAGGTAAATAAAAGGCCAGGCAGCACATGAATCCTTCCAGATCCCAGCCTGGAAAGGTCCTTTCCTTGAGCACAAGGGGGCTGGAGCAGAGGGGACAGTGGGACTGGGATGGGGATTTTTATCTGATCCTCATTTTTAAGCTGCAAGGTTCTATGTGATGGGATAAACACCACGAGCCTTGGGCTTTCCCAGGTATCATTTTCAGTGCTAAGCTGCTTTCCTCAGTGCTGCCTTCAGCTGAAATTCCTTTCTTGCCTGATTTACCCCAGGTTTGTCTGAATACCTGCACTATTTATATTTATATATATATACACACTACCTGTATGTAAATGGGCACTATATCCATATATGCACCATATAATTAGAAGTTCAGAAGTTCTTACTCAAAAGAACCAACTTAAAACAGCCCCCCAAACCCACACAGCACTGCCATGGAGCATCTGCTGTCTCCTCCCCAAGTTCCTCCCTGAAGAATGGATGGAGAGTAAGAGTTGCCCCATGGTTTGGATGAAATGATGTCTCTTTATTAGGTCTCTCTTCTCGGGAAACAATTTATTAGCCACAAGAATGTTGGGTTATTCTACCTCCTCCTTTTTGCCTGGGAATTTACAGTTCACACACTGCACCAGCACATAAATCCAGTTTTATTCCTCAATTTATTCACCTGGAACTAAGTGGATTAAATTTTTTTTTTTTCCTTTTTTTTAAAGGAGACCAGCACTGCATTTCCAACCAAACCAGCACCACTGCAAACAACAAGCACCCAAATTAGAGGTGGCTGCAGCCGTGCAGTCGCTTTCTACTCAAAACTTTTATGCTCGCTGGGCTTAATGGCGATTTATTTTTTTTTTTTTTCCCCCTCTCTCTTTAATTTTACCTTTAATGACCCTCTTAATAAACCGGGATTGATTAGAATTTGGCTTTAAGAGATGAAAGGGCTCTGCAATTATCTACTTGTATATGCCCTTCAGTAAACTACCTTGTCTGCCCCTCTCCCACCTCCCCTTCTTAAGAAGACTTTCCCAGGTCCCTCTTGGCTGCGGTTGAACGATGTTGGCTCATGTCCATGCTGCAACAAAGACCTGGCATTCCAGCTGTCTGCTTCTAATCTCCAGTGTCAGCTCTTGTTAATGTTTCAGCATGAAATCAGAGGGGGCAAAGCTGCATGGAATATTAAAACCATGATCAGAATTCCACTGAAATGCTGATAGTCTGCGAGAGCGCCATTAGGAGGGCCGGCAAATCGCTGCCTGGCGTTGAATAAAAATTTAACAAAAAAAAAAAAAAAAGGGGGTGGGGGGGTATAAAAAATAGAAAAGATTTCCATCCGCAGGGGGAAGTACAATCAGTGAATCGCTGGGCTAAATTAGCATTTTTTCAATTGGGGATCGAAGTTGATTTATTGTTCTACACAACATTAATGTAACTGTGTGCTTGACCTGTTAAGGCAGCTAATTTTTCATTTAAATGGCTCCTTTCTGTATGCAAAAAGGTTGTAATCATATTTCAACTTTGCAAAGTGATCAGGGAAGTACTGGACTGTTTCAAAATTGTCTTAAGGAGTCTCTCTTCCCTCCTCCCTCCCTCTCTCTCTCCCTTCCCCCTCCCTTCTGCCTAGTGGTCAAGGGCAAGCAGTTTGGGGTTTTTTTTCCCTTTTAAAAAAAAGCTGTCTCAAGTAATAAGCTTAATTGTCATTTGACTTGAGCTGTTTTACACCACTCTGGCCATGTAAAAAAAGCATCTGAGTGGGTGTAAATATCACAGCCCCAAGCCCTGCAACAGGAGCTGAGTGTACAGGGAGGGTCTGTCCCGTTAAGAAGTGCAGGGTTTGCATGAAAAAGGGGGATTTTTATGAAAAAGGGGGATTTTTACCCTTCCACCTTTATTTTTCTCACTCTCCTGAGTAAACAGTTGCTGGGTATGACTGCAGATAACTTGTATATTCTGTAGATACTTGAAATAATATAAAAAGCTCTGATTTTTAGGAATTAAAGCTCTGATAATTAGGAATTATGAGCAAGAAGGGCTGAGCAATGTGACCAGCACAAAGCTGGGTACAGAATGAGCAGTGCAGCAATTCCTGCTGCTTTTAATCGACTTTGCACCAGCTCTGCATGGGCAGAGTTGTGGAGTTTTCCAGTTTTCCAGTTTGGTTTGCAAATGGAAGCCATGACTTACTGGAAGTGGTGCTGCCTGGCAGAAAGCATCGTTGATGCTCTGGAGAAAAACGAAGCTGTCCAGGAGCAAATTTAGTTTTCTGCTCTGAAAGGCCGCTCTGTTTTGTTATTTCTAGTCCAGGGAGGGAGGGATGGGTGTTATAAGGCAGAAATCCAGTCTGGGTGAGGAACCTGTCCCTTCCTGGAGGAGAGTGGGGAGGTGGAGATGGGAGCCCCTTCCCCACCTGAGCCCAGCTTGTTTCCTGTTCAATTTGTCCACCCCAAACCTTTCATCCCCAACTGTTGCTGCCTCCTCGCCCAGCTCTGCCCCACCCTGGGCAAAGCCTTTGTCCAAGTGACATTGCCCAGATGACAATGGCCAGCACCCCGAGCCTGCTCCCCGAGCACAGGAAGATAATATACATTTCCAATTAGTGGCACACATTCTGGTCATGTTCTCTTTTTACTCCCTAACTATCTTTGTTTTGCTCCAGAGCTGTTCGGTCATTAATGAAATCCTGCAGTTCTGCTAATCCTGGGTACAATGCAGCTTTTCTCTGGCAGGCTATCCCTGACATAAAACTACAGTTACCCAAGCTCCCCACCACATTAAGATTCGCTGTCATTTGCCTTTCATTACATACCTGATGTAGCACAGTAGCAGTCAAATGTCCTTGGCAGGCAAAGCCAAGTATTTAATTGTATTAGTTTCTGCTTGCTCCGCCTTAAGAACATTTTTTTTTTTTTTTGCCTGGGAAGGAAAGGGAAAAAAAAAAAAAAAAACAGAGAGAAAAGAAAATCCTGTTTCATGGAAACTTTATATTTCTGTTGGATGTAAATAGAATTATACTTGTGCAAGCCATGCTGCAGCCCCCTCCCCAGCAGCACTGTACTGCCAGTGCCATATGAAATGCCTCTCCGGCGAGGAGAACAATGAGGCATTCATCAAAGGCAACCAGTGATTAGATGTTTTTCATTTTCAGAACTTTAAGAGATAAATAGGGGCCCTGTTCTTCCATTTGATGTACAGTACTGGTGGGATTCAATTAATCTCTGCTGATAAATTCCAAATTTCTGCAAGAGAGTTTCGGAGGGGGGAAGAGTGGCACGCAGAATGGTGGCTGCAGTTCCTCAGAATAGGGGTGCTGGATTTCAATTAAAAAATATATTAAAGAGTACTGAGGTGACCATGGGGCCTGGAGCAGGGCTGTGAAGCTGTGCAGCTTCCTCCTTGCTTTTTCCCAATATTTCCCTTCAAAAATAAAAAGGACATTGGATGGAATAAGGAGCAAAACATTAAATCTCCAGCTTATGTTTTAAGAGGTCTGAATTCAGAGCCTGAATTTTTTGTGGAGGTTTTGAGTCTCTTGGTGTTTTTGTGCCCAGTTCTGTTAAACTTCATAATTTTCTTCTTCAACAAGATGCTGGGGAAAGTTTTGGTTTGAAACTCTATTGAAATGCTCAAGTGTCACGGGGTTAAAAGCCTCAAGTACCACGGGGTTAAGCAGTGCAGAATTCTCTGCAGGTAAATGCAGTTCTTGAGTTGAATTTCTTCAGTTTTCCTCTGAATATGCAGAATTAGAACCAAGGGAGGGTAAAGCCTGGCTGTTCACGGCCTATGAAAAACCAGTGGCTGAGAGCACGGCCCAGGCCGTGCCTGTGTGTCCCAAAAGCTGTCCCTGCAATTGATAATAATTCACCCACCTCTTCCCATCGATGATTTTATTAATCAGGTCGATGAGGGAACGAGTTTCAAACCCTGGCCGTGCATGCTGTCCTTGCTGCAGCAAATGGAGGATATTGATGGAGCAGGTTTGTGCTGCTGCTGCTGGGTGGGTGCTCCAAGAAAATAGGTCAGGTTTGATCAATACAGAGCTGCTTTCAGGAGGGCTGAATCTACTTTGTAGAAATGAAGCAGCTCAATTAAAAGGAATAAATAAGGTGGGGAACTATCAGGCTTCATTAAGGGTTGGAATAAAGGAGGCATGAGCACGGTGCTGGCAGTGGAGTGGTGGGAGTGAGGCAGCTCAGGGAAGGTGCTGCCCCTCAGAGAAGTTCCTGACTGATGTCACAGGGAATTCAGGTGACACACGAGCTGCTGGAGCCCTCTGGGGAGGTTTAAACACTTTAAAGCCCAGCTCAGTACAATCCCAAACTTGTAATGTCGTGCACACACTTTAAGGGATCTGCCTTAAATCGCCACGAGCCCTTCTGGGTCTGTTTGTGGGTTTTATCACGGTCATGTTTCACTGCTAGAATTTATAATCTGCCTTTCCTTGTGATTATTCTGCACTAAAACCACACTCTGGGTATTTTGCTACAGCACCAGCAGCCATTTATTTAGGGTGGCACACATTGGGAAGCCAAAAGACTTTAAAAATGGTGTTCATTAGGGTTTGATCCTGCTCCCATTCACCTCTTTGGAAAAGCTGCTGCTGGTTTTCCCAGAGCAGAGCCAGATCCTGATCAAACACGAGTTTACCACAGAGGAAAAGATGGGAATTTATGGTCAAACCCTGCACTCGTTTTCCAGAGCAGCACCACAGAAAAATCAAGGGACAAGTGGCAGCTGTACCTGTGAGATGAGAAATGGGTTTGGCACAAATTTTCATCTTTGTTTTGGAAAGGTGCAGCAGCTCCTTTGTGGTGCCCGGGGTTGATGTCAGCCTTGGTGGGGTCCAGAGGAATCTCTTGAATTATTTCAAGGGCTTTGGATCAAATCTAAAGCCAAACTGCCCATAAAAAGTCAAGAGCTAGACGTAGATTTGGGGAGGTCATTGGGTGAAAAACGTGGATTTTTTTTTTTTTTTTTGCATTTCTGCTGGTTTTATCAGGTGCTTTCTGAATGCAGCTCAGGCTGTATTATCTACAAGATTTTATGTCACTGCAGTATCTCAGGCTGCACTGATAACAGGATCTCACAATGGATTCTTAACACAAAACATGTAGAGAGTTTGGGAAGGTTTAGTCTCTGGATTAACTGAGTGGAAAATGTCTTTCATTGGAGCTACAGATGGCTCACAACACAGGGGAGGAATCTGGAGGAAAAAATCAGAACCTCTTTGTCTTTTCAACTTCATTAGGTTTTCCAAAGCTCTGAGCAAGATTGTTCATGAAATGAGAGAAGAGATGGAGAATTATTAGTTTTCATACTCCCTCATTTGTTTTCATCTCCTCTTTTCCCTAACAGAAAGCATTAAATGCATTTCTCATTATTAAAAATATGAGTGTGGGGGGAAAAAAAATCAAGTCTTTTGTGGTTTATTCATATAAACAAGAAGTTGATACTTGAAGATCTAGCTGGAAAATAAAATGAAAATATTTTAGACCCAGTTCTGAACTTGAGGCAGTGGAAAGCAGCAATTTGATGATAATTCTGACTTGTCTGGGTTTTCTCCATGAGGTTCTCCCTGTCAGGGGTTGGATTCCTGATGTGCTGGGGTGAGGTTGGTGAGTCCCTGGTGTCACAGGGGCACGAGTTGTGCTTCATTGGGCCTCTCACCAAAATCCAAATCACAACTTGCTGCCAATCCCAGGGGGCTGGGGGAGAGGACAGCAGGGACAGCGTCCCCAAGCTGGGGACAGGATATCCTCCTGTAGGAGATTAATTTATCAAATCAAACCCCAGCGCTGTGAACAAGAAAGTCAGTGCTCCAGAAGATAGAATTTCCAATTTGGACCAATTTTCTCTTGGATTTGAAGCCCCGTGTGGGGATAACTGTGTCCAGGCTGAAGTGGAGCTCTCAGTGCTGATGGAATCACCACCAGCACGGTGTGAGCACCGTTCCTGGCTCTTTCCAGTGACATTACTGAGACGGTTCTCATTTCATTTTTCAAGCCCTTTACTGTAAAAGCCTCACAGCTCCATGACAGAACATTTAGAAAACATCTTCTCATTGTGGGAAAATGAAAAATCAGCCCAGCCAGCAACTGCAGAGGAAATCTGCAGCCTGTGTTTGGAGCACATTAATAACATGACGAGTGACCTTTCTGGAGACAAGAAATGCGTGGAATTGATTGTCCTACCCAGGAGCTGGGCACAGCTATAGATTGGTTATTTTCAGCCCAATCTTTGTTGTGGTCACATCTTTGGCCAGTGCAGGCTCAGTGTGGGTATAGTTTAGTCTGGTTGAATCCAAATACAGCCGAGGAACGAGAACAATGCCTTGGTGTGGCTGCCAAAGGTGCAGCTGCTGGTGGCCAGGCTGGAGCTTCTACATTGCAGAGCTGCTCCTAAAGAAGAGTTTATGAAGTCCCTGCTGTCCTTAAAGCTGCAGATTCTCACTTCTCTAATTTATATGTATTTATATTTATATATAATATGTAGCCATGGGATATTTTTTTGTTATGAGCTGGCAGAACGATGATAATTCAAACCCCAGAAATTTTTTAGTATTTTGGTTACTTCATATTTTATCAGGGAATAAAAATCCCAGAGTCCAACGTCCTCTTTATTTAGAATTAATCCCAAGTGCATCCCCGTGGTTGTGACAACCTGGAGGTCCCAAACCTGAGGCAATCTCTTGGTGGGTTTTTCCAGCCTGAGAATTGGAATTTTCCTCAGTTTTACTTGGAAATCTGAGAGGCTTCCCTGATTTATATCACAAAACCCCCCAACCTCTTTTCCTTGAATTATTGCTTTATCCACCCAGTGCCATAAACTTCCAGCACCAACCAAGAGGGTGAATTTAGGGAGCAAACAACCAGCCTGAACCCCTGCAGGTAATTTTCCAGCTGCTGAGGGCAGGGAACTGCCTGGTACCCAGCAGTGGGTGGGTGTCTGCTTCCTGCCTGTATCCAGGAGTAATATCCAGAATCCATTAGAGGGATGCCTAATCATCTTAACCTGTCAGATCCCAACCACCCTCTTTTAAGAGCCAATTTGTTTTTCTGCCAGATCGATGTTCTTATCTGTAATTGCACAGGCCATGAATGGCACCCAATAACCAGTTAATATTCAGTTCCATTCCACAGCAGGGTGGGGAGCAGGGAAATGTCTTAATTTAAACATTTATTGTACAAGTGTGAAAACGTCCTAAGTGAAATTAATTGAAGCTCGGGGAGAATAACTTATAAATCACCTTGTCTGGCTTGCATAAAGTGATATAAGGATATGCTGAATTCTTATTGTGGGGCTCTGTGGAGCTGCAGAAAGCTTTAACCCTGAGGTTACTGCTGTTATTCCAGCTCCAAGATGGGAGAAATCTGACTCCTACAGGTGATGTGATAAAGGCAGGGCCGATCTAATGAATAAGAAGCCACCAATTTGTTCTGTTGCTCCTCTAACGTGGCTTGTGCCAGGCAATTTGAGCGTGGTGTTGATCCCCTCGGCCATCCCTGCCCTCTACTCCAGCAGCACTTTAGAAAAGGGGGGATGATCCAGCAGGCTGTGCTTTTCACGGGACAAATATCAGCAGAAAGTGGCAAAAAGCAACCCCAGTGCCATCAGCAGAGCGGGATATAAACAATAGTGGCTTAAGCACAAGCTGGAAATTAGGAAGGGTAGGAGGGGATTTGAAGAGCACATCGAGACGCAAACAACTCGCAGAGAATTTATTGATTTGCCAGAGCAGTGGGCCTGGGAGGGAAAAGAGTTGTTACACTTGAGGGAGGCTTGAAGAACACTTCAGGAAAAGCACAATATTGCAGAGAAATAAATGCCATATCTCCCTATTAACTCTTTGAGCGACTGATGGAGCTTTGAGCACGCACCTGTGGTTTGTGAAAGACACAACTGAGCTATTGACAGGAGGAAAAGAGGGGAAAAAAAAGTGATAATCCTGCTCAAATCAGCTGCTCCATAGGAAACCTGCCCCTTTGGAGATGTTCTCCCTGAACAGTGCAAATCAGCAAGGCTTAATTAAGCCCTGGGCAAGGCTGAATGAGGAGGTTATTGAAAATAGACTTCAGGAAAAGAACTCCTGGATGTGAGACAGATGAGCCAAAGCAGCTCCTGGAGGGGAAATCACATCCCTGGAACAGACCCTGGGAGCAGCTCAGCAAACCAGGGGGTAAAGGAGCACTGGGGGACAGAATTTATATGGACACACTGAAAATTTTGGGCTAAAGTCCCTGATGAGGGGTGCTAAGGAAGCCCAGGGCCCAAGGGCTGACTGGGAAAGCCCTGATGTGGTTTAGGTGGGAGGAAAAAGCCCTTCCCACCCCTACAACACCCCAAGATGGGAGGAAATATTCCTCTGCCAGCTCAAAAATCACTGCTGTGCCCAGGGTTTTGTAGTCTCTTGAATATATTTACTACTGGGTTGGGAGAGCAGAAAAATAAGGCAGGAGAAGTGAAAAATAAGGCAGAAAAAGAGATTTTGGGGCTAAGCTGGAGGTGACAGAATGTTTTTAATGGAACCCTGCATAGTCAAAGGGAAATCTTGAAGGGCTGGGTGGAAATTCCCAGCTGGCAACTCCAAGAAAACTCTTCAAAAGAATATTTGGACAGCCCATATCTATCTAAGTTATCGCCAAAGAGGGGGAAAAAAGAGATCTGTGAGTGAACAGTTCAATGGTATCACTGTTCAGGCTGCAGCAGTGGCTAAAAAAACCCCAGTGAAGTGGTAGGAAAACCCCAGCAACCCATATGGAACATGATATTGAAAATATAAGATATTACATCAGTGTCCTGTGATATTGGTCACTCCGAAGCAAGGGCACCAGGGAATAAACAGAAACAGCTGGGAGGTGGACAACAGAAATAATTAGAGGCCTGCAAAAGTGCTCAAAAGAATAATTTCTTGAAAGAGATTGTTCAGATGAGAGAACATAGGAGTAAATAATAAAGGGAGCAGGGAAGGTGAATTGCAGTACATTGAAAACGCTCAGAAAGAAGCGGGTTTTGTACAGTTGACAAAAACCTGTGGAGCTCTTTGTCTCTTGACATGGCTGAGGCCAGGAATCTGGTGGGACTGAAAAATTCATTGAACATTTGTACAGTGAATGGAAACATCTGCAGTGAAATGGGTGGGATGCTATTCTTAGCAAAGAACCAGCACCAACCCTCCTACTCCAGGGCATAGTTTAAATAGTGGCTGAGGAAAGGGGAGGGAAGAAAATTCCTCATTAAAGGTTTTTCCTTGTGATCCAGGAGGAGATAGGCACAAAAAAAAAAATAAATTTCGTTATCACTGCAAAATAAGTTTGGCATTGCCTTAAATAAATATTTCAACACGTAGTTTTTATTATGGCCTGCAGTTTTTTATGATGGTTTATTGCCGTGTTATTCGAATTTTTTGTGAAAGGAAGGGGAATTTAAGAGTGAAATGAAATTCCTCCTCTTTGCAAATATGGCATCATCAATGCACAGCTGTACACAGGTGCTGGGGGCAGTGATGGAACAAGTTTATTACACTCAATTAAAATTTATTGCACAGGTAGATTTAGGTGCTTGAACTAAAAAAAAAAATTATTTGTGGTGTTCCTTAATAGGGAGGATGAGACTCCTGCCCAATTTGCATAGGTGGGGTGGGGAAGCACTGAAAACAAGGATGAATTTTGATTTATGGTAGGAGTATTTTTTAAATGATTATTAATTTTTAATTGAGAGGCAGCTCATCTTCAGCTGGGATGGAGGGCAGGGGACAGAGGAGGGGCCCTGGGGCAGTGCTGGGGGTCCCAGGGCAGGGCACCCTTGTGGTGCTTTGCCCCTAAAACCCCTCAGCCCTGGCAGGTGCCCCAGCCCAGGGATCCCTTCACAAAAGCGTCAAAGAAAACCTGGGGAGCCCAAAATTCACCGACCAAAAAATTCATCCCCAGGGAAGAAAAGAAAGCAGAACAAAACAGCAAAGCCCCAGCCCAGGATTTTCAGACAAGCCAGGGCTTGGTGACACAGGCAGTAAATTTGACAGCTTCTTGCCACCTCCTCCTGGTGGGATTTACTTTGAACTTTTCAATATCAACAGTGCTAAAACTGGGCTCAGGTAGGGCTTTTATGGCCAAGCTCTGCAACTTCCCTGCCAACCACAGGACAGGGCACTGGGACACCTTGCCCTGGTGCAAAATCGTTATGAAATCACTGAAAATGCACATGCAGGGAGCAGAATCTGACCTCTGACTCAAAGGCAGGCTCAAAATGCAGGAAAAATGGGAGAAAAGCATTGTATTAGAGCAGGAGATATGTCAGGCAAAAAAGGGTTGTGCTGCATTCTTCAAGTGGGACAAATCTGCATATAGGTCTGTGTATATTTATCTATATTTATATATATAGCTGGCTGCACAGGGAAATTTTGTTCTGCTTTGAAACCCAGATCAGTGCAAGAGGAAAATAAAATGCTGAGCCACCACACAAACCTCTTGTCTCTCTTTTCTGTGTCAACTCTTGCTCACAGAGAAAAGCATTTCGTTTCCTACTGTCGAGGCAGCAGCAACTAAAGTGAATGTTCATATGTGTGGTGAGGCATTTGTCCCTGGAAAAATAACATCTCTTCTTCTATTAACGTTTTAATTAATCCCTTTTAGTTATGAAATGTAACTTTACATTACATAAAAAAAAATTACATGCAGTCTCTTAATCTGCTAATCCTTTCTCCAGACAAGCTGGTTCTTTTTAAATCAACTGCCATTTTATCAACCCAATGGAGCAGAGATCCGGACTCAACTCTATTCAACAATACATTCTTTTCATGAGAGACTGGCCTAGCTAATATGACACCACAAAGGGCTTGAGGAATTCCAAATACCCAGCTCTTTGGATTAAAAGCATAATAATCCCATGCAGTTTTTTGTTCAGAATTGATAGAATGGTTGTATAGTGAGTCACACTTGTTTGAACTTATCAAAGTAACAATATATCAAGCATTTCGTAGGATGATATTTTATTTTCTCAGGTTGATTCAACTTCTTTCAAGTCGGGTTTTTTTTTTTTTTCCCCTCTTTCTTTTTTTGGTGAGCGTGTATTAATGACTGCCAAATGCCCCTGCAGTTAAACAATTAAAACCTATAATTAAGCACAGAATCTGATAGCTGCTGTTTCACGGCCGGCCTTCTGTACAGTTTTTATATAGACACGAGCATTGTTTGTGCCAGGGCGGCCTGTAAAAGCCCTTCAGGCTGCTGTGGCTCCTTCCCCTGGCCACGGGCAGGACTTTGCTGGGTTTCCAGATCTGGGAGCCAAAGCAGGACAGCTTTTGTGTGTCAGCGAGCCCCTCGGGAGGTGGCAAAGCAGGCTGGTGGGATGAGCGGCCCGGTGGCCTCAATAAAGAGCCCTGGGGAGGCTCCCAGTGCATCCCCCCGCTCCCAGCTGGGGCTGCAGCCAGGCTGAGCCCCCAGCCTGCCCCCAGCCAGGTTTGCTGAGCTCGTCCCCACCAGCAGCAGTGCAATTATGGACAGAAATCGCCGCTCCCAGGGAGAGGAGGTGGCCGCGGCCGTGTGGCGGCTCTCCAAAGGGGAACGGGAGCTTTCCTGGCCCTCGTGGCTCCTGCCAGAGCCAGGAGGGCTGGGAACACGTTTGGAGGAGTTGATGGGCTGGATCTGCACTCCAGCTGCCACGGGAAGAGGCGTCCCAACAGGGAATGTGTGACGGGCTCCACAGAGTGGCCTTGGCAGGGAACACCTTGGTGGCTGCTGGCCCCACAGATCCCAGGAGAGCAAGCAACAGACCTTCCCTTCGCTACAGTCCCAATATTCCCATCCCTGGAAGTGTCCATGGCCAGGCTGAGTGTTCAAGGCCAACCTGGCCTAGTGGGAGGTGTCCCTGCCCATGGCAGGCCTGGGATGAAATGGATTTGAAGGTGCCATCCCACCCAACCCAAGCCATTCCAGGATTTTCACGCTGGCCGCAGCCACGTACCCAAACCCCAATCCCCATCCAACACCTCCCCAGAGCAGCAGTGTGGGAGAACATCCTGTCACAGGGCAGCCACAATTCCCTGTGATGAATCAAAACATCCCGAGCTTGTCTGGCCAGTGGGGCTGAGCTGGAAGTGCTGACTGGAGCATGGCAGAACCCACGGAGCCTCCGGGGATGCTCCTTCACTTGCTGGCCCCCACATTCTCTGTGCAAACCAGCCCTGAGAGAACCCTCCCGTGCTGTTGCCATCCTCCCCGTGCCCTGCTGGAGGAGCAGAAATGTCTTGTGGCTGAGCTGGTGAGTCCTCAGCCACGGCCCCGCAGAGAACACAGAACTTCCTTTCTTTTATTTATGTTTTTGTTTTCATTGTCATAACTCTTCCCCCGAGTTCCCACTCCTCCTACTCCATATGGCATCTCACAAGGGAACAATGGAGAGCTCTTCAGGGGTTCCCACCATAACTCTTCAGAAGCAAAGGATTCTCCGAGGAGCTGGTTGGATTTTTCATCCCAATCATTTCAATATTTCTATGGAATTTCAAAACTAAATACATTCTCAGCAGAATTGGCAGCTGAAATATTTTTCATTTTTACTTTCGACCAACTGTGGAGTTAACCAGAACATTTTGAAATTTGATTCCCCTTGCCAACGCCTGCTGCAAAGAAGGGGAATTTGGGAAGGGTGGTGGCAGAAATGATTGCTAATTTCCCTCTTTCTTCTCTTTTCAGTTTGGGGCCCGACCCCAAAACCAGCGAGCCACCTCCCCGGGCTAGAGGAACAAAAGTGTTAACGAGGACGCAAACACAATTTAAAACTTCAATTCTAGAAAAGAAAAAAAAAAAAACCAACAACAACAAAAAAGCACGAACAGTCACGATTTTTCAGGCCAGACAAGTTCTCCTTCCCTTTGCCAGGGGAATATTGTTTGCATGCCTCCTTCAAGGAGGGCTTGGTCCCTCCATGCTCCTCCAGTGCCCCTTTAAACAAACACCTCCCAACACTGCAGCTATAAATAGCACTGAGGTGGAAATGGCTGGATAGGTTTCTATGCCCTCCTTTGTGTTCCCATTTTTCAAACACACCAACCTTCTCCCCTTTCCCCCCCACCCCTTTCCCTCCACAATGTGTGGTTATATATAGAATATTTATAATAGCTCCCTATTTCCAAGCAATTTTCACCACTGCCACGCAGCAGGGAGAAATTGAGAAATTGCTGGTTGTTTATTTATTTATTTCTCCGTGCACTTAATCCTGCGGAGTGTGGCAAAATATTCTGTCTGGATGGTATGGATGGAGACACGTGCAGCCTATAGATGGCTGGATGCAGGTTTGTGTGTGTTTTTTAAATGCAGACCACATTGATTGCAATGTGGAACTCATAAAGATGGGAGATATTCTTATCTCTGCAGGAAATAAAGGGGTTTTTTTGGGGAATGTATACGGGCAAGATGTTGCCCAGCTCATCCACCCCATAATTCACTTTAAGGCAGGGGAGGTTAAAGGTTTGCTGGGAAGGGAGGGAATGACAGTCCAGGGATAAAGATCCCCCTGCTGTCCCAAAATCCGTGGATCAGAGAAGAGCTGGGGTTGGAAAGGACCTCTGGACATCACCCAGACCAGCCCCCATGCCCAGGCAGGGGACCCAGGAACGTGCCCAGGTGATTTTGGGATGTTTCCATCTCCATGCCCTCCCTGGGCAGCTTTTCCAGGGCTCTGTCACCTCCATGGGAAGAGTTTCTTCCTGGTGCTGAGGTGGAACTCGTTGTGGTTTATTTTATGGCCATTGCTCCTCCTCCTGTCACACCAAACTCAGCCTGGCCCCATCCTCTGGCACCCCTTGGAGATATTTCCATGCCACTGAAAGCCAGAGGGGAATACTGGGGGAATATCAACCTGCACTGATCTCCCACCCTTCCCTTGGCATCTGCTGTTGGCAACTCTTAATGGGATCTGGGGCTTAATGACTAATTACTGCACAGCCCTATTAGTGATCCTTCCTCCTTGCCATGGGAGAGGGGAAGGGGCTTAAGGGGATCACGATTCTGATTCCATGGCAGAAGCTGAGGATTCCTGAGGTCAGGGTTTGAGGTTTGGATGGCTCCGAGGTCCAAGGATGGTGCTGTGCAGTGTGTGAAGGATATGGAAAAAGAAATGAAATTCCTGTCATTGATCTTGGCTCCTTCAGAGCAAATGTTCATTTATTTAAGTTTTGCTTCTCACTCAGGACTCACCCTGCCCCCCATACAAAAAAGAGAGATAATTCAGGTGTTTTCATTTTTGAAATCAAGCCCAGTGAGGTAGAAAAAGGGGAGGAGAAAGGGGAAGGGCAAAACTTGAGTCAGGACTTAAGGGGCTTGGATTTAGCCCAGGTTCAGTTCTAAGCTTTACCAGAGGTGGGTGAAACCCCCCAGGGTTTGTCTGTAAAATCGGCTGGGCTGTGTTTGGTTCAAGGTCCTTGTCACCAGCTTCCAGCCCTTAGCAGGAGCCAGGAGCTGATGCTCAGAGTTCCAGAAGAACGCCAGCAATGCCTTCATTGCTCCCAGAACGTGGCATTACTTCTGGTGACCCGAGTTCTCGTGTTTGCCAGCTCAAGTGGGCCTTTCTTCCATTTATTAACCTACACGCACTTAAAATTCCTTTTCATCAATGGACTTTGTAACCTCTCGTGCCACTGAGTTCCCCAAATTCACTGTGGACCGTGTGAGAACCAGGTGTGGCTTTTACAAGGATGTTTTTCCTTATTCAAAGCAAGAATATTTTTCGGACTGGGACTCCCCTGCTGCAGGGAGAACATGAAATATGTAACAGAACAGTAGCAGTTTTCAAGTTTTGTTGGGTTTTTTGGGTTTTTGGGGTTTTTTTCCCCCTGGATTGCAGTTGATGAGTCCTGTCTATCAGCTTAGGGAAGCATAAAAAGAGCAAGCATCCATCCCAGAGCCTTTCCTGGCGCGGGATCAGCAGCATCTGAAGGGCAGCGCTGGTACCGGCGGGGATTGGAGCCGGGTGACACCAAAATCTCTGACACCGCCACCACCTGCGCTGGCCCCGAGCCCTCCGAGGGCCAGCAGGAATGTGGGGCTGCCCCAGAGGGTCCCCTGGAATGCCGCAGGATCCCAGAATTCCCTCAGCTGGGAATGCGAGAGAGCCGCGGTGCCAAAGGCGGGGCTGGGAGGAGAACCCAGAGGGAGCTGCCGGGATGTTCTGCCCTGGCTCCTGCGGGATCTGCCCCCCGCCCTTCCCCCGTTAATTTGGGGTTACGGCTGATAGCTCATTCATGAGGCATTAACAGCTGCCAGGCTGAAGGTTTGGTGCAGGAGCCTCCCTCCACATCATCCCTTCTGGAGGGTGGAGCAGAGAGCAGGCAGAGCAAAAGGATGAAGCTGGGATTTATTAAAAGGCCTCGATGGGCACACCTGGGCCGCACCAAAATGGGCACAAAATGGGTGACAGATGACGAGGTCCCACACTGTGATAAGTTCTGGTCCATCAGCACATTGGAGTTAATTGTCCAATTACAGCTCCAGGTTATGCAGCTCCATCCTCCTTGGTTTTCCTTCTCCCTTCACCCTTGGTTTTGTGCTTTGGCTGAAAGTTGTCCTTGGTCCCCGGCTGGAGCAGGAATTGTTTTGTCTCCCTACTCTGTGAAGAGAGCTCAGTAGCACTGAATATGAACCCTAAAACTACCCACCAAAACAGCACAGGATCTAAAAAATATAGAAGCTAAAATTTAAGATATCACACCCTTGGTGCCCTTGTGGCACCTGAACAGGCTCAGGTTGTTGGCTAAAGTGGATTCCCATCCCTGCACATCCTCTTTGCCTTCCTCCCCACCAGCCAGGTGAGATTTGGTGGCTTCAGGTGTAATTCAGAGCCAGGGCTTGGGCTCAGCGCTGCCTTCTGCACAGGGTGTGAATTATGGAGCTCAGTTTCTCACCTCCAAGTGCCTTTATCAAGACTGGAACTGTAAAAGCGGTACAGGAAGAGCCCAGTGCCCAGCACAACTCGGGAGATTAAATTCAAACGCTTTTCGGGGTGCGCTGACAGATTTACAGCTTCAATATTTTGCTTTGAAATTATTTCAGGCATTTCATATCAAGGTAATGATTTGGCCTGAAAAACAAATGTTTGCAGTCTCATTCATTAATCACCATTATGAGAGATCCGAGCTCAGAGCTTTATAGGTTCTGATCCAAATCTTTTTCCCTTGGCCTCATCTCGGCACTAAAAAAAATGACCTCCCATCTCAGCAGTGCCTTTCCCTGTGACATTCTGAAAGGCCTGGATCAAAATTAATTAACCCATAATGCAAATTTGGCAAAGCTGGGAAAAGAACTGCTCCAAAGGTATTGCTTTGCACGGAGGTCTGGGCAGAAGGAAGCTCCTGATGGTGCTGCCATGCTGGGAAATGCACCTTTTAAAAGAGTTTTTTAGTAATGCTGTGTGGGCAAAGTGAGCATTCGATATTATTCTGTTCCACAGATGGAGGAAACAGTCACCAAGTGACTAAATAATTTGCTTGTAGTCACATGGAGAAGAACACAGCGTTCCTCAGCCGAGCCATGTGACTTTCTGGTTCCTCTCCTGCGCTCTCAACGTGGAACGGGGCATCTAAAGGTTTGGATCCCTGTGTTTTACAAAAGGGAAAAATCTGGGCCTCTTTTGAGAGCCCACAGTTCTCTATCAGCAAGCTGTGCTCATGTCCTGGCTAAATTTCAATTTGCCAAGGTATTTTGGATTTTTCTAAAATTACGCTCTCGCTGCGCACGACTCTTCCTCCCTGCCAGGTTCAAGTTCATGTTAAATGTGCTGGGTTTTAAAAGGCTGTAGCGTTCCACCATCCAAAGATATGCTTTGCAAAGTTTAGATTCCTATTTTAAATCCAGATGAGAGTGTTTGAGAGGGATGTGGAGCTATGGAAATGCCACCAAGCCACTGTCTTCTCTGTGTTCATTTTTATTATTATTGGCACCAATAATGAACCCATTGCAGTTGTGTAATAGCACCTCCAAAGTTCATTTTGAGGGTAGTACCTTGAAGAGGATTTTAATTTTTTTTTTTTTTCATAATAACCTCTAATTGAAGTTTTACTGTGATTTCAACTACTTACAAAAATACAAAATTGTGTTTTATCCAGGTTTGGGGTTTTTTTTAATGTAAGAACACACAGGCAGGAGCTGATATTATTCCCCACCCTTTCTGGATATATTTTTGATAAATTCATGATGGGAAAGTGATTCCTGCTGGAGAATTTATTGCCTGAATAAACAAATCCCTGGAGAGGAGCAGGTATTGTCCAAGCAGGGTGACACCCACGGCTGTGCTGGGCTGAGAGGGCAGCAGGAATTTTGTGATCACGGAATCCCAGACTGGTTTGGGATGGAAGGGACCTCCAAAATCCTCCATTTCCAACCTGCTGCCACGGCCAGGGATAACTTTAGATATTTAAGGATGCCTTGAAACCTCTTTTGGGGCTGCCCTTGCTGCTGGTACCTCTCCACACCCATTTCTCCTCTCCTTTGCACACGCGCCTGCTAAAATTTTTTTTTGAAAGCAGCAGAGAAACAACCTCGTGCTTTGTGGAGCATCCCCTGCTCGCAGCCTCCGGGCTTCCCCGGGGAGAAAAGGGCGCAGGGAGAGGGGCGAGGGCTCGGGATGAGCGGAGCCGGCTCCGGGATGAGCGGGGCCGGTTCCGGGATGCTCTGCCCGGGCTCCGGGATGCTCTGCCCGGGCTCCGGGATGAGCGGGGCCGGCTCTTGGATGAGCGGGGCCGGCTCCGGGATGCTCTGCCCGGGCAATCGGGATCCAGCCGAGCTCATCNAGGGCTGAGCCTGGGCCGGGGGTGCAGCCCCCGGAGCAGGGGGGCTCCAGCGGGAGGGTCCTGGGGCCGCTGCCCGCCCCTGTCCCCGCTCAGAGCCCGGGGATGCTCCTGGGGCACCCCGGGGGTGCTGTAGGAGCTCAGCTCAAAGCGCCACCCTGGGTTTTTTGTTTGGTTTTTTTTGGCCAAGGCAGATTCCGTGGTGGTTTGGGGTGATTTTAAAATTTATTTTAAATATTTATTTATT
>VYXF01006610.1:68327-97368 GCA_013397295.1 Polioptila caerulea
TATATTTTAATTTTTATTTATAAATATTATTTAATTTATCGATTAATTTATTATTTAATTTATTGATTAATTTATTATTTAATTTATTTTCCCCTCCCTTTTCTCTCCACCTTCCCCTTCAAACGGCTGCCTGGCTGCAAGAACTTTGTGCTTTACATCTCTGGTGATGATTTTCTGTGCCCAGCCTGTTCCAGAGGCTGAGATTTTGGGAATGGGCATCCCAGAGATGCCTCTGCACCCCAGCCTTCCCTCCCTGGCTGCAGAGCTCAGCCCCTCCTCAACGTGTCAAGTTTAAACCTTGGCAACTCGTGATTTTCATGCTCTGTAGGGACTTTTACAAGAGGCTTGAGATCCTCCTCTGGTGTGTTATGGGGAAAGGAACATTATTCCCTTTAAAATAAAAGTATTGGAGGGGAAAAAGAATGCTCACAAGAGCACTCCAACTCAGGATCGTGTTTCCTGGCATGGTCTGAGTGCTCATCTGCTTTACAGAGCTCCCAAACCTGGGCTAAATCCTCCTGACCTGGGCATCCAGCTGAGACAGGGGCTGGCAGCTGATACAGCTTCCAGTTGGGCAGCCAGCACCAAAAAATGTGAGGATTGCCAAGGATAAAACACCCCAAGGGATTTGGGTTTTGGGGTTTTCCAGCCCTGGCAGTGGGATGAGCAGCAGAGGTGGCAGGAGGGTTTTATTTTTTGGGGAGCAGCCTTGGGATCAAAGCTGTGCAGGGCCTTTCTCAACTCTGTTTGCTTTGTCAGGGTTTGCCCCAGTTAAATTCCCCTTGCCCAGAGTGAGGCAGGGCTCCCTCAGCTCTGCCTCAGTTTCCTCAGAGCCATGGGGAGGGAAAGATGCTGGAATTCTCCAAGGAACTTGGGGATGTACAAAAGCAAAATGGAATTTCTCCTTATATCTTTAATAAAACCTGATGGTGGGTTCAGCTCAGTAGGAAACTTCCCCTGGCTAAAACAAATTTTGAGATTTTTCTTAAAAATATTTAATAATATTCTTTATTTAATAAAACTCTTCTATTCTTTATTCTCTCTTAAACTGTAAGTGGTTTCCAATGCCTGAAACCCATCAGCTTCTGGAGGTACTTGGTTGTTGGGCACAGTTTAGGGATGCCCAACACAATTCTGCTCTTGGAAACCAAGATCATTTGCCCAATTTTGGTCTTTTTTTTGGTCTCTTCTGTCCCCTCAAGATCTTTGCATGAAGAAAAGGCAGTTTGCTGTGCTAAAAACTCAATTATTACCAACATCCCACTTTAAAAAAATTTTTTTTTTAAATCTCTCCAACATTTTCTCTTGGATTTTCCGACCTCTTGGCCACCTATCCTCTTTCTCCTTGCTTGACTTTGTCCTAGTTAATATTCCAACAGGTGTTTCCTTTTTCAGTGGAATTTTTTAGGCTGCTGTCTCAAGAGGCCTCCTGTATAATAATGCTGTATTCATTATGTGCCTGCCTTACTGGGAGAGAACTTTATTTTCTTAACCCCACCATTTCCCCTCCGTGCAGGGCCTGCAGGAGGGAGACACTTGAGGCTTTCAGCATCTTCTGTGTTCTCTGCTTTTTTTGCTGAAATCCCCACACAGCACCATTTCACCTCCACCCTGCCAGGAGGGTGATGAGGATTTAAGGGAGAAGTGAGGCAAAAACTCCTTTTTTATTTTTTTCCCCCACCATTTTTTTTGCCCAACATCTCCATTTTTATTCTTTGAAAAGCACCTCAATTCTCATTTTGTGACCATTGGAAAGGCCAGAGATAAAAATAATGAAATTAAAGCCTAAAGATTCATCCCTTGGTGCCCTCAGGTGTGTTCTGGTATTGCTGGAAGTTTGTTGTGGTGACATTTGGGTTGGAGGGAGCCACTGGTTTGTTCCTACAATGATTTGTTGAGGTGATTTCTCTGCCTGCTGTGAAATTTTCCCCTTTCTACCTCTAGATGATGCTGAGCTGTTGTTGCCAGAAAGAGAAAATGTTTTGTTTCAAGGTTTTATCAACTTTAATATTTTTTTTTTTTAAAGAAGGGTGGAGGGATTTAAGAATTCTGTGCCAAAGTTTCCCCTGGCTCCTTTTCACTGTGTGGAAAATGCTGCTCTGTTCAGTGGTATCCCCAAATTTGGGTTGTTCAATTAAAAACAATCAGGAGGGGAAAAAGTAACAATGCAAGTGTCAGATCCTCACGTTATTCAAGGATTAGCCAGTTAAGATTTGTCCCAAACTGATTAAATCAAATATTCCCACCCAGCCAAGTTCATTGCCCTGTGACAGCACCAAAGCTCAGAGTTTTGATGATTTTGAGATAAAATGTGGAATATGTGCCAGTAAACATTGATGCACATGAAAATTTGTGAGATAAAAGCATCTCCCCTTCTTTCTTTCTTTCTTTGGACATCCACAATTCCCAGTCCCACACCTGAGCTAATGCTTGGTTAGGAGGGTTTGAGTGTGGAAAACAGAATTTTGCTGTTGTCTGCACAGATTTTTTTTTTCCTAGGAAAGTGTCAATAAAGAGATTTTGATGTCCTGGCTGTTGTGGGGCATTGATTAGTGGGGAAAAAGGACTCAGAAAAGCCAAACCCTCCCATCTCCAGTCCCTAAATAAAAACCGAACCTGCCAATATTTTCCTGTGTCCAATGATGCCCAATATCCCATAATTATTTATTATGCATGGCAAGGCAGCAGAAGGAAAGAGAGATGGGAGTGCTGAAGCCATAAAAACTATGAATAGATTGGGGTTTGGTTTTTTTTTTTTGTTGTTGTAACTCCATTAAAAATTGAGTGCACACTAATGCTGGTCTATTCTTAGTGCAGATCAGTTTTTAAAAGGTTAAGGCCAAGGAACTCCCTCGTTATTTGGAATTCTAGCCTGGAATGGAGCAGGGTGACCTCAATATGATGCTGCAAATTATTGGAAATAAGACAATTGCAGTTCTTGGAAGCTTTAATATTGATTAAGTGAATCAGCTGTTAATATTGATTAAGTAAATCAGCTGTTAATTGGCAGCCTCATCAGGAAGGTAGACATGGGAGTGGGTTGAGAATTGAAATTTTCAGATGTTTAAAAGAAACCCCCAAAACAACCCTGCAGCACTGCTCAGTTTGGTGGACTGGGGGGCTTAGAAACAAAAGTGGAAATGGAAGAAAAATATATTTCCAAACCTACTGAAGGATCTTTGGGATTATTCTGTGTCAGCCAGGCTTTAAGGGCAGGGTTCTTCAGAGACTGCAGCAATTACTGGGACTTGAAATTTTGCAGCCCAAAAAAATATTTTCACAGCACAGCTCTGAGGGAAATTATCAAATCCAAAAGAATCATGAAATCAGATTAGATTTATTCTATTTCTTCACTTGGCTGATGGCAATTTTAATTTATATTCTTGTGAATTCTTAACCTGTCCATACATGATTTTGGTGTTTTTGTCTCTGGCTCTCCACAAAGATGATTTTTGCTTGGTCATCCTTGCAAATACACAGATGCAAATATGGATACAAGAGGATAAATTTTGAATTCAAGGATGTATCAAAAGGATCAGAATCCTAGTTGATATTTATAACTACTTCATATTTTTTTAAAGCTCATACAGGCAGCAATATTAAAAAAATTGTCACAATTCTAAATATTTTGATGGTTAAAAATATTGATCACAAAATCCTCGTTTGGGGAGAGTTTTAATGCTCCTGTTCCTTTAAGGTGGGCTCTGTGCTCTGCAGCCACTGCCACTGTTTTCCAATATTTGGTCTGGTGAGTAAATAGAATTACTCCCCCATCCCATCCTTTCTGTTTACATTGTGTAATTACCAGCCCCTCTCCATGCCTCATAATAATTGACTTGATATTGATAAATAGATTAGCTAATACAGTAAATGATTATTCCCCACTAAATGAATCAGGGTGCTTTTGACTTCAAGTGCCATTAACAATAAATGCATGGATTCGGGACAGCTTTTGCATTTTGCATTAAGCAACCCCTGGATAAAAACCCAGAGAGCAGGGCCAGAGCCCAGGGATGCTGCTCCTTCCCTGGCCTGGGCGTTCTCCAGCTTTTCCCATCTCCTGAGCTCCTTCCTGGTGCCCTCAGCAGGGAAAGGCTGGCCTGGAAAAGTCCCAGGGGTGCTTTAGGGCAGATATTGGCACCAAAATTTCCATGGGAGGGGCTGCAAAGCATTGGAATGGGAGTGGTGGGGTTGTTGCCTTCTGGAGGCTGATCTGGAGCAGAGAGCAGGCAGAGCAAGAGGGAAAAGGGGATATTTATTAAAAGATTTCAATGGGCACTTCTGGGCAGCACAAGAGTCCAGCCTGACCACACCAAATGAACCCAAAATGGGCACAAAGTGGATGAGGTCCCACACTTTGATAAGTTCTGGTCCACTGGCACATTAGAATGAATTGTCCAACCACAGCTTCAGGTTATGCAGCTCTATCCTCCTGGTTTTTCCTTCTCCCTTCACCCTTGGTTTTGTTCTTGGCCTGAAAGTTGTCCCTGGTGCTGAGCTGGAGCAGGAATTGTTTTGTCTCCCTGCTCTGTGAAGAGAGCTCAGTAGCACTGAATATGAAACCTAAAACTACCCAGAAACAGCCCAGAACCTAAAAAATATCAAAGCTACAACCTCAGGCATCAGGGTCACCAACCTGGAAGGGTTCAAGGAATGTGTGGATGTGGCACCTGAGGTCGTGGTTTGATGGCTGGATTTGATTTTAGACATCTTTTCCAAGCTTCATGATTGTATGGATTTATTGAATCCCTTTTTAAGGGTCAGGACAGGTCAAGATGAACTTCAGGGTGGATGTTCCACCCATGGTGGCACTGTGTCAAGTTTTGGGGTCACCACCCACCCCTCTGTGGGTGTCTTTTCCCCCAAAAAGAGTGATTAATTATATCACCTTGTGGTTGTTGCTAATTCCTGTAGGATTGATCCAGCCAGCACTGACAGGGAAATTGGTACCAATACATCAAATTTCTTGATCCTACAACACTTCTGGACCCATTTGAGCCAGTTCTGGGACTGAAACTCTGAAATTTTCAGGTGGGAAAGGGTTGGAGGTTCCTCCTCTGGAATAGCTGGTCACAAATTCAGGCCATTCTGGATCCTGGCAGGGATGCTGGTAGCTGCAGCTTTGCCTGGGTCTGGCCCAAGCTGCCAGGCAGGCTGATTTTTGGCAGTCCTGGACCATATGTTGGTGAATCCTTGGCTCCAGCCAGTGGGGCCATGGGGGAGGATCTTGTGGCACCAGGTTTGCAGCTGCTGCCTGTGTGTGGGACACAGGGAAAATGGCTTTCCTCACCTGCAAGGAGGGCACAGCAATCTCTGGGCTTTAATTGCACCCTTCATCAAGAGTAAAATCATTCTTTTGACGGAGCTGAGGCCTGGATGTAGCAATGAAAATGTGATTTTTAGGCGTTTCAAGTCCCATCTCTTTCCTTTCTTGCCTCTTTTGCAGTGTCTTAATTAACCTTAATCCTGGCCAGATAATGTAGGAAGCCTCAAATATCAGCACACATTGTATAATCCATAAACATTCCATCCCAGGCTCATTACAGCACCAGGATTAGGAAAGAAAAAGGAAAAAAAAAAAAAAAAGAGGGAGAAAAAAACGTGCTAAAATTAATTTAACAAAATTGGAACCAGCTCTTGAATGGATGGGAATTGCAACCTGAAGTTCCAGTTCTGCAGCATCACATCCAATTTGCTGGATGCCTGCAGCTGATTTATGTCAGGGTCCCAAATTCTGGGAATGCTTGAGCATGGGCTGAGCTGGAAGGTAAATCATTCCCACGGCTCCTGCTCCTGCCTGGGGACTCTGGGAGGATGAGCTTGGAGCTGAACTCAGAGCTCCCTCAACTTCTGCTGCTTTGCAAAGCTCTTCCAGCTCCCAAAATTAGGGTTAGGTGTAAAAAGTAAAAAGTTTTGGGGAGAAAAATGATAATGGTGGTGTGGGGAGAGAGATCTGTGCTCAGCTTCAGATGAGAAAAAAACTTCTCATTGCTCTTTTTTTAAAAAATGGGGTTCCTTTTATCTTCTTTTTCCTTAAAACAACAACATTTCCCTTTTCTCCAATTTTTATTGTTGCCATATTTGATTGGTTCATTTCCTTCCTGCTTTAGATCAGGTCTCTCCTTCAGTATTCAATAATTTAATGTTTTAGGGTGATGAATTCTTACAACATCCCAATATTATAACTCAGCTCTCGCTCTTGGTGGTTATTTTTTAAAAAGTGAAAATGCAGTGAAAGGTTCTTGTGGATATGGAAGATGAATGCAGGTGGGAATGTGGATGACAAAGCAGGGCTGGAAAGGGAGGCAACAAAAGGATTTGAGCTCCCTGCAAGCACCACACATCCCNGATATGGAAGATGAATGTGGATGACAAAGCAGGGCTGGAAAAGGAGGCAACAACAAGATTTGAGCTCCCTGTGAGCACCACACATCCCAAAAGCTGCTTTATTTACGGTCAGGTGAAGGAGGGCTGTAAAAAAAAATCAAAAATCCAAAAACTTTTGGCTATTGGCATGAAGATTTGGGCAGAAGCAGGAGCTGTTTGTCCTCCAAAGGTCCCTGGGCTGCCAATGCCAACTTCCCCCAGCTTTGAGCGAGGTCTTTGCTCGGGCTCAGCGTGAGAGGCAGCAGCGATCCAGGCTGGGCAGATGGTGGGGAGCAAACAGTTGCCCACAGCTGCTGGGAGCAGCAAAAATCCAGGGAAGAGCAGCCAAAACACAGCCACATCCAACTCTGGGACAGGGAAAGCGGAGAGTTGGAGTCTGGGAGGGAAAAGGAGGTGGGGACAAGCTCAGTTTTCACCCTTTGGCCAAAGACAGGCAGCTGAAAAATGCCCTGGTTGGGTTTTCTGCTCCTTCTGTCCCTCAGAAAATCAGAGTTATCAGCCAGGAGCTGTGGTGCTCAAAATTTAGTCTGAAAATTTGACTTAGCAGGGTTTTCCTTCACCAGCTGAACGAGATTGATTCCTAAGGAGTGGTTCTGTGACTCCAGGATTTGGTGTGAGCTGTTGCCTCTCACAGCTCCATTCTTCACTATCAGCTGAAAGATTTAGGGAAAAATGAGTTTTAATCTCCCCGTGGAGGTGCAGTCCTGCTCACTTGGTGCCCAGCTCTCGTGCAGCCCCTGAGCAAATTCACCTTTGGGGAAGGAAAACCTCTGTGGTTGTGATAAAATCAACATTTTCTGGGGGCACAGACACGAGAAATCAAGGCCTCTGTGGAATGGCTCCATGAAATTTAACAATAATCATTGTTCAAGTAGAATTTAAATAATCAAGTCAGTAGTGTAAGAATTTGTTGGTGTGGTTACTAGACAACAAGGTTGATTCTTTTCTTGGATTTTTATGGTTATTTGTAGAAATCTGTGGGGTTTGGTTGTGTTAAATGACATAAAATTCAGAGATCCTGAAACACCTGATCATTTCCAAAGCAGTTCAGAAATTTTCCATAGTTTAGGGGGAAGGGGAGGGTTCATAGAAATCCTGTTACTTATCAGAACCTGTTCAAAAGGTGTTTTCTTGGTGTTTATAAAGATGGAAAGCTCCTCATGTAGGAAAATGCACTTCATTAATACACAGACCAAATGTGATATAATTTTCATTACTGAGCCCTGATTTGGTGGTAATTTGGCATTTTTAATGATTTTTCTACTGGACAGGCACAGCTAAATTTGCTGCTTGGTAATAAAATCCCAATTCTGATGACTTTCCAAGGAACAATATCAATTTTGCCAGCTGAAACCAAATATGTCTGGGTTGGTTTGCAGGGGAAAGTTGTGCAAGGATGAGCCAAAGCCTTGTGAAATTCAGCTTTTTCCAAGGGCTGGATCTGCTCCTTCTGCCCTTCAGAAAGTGGGAGGGATATTTGAATCTCCTTGTCCTTGATCTGGAAAAGAAGTTTTTTGTTTTTCCTCAAAAGCTCTGTGTGGTTTTGGGAAAGTGATGGCCTGAAGTGTTGGTAGTTCCATAAATCATGGAATTGTCTTTTTTTTTTTTTTTTTTTTTTAACCCAGTTTCCAAGGTTTTTGTTTTCTCATTAGCTTGGAGGAGTTTTATTTTTTCTCACTGAGATTTTGGAGGTGTGCATTGGTTGTTTCCTTGCTCTGGTGTGCTCATTGTTGGAGGGTCTGGAGCATCCCCTGTGATGGGGCTGTGGAAATGTCTGAGCTCAGAGTGACCAGAGCACGGAAAACTTGGAATCTGTTGAAAATTAAGAGCTGAAATGATCTTTGGATTGCTTTCTAAAGCTGATGGAGGGGAACTGATGGGAGGGAGATGTTTGTTGCATTTATAAATCCCTGTTTCAAGGGTGTTATTCTCTGCCTTCTCCATCACATTTTGTGCTTTCCTCTGCCCCTGAAGTTCTTCCAGGTAAAGCTGTGGCCCCAAAAATGGTCTCAGGATATTTCCCTGGGTCACCCAAGCTCAGGACTCAACTTGAAGAGAGATTTGATGGCCTCAGGTCAAGGAGCAGGGTTTTCATGATCCTTCCTTTGATTGATTTTGGACACTGACCTGGAACAGAGCCCAAAGGATAAAGCTGGGATTTATTAAAATCCCTCACTGGGCACACCTGGGCAGTGCCAGAGCCCAGCTGGGTCACAGCCAAATGAACCCAAAATGGACACAAAATGGACAACAGATCACGAGGTCTCACACTTTGATAANCTGAGTCCCTCAAATGGTGTTTTGGGCTAAGGGTGGATTGATGATTGAACAACCTGCACCTCTCCTTTATCCCTGGCATCACACCCAGGGTCCTGCATTCCTCCTCTGCTCCCTCTCTGGGATCATCCAGGCTGCTCTCAGTCATGGAAAACATGGAATATTCTGGGGACACTGTGACCTGCTGGGTACTAAACCTGAAAATTTGATCCAAAACTGCTCTGGCTTTGCTTCCCCTGCAACCCCTCCAGCCCATTAAAAGACAAAATGATGAATTAAAAAAATAATTTGCTGCTCTGAGAGGATTAATTGTGGTAAAACTCAGGGAGGATTTTGAAAACTAAGCATTTTGATTTTTTTTTGTTTAGTATAAAATAGTTTATATTTAAATCCTTCTCATTTGAAGCAGACCAGTCTTTAAGATAATGAATATTCTCTATCTAAAACATCTTGGCTTTCTAAGTTTTGGCAGGAAAGACTCTGGTTCTGTAAGAAACTGAACAAAATGATGCATTTCATCAATTGTGTCTCTGTGTGCTTCTGTGGGGTGTGTGTGTTTGTTAATTGAGATATCTCTAATTAAAAAAAAATGAAAAGAAATTTGATGTTCTACACAAAGCAGTTTGGTTCTAATTGGGCTACCAAGCAATAAAATCAGATCTGCTCTCTTAAACCAAGAGTTGCACTGCTGACAACTGGAATTTTTGGGGATCCCCTCCCTTTTTGGGGATCACTGCTCTTCCCTTTTCCCTGCTCTGCTGTGTCACAAAGCTCCTTTGGAAAATCTCCTTTTCTGAGCTCGTTTTTGGACAGCACAGCCACAGCAAGGTCCCACCACCTGCATTTGTAATTCCTGAGGATATTTCAGTGCCAGGTGGGAAAAGAGCAGGAGATGGAGTCCTTGCAACAACCTCTGCCACTGGAGCTTTGCAGCAAGCCAGGGAGACAGGGAAAAATAGTCAACATTATTTCAGCACAGTGGGGAAGGAGGGATGAAAGCTCTGCAAATGAATTCATTGTGACAACCTTTGTGAAGGATCCGAGTGTTTGATCTTTTAAAAGATTTAATAATTCTTTGGAGAGATTAAAGAATCAAACTGGCTGGGAGGAGGAGAGGAAGTTAACTTTCTTTCCCCTGATTCTGTCAAAATAGTAAATAAAAAAGAGCAAATCCCTAAATTTAGTTGGCTTCTCCCCATATCACCTCTTTTTTTATTTTTTTTTTGGGGTGTTGATGCATGTCATGTTTGAGTCCTTGTAGCAGAGGAACACTTGGAAATGTGACCCCTCAGATAAAGATTTTGGGCAATGAGCTAATGTGCTTCTAGCCAATGGAAATGGATCTAAAAAGCAAAGTAATTAAACGCCTGGAAATCAGAATTTCCACCACGGTGGGGTTTGTGAGGTTCTGCACATTTCCAAAAGGCTGGACCTTGAACCACAGGGCTGGGGTTGGCCCCTGGCTGCTGAACCAAGCAAGCTCTGAAGGTCTTTGCACTGCCACTGCTAAAATATATCTTACATTAATTTTTTGTTTCTTGTAGCTTAGAAAAGCTTTTTGTTTAGATGTTTTCTTAAACTCAGATTGCTCTGCTGCAAACAGTAAATTCCTGTTAAATTTCTTTGAGGTAATACTTTAAAAAAAATACCCTAAATAATCAAAACTAACCCCTCAGTAATTAAAACAGGTAGATTTTTCTATCAAATGACATGGTATTATTCTTATTTTAAAATAAGAGAGTGATCTCTGCTGCAGTTTTGGGAGGAATCAAACTTGGCTGCTTTGAAGAAAGAGTGATCATTTAAAGATGAGGATTTTTGGTTTAGCCTGGTCATTGTCTACCTTTAGCTAGCAAACAAATAAATACAGTTTGACTGGTCCCAGCTGCCATAGACAAGTGGAGCAGGGTAGGAAGAGCTTTGTAATCATTTCTCCATCAAATACTGAACAGCCTTGCCTATGATAAGACCCCAGGGTCCTCCAGGCTGAGCCAGGAACTCCTCTGGACTGGAGCTGCACAGGAAGGGCACTCATTGGAGGCATCTATTTCAAAAGGCACACATAATGAAGATTAATTAGACCTTCTTTAGCAGCCCCAAGGTAAATACACACAGCCAAGGCCTTGGGCTTCCTCGCACCACCAGAAAGGTTCTGTGGAAAGCAGAGGAGATTAAAAAGTGGGTGACAGAGGAAAGAGGGTCAGCTCCCATGCACAGTTACCTTAAAAATGTACCAGGATTGACTTTTCTTGCTCACATACGAGGATAAAATGCCTTAAGGGGCCCTTTGAGCAAGGCAGGGCTCACATTCTGTGTCTGTTTGCAGTAGAGCAGCTTCTCCAACCACATCCTATTTCATTGTCTTTTTGGTGGCTGAGGGCATCCCAGCTCCCTCATTCCACGCAATATTCTTTCCTTTCAAGAGGCCAAACTCATGTACCTGTATCTTGAGTTTTTCAACCACAAGCTGGGCTCTGACTGGACTTCAGAGCTTTGCACCAACAACTTTTCTTTCTGCTTTGTTTTCCTCTGAGACACCGCTTGGGTGAGGTCTGGGGTGAGTTTGTGCTTTGATCCCACAGTCCCAGGCCTGGGAAATGAATTAAGGCTGGACTTGGTGATCTCAGAGGCCTTGTCCAGCATTAATGAGTCCATGATTTTAATCTCTCATCAGAGGAGGAGCAAGGCACCGATGCAGGGCATCCTGCAGCTGTAGGCGTTGGGAGAGGCTGGGGATGACCTGCACTTTTCCAGCTGCAGGATGCCTTGGAGGGGCTGTGTCTAATGCCATCGGTGTGTTTGGATGTTTCAAACCCTTCCCAGGGCCAGGCTGTCCCCACTCAGTGCCAGCACAGGAGCCCTGAGTGTCCCCAGCACCTTTGGGCACACAAACTCCTCTCTGTGCCTCATTGTCAGGGCTGCTGACTGCTCTCATTAACTTCAAGTGGCATCGAGTGCTCAGCACAATGGCAAACCGAGCCCTCCACTTCTTTAAAGTGATCTTCGGGGTTTCATATTTATTTGCAAACCGGGGGCAGCGCAGATCCCAAAAGAAAAGGGTTTTCCTCCTCAGCCAGAGCTGGAGGTGGACACTGGGAGCCAAGGCATGTTCTGCCAGCACAATGGCAACTTATGAATAAGATCATACTTGTATTTGCATTAACACGGCTGGCTTCTCCAGGCAGTTTTACATAATCTCCTTTTCAATGGGGAAGGGTGTCATTTCCCCTTCATTTCATACAGCCCCGCTTTGAAAATGTAGGGAGGAAGTATTTAAAGAAAGTCCGCATTTTATGAAAGGGAAAATTGCCGGCGTTCCTTTGTGTGTCTCAGTAGGATTTGGATAGATTACTCATACTTAAAAAGGAAGGGAGCTTTTGCTTTCTCTTCCCCTTTTTTAAAAACTTGCATTAACATGATGTATTGACATATGACAAAATCCAGGGAATGCTGGAGAGCGAATCAACCGCGGCTTTGTCCACAAGTTGCAACAAATTCTTAAAACGTCGTCACCTTCTGAAATAAAATTGTCACATTTTGGCTACAGGCAACTTTTATAAGGACTAAAGCCCTGCTTCTGAGATAGGGACTACAGCATGTCCTCTCTCACTTGCTTTTTCTTTCTGTTTAAAAATTAATTCTCTTTGGGTTTTTGGTTTTTTTTTTTATTTTCCCTTTTGATCCAATGAGCTGGGTACGAGTGCAGCACGTTTGAACCATTTTCATAAATCAAGCAACTGGAATAGATTTTAATACAGAATTGTATTACTGCAGGAATGCCAGGCATGCAGGCTCGAAGCACTAACACTTCTATTAGTTGAATGCAAGCCAACCCTTTAGCTGTAAGCATATTAAAGGAAAATAATTCCCCTGCTATGATTTGGGGTCTCTGATGTCAAAAATCCTCCCTGAAGTCACTCACAAGTTTTTTCCTGAGCTGTCCTTGTCTCAGGGGTGTTACCACTGGTCAGTCACACCCTGAGGAATATGTTTTACGGGCAGATTTTAAAGCTCACTGAGCTGTTCTTCCCTCTCTGACATCCTTGGAGTAAAAATAAAGTCATGGAGAAGTGGAACATCAAGGTTCAGTGTTGGGAGAAGCTATCAGCTCCCACAAAGGCTTTCTATTCCTTCCAGGACCTATATTTATATTTGCTGATGACTCCTTGTCAATCTGACACTTGCTAATCAACCTTTGATGATAATTGTAACTCTTGCTAAGGACACTTCATCCTAGGAGGTCAAAAGGACATTTTGTACACTGAAATGCACTCTGTGCATGTGTGTGACTGAATCCATGGGCACATGTTTATATTTACAAGAGATGTTTATGCTAACACTTCTTTTTTTGGGCAATTTTTTAATCGTTCCTCATTTGCTGCTGCCTTTTTTGCATCTATAAAATGTTGCTCATTGCTAAATCATTACCAAAATTAAAAAGGGAGGGGTGAGCTTGTTGCTCAAAACAGAGGGGAAAATACAAGAAAATTTTAAAGGTGCTTTAATAAAAAACTTGGTAAATATTCAGCTCACCTTTTTTTTTTTTTTTTTTAAGAGAAGGGTTTTTGTGAAATCAGTTGATAACATCTTCATCTAAACCCATTTATTATTTCCTATTTGAAAAGCACTTAGCTCAACAGGGCTTTGTGCCTTCACTGAGGTTCCCAGGTATCATCAGATCAAGAATCTTAAGCACAGATAAAACATAACAATGTTTGTTATTTTCTCCCTCCAAAAAAGAATGCAAATAACTCGAGGCATCTGACACTGATGGTGTAGACTAAGCCAATTGGGAGGCTTTTCATTTCACATTTTGGCACTGAATTTTATTCTTCTTTGAGTCCTTTTTGTCTTGACATTCCACAGGTTTTGGATGTGTTGGACTCACCCCAGCCTAGATCCCTGCAGATAATCAGATTTTGAATTTCAGGGTTCGCCAGTGAGTCCTGGATTTGCAGTTTGGGATCCCAACATTAGGAATTCAACCAAAGGACTCCAAGGATGGGTTCCCACTTGTATTTGCCATTCTTTGGAGGGCAGAGCTCTTTGCAAAGGCGGCACCAGGGATCTGCTGCCAGGGGCAAAAGGAGCTGGGCACTGGAGATCTCTGAGCTGCTGGAGGGCACTGCCCCTGCAACCCCTCTTTAATTGCCCTGCTGAGTCTGCTGTGCCAGCCTGGGAGCAAGAGTGGTGCAGGATAATCCCCCCTTGTAGGAATCTCAGCATCACCTCAGTGCCTGGTACCCAGAGACTGCTTCTGGCTCAAGAACTGACCTCAATCAGAGAGCAGAAAAGCAAATTATCTCCCTGCTTCCACAGTTTGCTCCCGAAGGACTCCAGAACCTTGCATAAACAAAAACTAATTATAATACACACACACACACACACACCAAAATTGAGTAAAAACTCGAAGCTCTGCTCGTAGGCTGAACAAAAAGGGAGCTGGAAGAGTGAATGTCACAGTGCCATCTACTGACACCAGCCCCGAGCCGGGAGGGAGAACACCCAACTGCAGGGCAGAAAAGAAATAAATAAGGCCGGGAGTCTTGGAAGGATTATGTTTAAAGGAAGGAGATGACTGCTAATTAATGTGACAAGAGAGAAAGCCTCACCTACTGACAGGTTATTCATCCCACAAGTGTCAGAATCCTCCTCAGCGATGTCTGTTCCTATAATTCCTGGAAAAAGGCTCGTGCTGGAGGAACAGCTGACCAGAACCCTCAGTGCCAGCTCCCATCTTTCTATTTTGTCTCGATGAGCTTTACACCAGAGGAGAATTACAGCCTGCTCTGTGGCAAGCAATTTGAAGACATAAAGGAATGCAATTGTGGAATAAAACCCGCTCTGTGTGCTGTGAGATAACTTCACCTGACACAGAAAATGAGCGGTAACTCGGAGGCAGGTAGGAGCAACATGTAATCCAGTTGACATAAATGAAAAGATGATATTGGCAGAAAATTGGGCTGCGTGTGAATATAAAGGCTGTTGAATAACAGGGAATGGAAAATGACATGCTCAGCAGCAGCGAGGGAAAGATGAAAGGAGTTCAGAAAACATTTGTACGGGAGAAGCCAAGTACGAGTCAACAAAGGCTGGAATTCTCTGCTCCTCGAAGCAGAGCTGAATGCTGCAGCCTTCAGTCCTACCTGTGCTCAGGGCTGGCAAGTGGAAAAGAGTCAAAACAATTAGGGTTTGTTCTCTGGTTGCTAATGTGCCAGCTGAAGTGGAGGCTGAGAGGTTCAGCAAAACCATTACTAAGCAAAATGAGGCATCATCATCCTCTGTATCACTCTCAGTAATTCCAAGGTAAGAATGAAATGAAGGACGAGCAGAGAGTGATTGGGGATGGAGAGGCAGAGGAAAAAAAAGTCAAGAGGTGAGGAGACTGCAGCATGTTGATTGAAAAAAAAATATTCTATGTATTCTGAAGGGTTGTGTCAAATATGAGAATTCAGGAGGAGGGGAGAAGTGAGCACCTGAGCTGAGCTTGCTGAGATTCACTCCAGATATGTTGTGGCAGATGGAGCTGACATCCTGAGAGAGGCTAAGAGGTGAAAGTAATAATGAACAGCCTTCACAAGGTAAAAGCAGAAGAAATATTAGAGCTGTTACAGGAGAGCAAGCAGGAGATGTTCAGATTTATGAGTTCTTTTGGAGAGCAGCCATGGTTTGTCTTTATTTCCTAGTAACTGGTTCTTGGTTTGAGCTTCGTCAGGTCATCAGATTAGTGCCATCAGCTCTGAGAGGTTTTCAGCCCTTCCTTTGGATCATCTAGCAGGCACAAAATGAACATGTGGAGTGGCAAGCACGATCTGCTTTTTGGGGGAGCTGTCCTGAAAAGCAAAAGCAATGGAAAAAAAGGAAGGAGAGAGAGAGGATTTTATTATGGCACCATCTGTCTCCTCGCCGTTAGTATTTCTCTCCCCTCTCTGCAGTGATTCTGAAAACTGGGTTTAAGGATGGCTGTTGTAGGAGGGATGGTTCCAGGATGGCTGGGGCTGTCCATCCATGGAAAGCAGGGTCTGGCTGGAGGCCCCTGCCTGACATTGAGCTTAAAAGTAACACACAGAGCCCAGCCTTGGCTTGGAGGAGGGCCAGCCAGTGAATTCCAGCTTGGTGCTCCTTTTCTTGGTCTCATTCTCTTCTTCCTTGCTCTACTTCATTTAGAGTTTTTCATGAGAGTCCAGACCTGTCTTAGGCAATGTGCTTTTGCACAGCACCTGGGGCTGGCTCCTGCCGCATGTTACAACACCCTGGCAAGGGCTCTGCTCTCATATTTTTCATCTGCCCCAGAGATTTCAAATGGCAGTTTCATTTTTCCTCTTTTAATTTAATTGAAGAATGTAAAAGGAGCTTTTGACTTTTACTAGTGGAACCTGAGGAGGACTGAAGCAGTTTAAACTTGACCGACCTTAATCATGCAGGGCACCCTTCTAAACTTTTGTTTACCTCCTGTGAGCTGCTGAAGAGAGGAGAGGGAAAAAAAAGAAAAAAGAAAAGGCAGCTTTCAGTTACTAAACCCCCTCGTGGTATTGAATTCTAACCAAGTACATCCAGCCCTGCCAGCCAGAAATGCCAAAAGGAGGAAAGCTGCTGAATCAGAGGAGAATCAGGATTGGGAGGATGGTAGGGAATATGAGAGTAGCACTAGGTGAGTTCATTTGACAGACTTATTGCTGTTTTGTGTTTGCAGATCATCTGGGAGCAAACTTCTTGAGGGTTTGTTTTTTTTTATTATTATTATCATCATCGCCGGGTTTTGTTCCTAAATTATTTAGCAAATGTTTTCTGCGAGCCACTTCCAGCATATAGATGAGTTATCCCCAGCTACTTGCTGGTCTGAGGAATAAGTTCTGCAGCTCTGAGCTGAGCCTGCAAAATGCCAAAAAGCTTTGAGCACCCTGGGCTGGGTAAACGGGGAGCTCCTGGTGCTCTGAACCCCTTGGCTTCAAATCTTATTGACAGGGTGTGGAGTGGCCACTTCAGCCCTGTGGTTTCCTTTCTGCTCCCCCAGTGAGGGACTCTTGAGGGCTCCCTGGTTTGGGAGCAGGGAAAGGTTTGGAAGCATGGAAAGGTTTGGGGAGCAGCAGCTTCTCCTCCTTTTGGAACTGGTTTGGAAGCATGGAAAGGTGAACCCTCTGCAGCAAGTTCTGAGGGAAAAATCATGGAAAATGGGCAAAAAATCACTGCTCATCCCACAGGTAAATGGTTCCCACATCCCTGGGTGCTGCACATTGTGAGGGAAAAATCCTGGAAAATGGGCACAAATCACTGCTCATCCCAGCATTCCCACACCCCTAGGGGCTGCACATTCTGCAGCAGGTTCTGAGGGGAAAATCATGGAAAATGGGCAAAAATCACTGCTCATCCCAGCATTCCCACACCCCTAGGGGCTGCACATTCTGCAGCAGGTTCTGAGGGGAAAATCATGGAAAATGGGCAAAAATCACCACTTATCCTATAAATAAAGCATTCCCACAGCCCTGGGAGCTGCACCTCCTCAGGGAAAAATCATGGAAAATGGACCAAAAAAAAAACCCAACAAAACAGGAAGGGTTTGGGGAGCAGCAGCTTTCTCCCCTTTTTGGAACTGGTTTGGGAGCATGGAAATGTTTGGAAGCATGGAAAGGTTTGGGGGGCAAGGAAAGGTTTTGGAGCACGGAAAGGCTGGGAGAGCAGCAGCTTCTCCCCTTTTTGGAACTGGTTTGGGGGCATGGAAAGGTTTGGGGAGCAGCAGCATCCTCCCCTCTGAATGTTTTGCAGCTGGAGGATTTCTCCATCTCTCACAGGAAGGCTCGTGCCACCTCCTCAGAGCCACCCTGGCACTTTGTCCCTGCTGCTGGAGCACGTGGAGGATGGGCACCGAGGGCCAGCAGCAGCACAGGGTCACCAGGCTGCTTTGGTGCCCTCAGGGGACCTTCAGGGCCTTCCCTGGCTCTGCAGTGCCCTGCCCTGTGGCTCCTTGGGGCAGATGGTCTAGCAGGCACCAGCAGTGAGTTTGGGGATGGTTTGGGAAGTTGCTTGAAGGGTGCCCTTCCCTGCCCCAGTGGAGTGGCCCTGGATGGACAGGGTGGACAAATGGCCCAACCTTGGCAGCCGTGGTGGCTGGGATGGAGCCCCCTCCTGCTGGGGGCTGGTCCAGACCCCCCAGATTTACCAGGCAGTCACTTCCCTTTTATTTCTCAGGCAGAGACATCTTTGACCCCAATGAAATAATCCCTCTGTTGGTGGGAGCTCCGAGCAAGTGCCCATTTCCCTGAGGTGTTTATTGGGGTGCCAACCCAAACCCAATCCGATTTTGAGGCACCAGGCAGCCCCTGTGGCACAATTTCAGCTCATTTATTGTCTTGAAAAATGCCAGTCTGGAGGCACTACAGGAAACTGAGGAGATACATCAGGAATGTCTTTGCTGAGCGTGGTTTGCTACAGGAAGCTGTGCAGTCATCAGCTGATTAATGCCAATTTATTTAGAAATAGTCTGGCCATGGCTGTCTGCTTCTCCAAAAGATCCTGGTGTGTCCTTCCTCCACCACACTCGCTGGAGCATGTTTGCTAAAGTTGCTGTTGCATATGCCTGGGCAATAAAACATTTACAGCTATTTCAGAAATTGCTGCAGTAGGCAATTTTCCTCATTAATTTTACCATTCTGGATGGGATTTCATGAGGTGTGAAGGCGTGCAGAGTCATACCTGACACTACCCCTGCTCCTGCTTGTAATGCCGAGCTCTTTAAGGAAAAATGAAATCAGAAGGGGATGTTTGGGGGGAAGTGGAAGTGGCAGCTCCACATCCAATGATCAGTCAGAGAATCACAGAATATCCTGGGCTGGAAGGGATCCACAAGGATCATCCATGTCCTGCTCCTGCAAATTTACTCTGATTGCTCTTTTCTCCTTCTTGCCCAAGACTATGGAGGCTTTAAAATACCTCCGGGACCCTGCAGGGAGGAACGGGCTATAAAAATATAACAATAATGATTTCTTCCTCCCGCCTCCATCTGAGGAATCTCCGAGCGTGTTTCAAATATCAAAGAGCAAGAAACCCATTGTAGTGCTGTCCCCTGGGTAAAGGTGGGAAAAGGAGGCCCTGAGAGGTAGAAGGAATTGTACAAGGCTAAACAGAAAGCCAGTATCACATCAGGAGACAGACTTGGGTGGAGGTTTTGGGTTCTGACCCTTTTTGTGGGAGTTGTCCCCATTTTGGGGGAGAATTTTTTTAATCTGTGCCCAAACACTTCATATCTGGTCAAGATTTGGATGTTTCCTGCAGAAAGAAGGCTTCTCTTCCATTTTAAAATGCACTAAAATATGACTACCACAGTAACAAATCAAAGAATGCTCTGCTCCATCCTTTATCCCAGAGCTGTAGCTCAGCCTGACTCTCCTGGAAATATTAAGACAGATGATGGATAGGGACAAGCCAAAGCAGAGAAGATCTGGAATTATTCTTTTCATATTCCAAAAGAAAGAGCTCGTGTTACTCCTACCACTTTCAAATTTGCCCCACTTTCTGGGGTAGATAAGGCTGGAATTTTGAAGGGCGACATCACGGATTGCTTTTCTTATTGATCGAGCTTTTAATGTGCCAACAATGAAAACAATAAAACTTGCATTTAAAAACAAACATTTCTAGCACAGGAGCTGCATTAAAATGACACAAATTGCTTTTGTGGGCTGAGTTTAACAGAACACCCATGAGGTTCCACTTAAAAACAACAAGCCAACAAAAATCAAATTGCATTGTTTTACAGGCAAACAAAATGGTGAGCACGCCTTGGGCTACGTTTTCAGCGTGTTTTCTTGGGAGATCAAAGCTTGAATCCCATTAACCCTTCAAATGTCAGCCTGGTGAGTTCCTTTCCTTTACCTCTGAGCTTCTGGTGCTGCCTCCAGCAGGGAGCCTGGCTCTGCTGCTCTTCCTCCTCCTCGTCTCCCCCACCAGCAGCATCTCCACGGAAGCACCACCTTGGGCAGAGTTCAAACAGCTCCTTTAGCCAGCCCACGTTGCTTTCCCATCTCACTGACTGGGGGTCAGAAGCCAGCACTAAAATACATTTTTTAAAATTTTATTTTTACTCTTTGCTGCCTTATCCCGCTGGCAAGCAGCTGAATGAGGTTTTGTTGGCCAGCAGAGCCAGTTTGGAGCAAATTTTAGGGTTTGTTGGGTCCTTGGTATGTTGGTGGTGGATAGCTGGTCACTCATAGTGAAGGAAAGCTGATTTATTTTGGTGTTTGTCACCTGTTCCAACAACAACGGGGCACCTCACGGGCTCCCTAACTAAATAAATGCCCACAAGATGCCACTTCCTGAGGGTTTGCTGCTTTCTCAGGGACAACAAATGGATATTTTGCACAAATATTCTGGTTCCATGTGGTGGGCCAGATCCTATTCTGCTTTCACCCTCATTTCCCTGCTCTGCTGGGACCTTGCTCCTTGTGTAAATACAAAACCCCTTCCAAGCAATTGTTAATTCCAAATATCTGCGTGTCCACATACCCCACAAAGATCAGGAAGGCTGAACAGATGCAGCATTCTGGGACTGGTTTGGGATGATGGAAGGGTTGGGAAGCATGGAAAGGTTTGGGGAGCAGCAGCCTTCTCCTCTTTTTGGAACTGGTTTGGAAACATGGAAAGGTTTGGGGAGCAAATGCATTCTCTCCCTCTTGGAACTGGTTTGGGAGCATGGAAAGGTTTGGGGAACATGGAGAGGTTTGGGGAGCAGCAGCATTCTCCCTCTTCCAGAACTGGTTTGGAAGCATGGAAAATTTTGAGGAGCAGCAGCATTCTTCCCTTTTTGGAACTGGTTTGGGAGCAGGGAAATGTTTGGAAGCATGGAAAGGTTTGGGGAAAGCAGCAGCTTCTCTCCCTTTTGGAACTGGTTTGGGGGCATGGAAATGTTTTGGGAGCAGGGAAAGGTTTGGAAGCATGGAAATGTTTTGGAGTCACCTGGGTGCTTCAGGCCCACACCCTTTGTTGCTCTGAATATTTGGCAGCTGGGGGATTATTCCATCCCAGCCTGTGGTGACACTGAGAGATCCATCGGATGCTTGAAGCATTTGGAAACTTGCCAGGAGAAAGGGGTCAAAAGGGAGGATTTTTTTTCCATGAAATCCAGAAAAGAAAGCACAAAAAGAAAGGGGAAGAAGGAGCCTGGAGTGAGGAGCACGGAGCTGTGGCAGAAGGTGGCTGTGGCCCGGCTCACCCAGGAGCAAACTGCACTTCCCCTTGCTGGGCCTCCTGTGCACATGCCAGAGCTGACTGCTGAAAGGCTGCAGCTCCAGTGCCAGCCCACAGCTGTGTGCAGCTGTGTCCAGCTGTGCCTCCCAGCCCCTCACAACTGGATTTTCACACAGGAACAGCCCCTTTCCAAAGGACTCCCCCCGGCTCAGCCTGCAGCCTGACTGTGGAGAGCACAGCCTGTTATTGGCAGGGTGTTTGGGGGAGGCTTTTACACCCCCAAATAACTCAGTCTGGGTTTGTTTTTCACCTGGGTGCTTCAGGCCCACACCCTTTGTTAGGAATGCCTCATCCTAGTTCCTTCCAAGGAAAAATGAAAGTTCACTTCACTGTGCTTTCCTTCTGAAGGATTGGGATGTGAAGGCCCAAAAGGCCAAGGATGCAAATCTGATCTCTCTGTGACCAGGGATGGGACCTGGGGGAACAACTGGAGCTGTGTCAAGGGAGGTTTTGTTGGATTTTAGGGAAAGGTTCTTCCCCCAGAGGGTGCCAGGCGCTGAGCAGCTCCCCTGGGAATGGGCACCAAGGCTGCCAGGGCTCCTCAGGGACAGGGAGGGATTTTTGGGATTGTGAAGGGCCAGGAGATGGACTGGATGACACTTCTCACTCAGGATGTTCTGTGATTCCATGAAATCAGCCCCCCAGGGCTGTGTCCTCCTAAACACCTGCAGGGACACCCTCCCACAGGATGGCAGTGCCTGTTTGTCACCCGGCAGTGCCTGTTTGTCACCCTACAGTGCCCATGGCAGAGCTCCTAAATCCCTGAATCTGTGCTAGAAACAGCAGGCACAGAATAAAATCCCCCTTTTCCCTTAATCTGTGCTACAAAATTCAGGTACAGAGTAAAATCTCCCTTCTCCCTAAATCTGTTCTTCAAACTACAGGCACAGAATAAAATCTCCCTTTTCCCTAAATCTGTGCTACAAAATTCAGGCACAGGATAAAATCCTTGTTTTCCCTAAATCTGTGCTACAAAATTCAGGCGCAGAATAAAATCTCCCTTTTCACCCTTGATGTGCAGGTGCTTCACAACAAACGCCATAAATCCGAGGAAAATGAGAAAGAATAAGAAGAATAGAAGAAGAGGAATATTTGACAGGTTTTTATTATTTTAGAGACTGGCTGATAATTGGATTGGATGGTTTTAAAGGTCTTTTCCAACCTGAATGACCCCATGAAGTTTGCTGGATGGTGCATAAGGTTAAAGGAGAATCTCTTACTCAGGAGCAGAAGGTACAGAAGTTTTGTCATCTTCACTTCTACCTTTACTTGACTCTAAATCTATCAGGAGGAAAAATGTATTTTATCAGGGGTGGGCAAAAAAAAACCCAACAAAAAACACCCCAGCCTTTTCCAATGCCTTTATTTCTGGCAGTTTTGGGGATATTTAGGAGTGGCAGAGGTTGTTATTGCATATAGGAAGGTTTTATTGCTTCCCCTTCAGTGCAAACTCAGTGTGTCTGTCCCCTCAATTTCCCCTTTTGCTACTGGGACGAGGAAATAAAGAGAAAGGAGGGAAATACCCAAAAAAGCAGCGCTCCTTTCCCTTTATCTGCCACTCAGAACCTGCACACGTGTTTTGGGGGAGAGGGGAAACCAGAATGTGTCTCCAGACAGCTGATTCTGCCTTCTCAGCCACGACCTGAGAGGAGCTGGGAGGGGATTGCCTGTGCCACCCTCTGCCAGTGATTTTGTCTCAGCAGCTCTTGCAGAGACTTGTCCCAAAAAATCCACATTCCACAGCCACACCTGCCAGGACGTTGCTTTGCCCGCAGTTTTCCTGGGGATTTTGGGAGTGTGGGGAGCTGCAGCAATGCCATGCTGGAAGCCCAGATTCCAGGCAGAATCCCCCTGCACAATGGGCTGCATTTGGAGAGCTTTGCTCCCAATGCAGAGCGCTGGCCGAGTCCAATTTGCAATGTGAAGCGAGGTGTGATTTTTCATTTCGTTTTTCATGATTTTTCTTTCCCCCCCCTAATCCAATCATCATTATCCTGCTCTGAGCCCCTCTGCCAAAGGCTGGTGCTGGTTTGGAATGCAGCTCCTTCCCCTGGTGCCAGCTTGCATGGAAGAAAGGCTGACCTGGGCACTGGGTGACCCAGCACTGGTGGCACAATGACAGGACTCCCCAGATCCTTTAAATCCATTCCCTGCTCCAAGGCTGCTTTTCAATTATCAGGGAATACCCCAGTTTTATCCCAGCTGTGGGAGGATGGATGTGCTTTCCACGGTGGAGAATTTGGGTGGATTTTGCCTCCATCTGAGGCTTGCTGTGATGTAGCACAGAAACATCATCCCCTTATGGGGTGCTGGTGGAGCCTTTGGGGTGGGAATGTGGGATCCCACCCCTCTGGAGTTCCCACAGGACTCTCCTTGACCCCACACATCCCATGGACACGCTGAGGTTGGTCAAGCTGAACCTTTCCCCCGGCTCTAGGTTCTCACAAGCCGTTCCTGTAAAGGAAAGTTAATATCTTGGGTTTTTCCTTTTGGGATAGCCAGGAAGCCAAAGCATCAAACCAGCAGGACATGGTGGGCTCCCAAGGCATCCTGGAGGCATTAGATATGGCTGGCATTCGATCCAACAACTGAGGCTTTCCTGCTTTATTGATTTCCCCTTTTTGTGCTCGTGCGCGCACAATGGGCCCCATTATGAGCGCCATGTGCGAGCCCCAGAGAAGGGCAGATGTTTCCCACCCAAAAAATTCATTCCTCTCGGGCTGAGACAGAGAGAAGCCTCTCCCCAGGACCTCCAAGGCACAGAGGTGCACGTTTCTGGGGGTTTGTGCACATTTGGCTCTTGGGGACAGGCAGAGAATTCCCTCCCTGCGTGGTTTGCTCACGTTCCCAGCAGGAAGAAAAGCTGGGATGGTGGAGGGGAGCGGCTGTGCTCAGCTGGAGCGTGCTGAGGGCTCTGGGCATGGCCACACCTGCACTTTGGGAGGGTTTTTTTCCCATCAGAATAATTTCCTGATTGTTGGCATTGATGCTTCTTGGATAAAAACGCTCTTGGAGGGGATGGGATTGAGGTGCAAGTGTTTAAAGAGGGATCTCTGAGTCTAAAAAGGGAATTCTAGGCCTAAAAGGGGATCAGCTAGGTGTGAAGGGAGATCTCTGGGTTTAAAAGGGGATCTCTAGGTCTGAAAAGGGATCTTTAGGTCCAAAAGGGGATTTCTAGGTCTCAAGGGGGATCTCTGTGTCTGAAAGGGAATCTCTGGGTCTGAAAGGGAATCTCTGGGTCTGAAAGGGAATCTCTGGGTCTAAAAAGGAAATATCCAGGTCTAGAAATGGGATCACTGGCTTTTCCAAGGGCTGTCTCCTGGGATGCAGGATGTGCACACCCCAAAAGTGGCAGGGGAAGAGCATCCCCAAACCAAACTCTTGTCACCAGCTCAGCCCAGAAAAAGTGTCCTTCCCTGTGCAGCTCCACTGAGCCAGGCCTCGTCCTGCCAGAGACACATTTCAGGAAAATCAGGGCAGGGATAAAACACAGGCTGTCCCCACATTGGTCACTTGGTACCTAAGTGAGGTGCAAATTGGGGTACCAGGGTGATAATGGGTGTTTAGCTCAGGAAAAGGTGCTGGAGAGAAATCTCTTGGAAAAAAAGGAAAATTCCAGTGTTTCCCAGGTGTGTCAAATGGGATCATGGTCTCCTGCAATGGAGTGGAAACAGAGAACACATAATTTCTAAACATTAAACCACAAAAATATTGATAAAGGTACACTTATTTAAGCTGCTTCCTCCTTGTGAAAAAACATTGTTTTGGAAAGAAAATCCCAATTTATTGACTCTGTTTCAACTCAAAATAGAGCATTCCTGAAGTGGAGGTGTGCTTCCCATCCTCTTCCAAATTAAATGCTCCAATTTTCCATTTGGAAATTACTTTTCACTTCCATTTTTGTATAGCACAGATATTTTTTTTTTTAAATCCAAAACAGAAACGGAGTTCTTTGGATTTTAGCTGGAGCTGAGGACGAAATATTCTGGGTGGGAACTGAGAGGATCTTTGAGCATCTCAACATTCTGAGCCCTCCTTCTTGTGATTTTCCAACATACGCCTCAAAATGTGGGAAAAACCAGAAATCCAGGAGAGATTCCAGCTTACAAGGAGCAGCTCAGTGTGAAGGTCAGCTCTCCATGTTCTTGCACAGCACGTGCCAGAATATTTCACTGCTGGGACAGAAAGTCTGTATTTAAGTAGCAATAACTCACGGGAGGAATTGACAGGTTGGAATGCACCTGGTTCAGGCTGTTGCTCGCTAATATCATTCCCAGTTTTCTCTGCTGAAAGGCAGCTGGGATAGTTTATGGGATGTCCAGCCTTTCTTAGGGCTGTTTTACTTAAATATGCCCCCAAATTAAACTCGAGGGGTGGGATCCCTCGAGGGACAGATAAATTTAGGAGTGTGGTGGAGAGGCCTCTGTGTTTCCCACGTGGCTGTGCCAAACTCGTCCTTTTAAGGACGCCCCCAAAAACCAGAACTCCCCCCAAAAAAATCACCAGTTGCTTCTGAAAATCGAGGCCAAGCTCCTGAGCTGGCGATATTGTTTAAAAAACAATGGGGCTCGATTAGATGAGAATTATTTTAACACTTCGGAAGGCTGCCAAGTCATTTCCTTCTCCTTTATTGATTTTTTCCGTTGCCAGTAAATATATCTGCGGCAGCAGGATGAAAGGAGAGGGGGGGAAAAGCAAAGTGTTAAAAAGGAGACTGAAACAAGATCTGTCCCTGAACCTCTGGGAAGGAGGAGGACATTTTAAGGCAGAAGGAAGCAGGGGATTCATGGAGGCATTTCACGGGGTTAGACGTGGTAGCAGACAGCCCAATATTATTTTCCTTGCCTGATCCTTTACTTAGATTGGCTCCTGTTTCTTCCCCTCTTTGTGCAGCCCCTGCGTGAGCCGCTCTCCGTGTAAAGACATTCCACCTACATTCCTTTGCCACCGGGTGAGAGGAGGGGGGAGTGCAATTATGTGGGCTAGCGAGACACAAAAGGCTCTGCTCCACAGCTCAGGCTCATAAACTTCAGTTAACTTTCCACCCTTAAAAAAAATATTAAAAACCCCTCAAAAAAACAAACAAACAAACAAAAAAACCCAAACCAAAATCCACCAAAGACTCTGGTTTGCTCCCCTCCTGCCAGCCTGCAAGTGAAGGTTCCAGAGCTGTAACTATCTCACCTATAAATATTTCCTTCCCCAGCATTCTGTAGATCATCACAGAATAAATAGGTTTTCATTTTTTGGCAGCATCCACGCTTCTCTCTGGTTTTTTTTTACCTGCATCTTTTCTGTGCTAATCACAGAATCCCAGGATGGTTTGTGTTGGGAAGGACCTAAAAGCTCCTCTCATTCCATGAGCAGGGACAGCTTCCACAGGAAAGGGTGAGGTGGGAACAGGTTGAGAAGTTCCTTGGATAAAAAGGCCATAGGTGAATAATTTCCCAGGGATCCTTATGTCATAATGTTTATTGGGATCTGATGGGGGCCATTATGGATTTATCCAAGAAGTTTCCAGGCTACAGGTGTGACCCTGCTTTTCTCCATCCTGGAGAATCCTGCCACCATCCTGGCTCTAAATCCTGGGAATATCCCACCACAGGCACCAGGAGGAGGGAACTGGCTCTAGAAGGAGACATGGAGCTGTCTTTAAAAGCCCTGGGAGACAAAAACCCAGCAGTGATGAAATCCTCCAGCTGAGGAAGCTGGAGCGTGGAACAAACTGTTTAGAAGTTCACATAAACTGGACCTTTTCCAGGTGAACATCCTCAGGGCTGTGAGCAGGGCAGGGTTTTGTGATTCCACTTGTGAGCCCTGAACTCCATTAGCTGGGCTCTCTCCATGTGCAGGGCTTTGGAAATGCTGCTGCCCTGCTTTCTGTATTGATTTCTGTGCCCCTGCACTCCTTCTTCCCATTTTGTCTAATAAGCAAATTTCATTACCTGACTTCACAATTTTTCCTCTGGGCCATTAGAATTGCTTGACTGTATTCCTGGCAGAGCCCTTAATTAGAGATGGATCAGAACTGATGTCATTAAACTGATCCATTAACCACACTCTTCCTGTGACTCCAAACGCAGGTGGCTCAGAGAAAATGTGACCTGGATCCAAATCGCCACTGAGTTCCCTGTGCCGAGCCCCAAACCTCCTCAGCCAGCCAAGGATGGAGAAGAAAAGTCAAATTAAACCTTCCACAGATTCTGCCTCAGTTGTCCTGACACAGGAAATGTCACTGGGTTTATCCTGCAACCAAAACATTTGTGATGTTTAAATGATTTCATTTCTCACAGCGCTTTTTGGTGGGCTGGTCCTTACACCAACAAGGTAAAAATGTTATCAGTTTTCCTCTAGTCACATAAAAACCCTCTGAGACACAGCCTTTCTTCTTTAGGCACCCTTGAGAGCTCTCTGGAAGCCAGACCAATTTTTATGTTTCCCTATAAACCCCAGTTAGGGTGGAATCCATAGGTCGAGAGAGACATTTTGGCTTTCTGCTGCCTTGTCCAGCAGCCTGGGCACTTGCTGAAATAAATTATAGCTCTTTTTAGAGCTGGACGTGGCCAAAGGTGGACACATTGGAGCTGAACACGATGATCTCAAAAGAGATGCTCTGAATTAAGCAGGAGGTTGCTAAGCCACGAGACTGCTGCAGTCTCCAACAAAAGTTACAGCGCTGAGTCCTTGCACAGAATGGGGTTTTCTGAGGGAAAAAAATCTGCAAGGACATAACCTGAGCTGGTTATGGCTGGAAAAACCTCCTGAAGTTACCCAGGATTTCATCTTGTACCTTTTACAGCACCCACAAGCAAACCAAGCAAAACCAAAGAGCCTCCCTTGCCCCAAACTCTGGAGTCTGCAGACTGAATTCTGCCTGCCTCTGGTGATTATATTTATTTATATGGACACTCAAATCAAAATAATGTTTCATTTTTCCCCATTCTTCATGAGCTGCTCCCGTTTTTCCCCAAGAATGGCTCAGCACATATCTCACATCATCCATCCTGAGGGCTGAGACTGGGTGGGCTTTAAGGTCCCTTCCAACCCAAACCATTCTAGGATTTTATGATCTTTCTAGAAAGTTTTTCCCACCTCTCCATCAGCCAGAGAGGGTTAATTTGGCCTTTCCCTGGGCAGCACCTGCTAGCAGGGTGGGGTGTTCCCTCACACAGCTTGTCAGAGGCAAATTATTATTATTATTATTATTATTATTATTATTATTATTATTATTATTATTATTATTATTATTATTATTTTGTGAAATAACACGTTCCTTTGTCTCTGTCCTACCCCACAACCTTCAATCGAGCCTCGCTGGTCTCTCAGCCCTCGCTGCCAATTTTGCTGCTTTCCCTGCTTGCAGAAACCTTAACTCTGTGTTTGAATTGGCCTGCAGGATGTGTTTGAGGAGGGCCAGAGACCGAACAAAAACGGGAGGCTCTCATCCCCCCAAAAAGAAGCGTAATTTGCCTTTAAAGGCTCTTAAACAGCAAACACATTCTGTCTGATCCTCCTTAATAAAGTATCCCAGCAGTGCTACAGTGCCTTATTTGAGGTCTGTGCAGTCTCATTAAATTTGATGTGTCACAGAGGGCTTGGACATGTGAAAGGGAGGCTGCAGGAACCAGGAGAGTGAAGTTTGCCAGATTTGCTGAGGAAAAATGATTCATTATGGCTTTTCCAAATGGACACCCTTCAGGCTCCCCGCTCCATTGATTGTGAGTGCAGGGGCCGCCGCAGCCGGCACATTTAACCCTTGTTAACAGCTGCTCAAATTAAGGGTTCGGTCTGATCTGGGGACATGTGCTCACACCCGTGTGCTGGGAGTGAGGGAAAGAAAAGTTCTGAAAGGTTTAAGGGCCCTTGGAAACGCGGGGCTGGCTCTGCTGTAGGGCAGAGGCTCCCGGGGGTGCAGAGTTGTCTGTGAGCCAGCCCTGCACCCAGAAGAGATGCTCAGAGCAGCATCCTGCACCCCAGCGCCTTGGGAAAGGGTCAGGGGGTGCTGGGAAGTGTTTTGGGGCCATCCCCTGTGGTGTAGCTGGGGTTTGAGACCGGGATGTGCTGGGGCCATGGAGCTGCACAAGGACCCCTTTGGTGGGGCCCTCTCCTCTCCTCTCCTCTCCTCTCCTCTCCTCTCCTC
>VYXF01006610.1:97775-125133 GCA_013397295.1 Polioptila caerulea
CAGAAAGCCCCCAAAGTGCAAACAGCAGCAAAGTGAGGAGAGCAATGTGGGACTGCATCACCTGGAGATGGAATGGGACAATGAACCCCAGTATGGAAATGGACCAAAACTTACAAAGTTGTGAAAACTCCTGACTCTGAGTCCATCTTGGGTGCAGCCCCAGCCAGGCTCTGGTACTGCCCAAGGTGGATCCTTTAAAAGCCTTTTACTAAATCCCTGCTTTATTCCTTTAACACTAGGAATGTCCATGCTCTGTTCTAGGGAGCCTCTCCAGGCATCACTTTCAGCTCAGAATATTCTGTGATCTGGGAATAAAAGTGGCTCAATCTCGAAAAAAACTTCTCTGGTGTCTCCCCCGTGCTTTGCTGGGAGCAGGGCAGGTTCTCTCTGCACCTTTTCTGTGCTGGTGATGGGTGAGGAGAAGGGAGGGTTGGACAGGTGATGCAGGGATGATACCAGCACAGAGTGATGCTATTTTGGAATATAGAGACAGGTTAGGAGGGACACCCAAAAAGCCACCTGAGCTTAGCTGGATGCTGTCCTGGGTCAGTGACTGCAGGCAGCAGCAGGAATCAGGGAATTTAGGGATTCCCACACTGCCCTTGGGATGGGAGAAGTGATAGAGCCAGGACTGAAGGCATGGAAAGGTGTTAACCCTGGGCAAGAGGCTGCAAAAATGAGCTCTTGAGCAACAGGCTCCTCACACATTGCATCCCCTTCCTCTCCCTCCTCTCTCCCCGAGAGCCTAAAATTCACAATACAGCCACATTTCAAGTCAGGACACCAGAGGGAAAAACAAAAAGAGAGGCAGGAAAACTGATCTGGGGGATCCATGTCTATTCCTTAGGATAGCAACAAAAAGGAGCCAACCCACCACGGGGGATTTCTTGATGCTGCAAAGAATTCTCCTGATTTGTGGCATCTGAGTGAGGGGGCCAGAAAGAAAAAACATTTGTGCTTTTAAAAAGGTTGTAAATCACGCCATGAATGTTCACCATTTACATTTTAAGTGAAATAGGATGTCAAACCATTTTGCTTTATGTTTATTTTCAAATACTGTAGGCTTTACTGTCCACTTTCTCCAGTGCCTGTGCCATTTAAATCATATTGTATATAGCCCAAGATGCAGGGGAATATAAATCTCCCAGGGTGTGTGTATACACCAATTATTCTTGGGAAATGCAGCCAGCCAGAGTTCACAGTACCTGACATACATGAATACAGTGGCCATGCTAACTCTGGACATCTTTTTTGGGGAAGATTCTTCCCCAGCATGGATTTAAGGGTAAATCCACCAGGTTTGGTGGTGTGACACAGGTAAAAAAAAGAAAATGCATGTAAAATGAGATCTTTTCATTTTGGGGAGCAAATGTCAGCTGTAGGCACATACAGATGCTGCGTGATAAATAAAGTCTCTCAACTGCATATTTAAACAAAGCATTAAAGCCTTCACACTTCCTGTTGGAGAAGTATTTTATTCCTTCCCCTTTATTTATACAGCGTGGCAGCAAGAGCAGGAATAAATTTCATCAGCTTCTCACTGCCTCACGGCCAGCAGAGACGCACAGGAACAAGATGAAACACTGTTCAAATAAAATGTAAATTGAACTCGCATGCCTTGTCCAGTAAAACACGGCAGGGCTTGGCCAGGGAGTGCGACGGGGCCTCGGGAGGGCTGAGCTGGGCGTGGGCCAGCACTGAGGGGAGTTGTGGGGGTATCAGGATCCAGCCTTTGGGCTCGGCTCCATCCCTGTGTCCATCCTGGGAGCAGGCCCAGCCGTTCCCTGGGTGCTGCTGCTGGGGAAGGTTGGTTTCTCCTGGAGCTGTGCCTCGGTTTTGCTTCGCTCAGCCTTTAACAAGGTGAGAGTTCCCACCAGGGGAAGCGCTCTGTGCTGTCCCATCTCTGGCCTTTCCTGAGCTCGTGTCTTTTCAGCTGTTCCCCAAAGGTTTGCTTCTGTTCCAGCCTCCCCACAGTGTGAATATTTTGTGGGTACAAACCCTGCTGTGACCTCTGGTGTCTCACAGGTGACACAGGACTGAGGGTGGGGCCGTGCTCAGCGTGACCCCCCTGCTCTGCAGGAACCCTCTGTGCCCAGTTTGTGCTTTCTGGACAGAGGAACTCGCCGTGTTCTCAGGAAAAAATATTTCCCTCCCAGCAGCATAATGAGAGGTTTGATTGCCTCGCCTTGAAAAGGGCTCCCCTGGGCTCAGGAAGGGGGAAAATCCATGTGGATTGACATCACCTGAGCTGCTCAGGTGGAAATGATCAGGTGAGGGGCAGTGCCCTGCCTGCAGAGCAGCACTGGAGTCGTCCCTGTCCTCTACAAACCCAGATAAATTGGAGCTTTTGGGAATTTGATTATTGTTCTGCCTTAATTTGTACATGTCTGCCTCGCAGTGTAGCTGGAAACTCAGCTCAGAGGCAGTGCTAGACCTTCCCTGAGCCACCCTCCTGGTTAATTAAAAGATATTCTCCCCTGTAGCTCCTAGCCCAAATCCCATTTACCAGGCTTTCTCATGGGCAAAGAAAGGCTGAAATTCAAGCTGTAAGGGCTAAATGGATCCACATTGTGCTGTGGAAAAAGAAAAAACCCAGCCCACATCCCAATTCAGTTAGCTGCTTAAAACGCTGCCTTGCTTATTGCCATTGTTAGAAAACCTCATAAATCATGAGATTACTTTCTCAGGGTCTGTCCTAGGAGCTGTCCTGAGGGTGGAGAGATTTAGGCAAGCGCAGGAAATCGGGATGTTGGCTCAGCACACGTTCAAATCAGTGGCCAGGAGTAAATCCCCCTGCCCCAGAGACCCCCAAGGCCAAGCCTTGCACACCAGGGATTTGCACAGCCTGAGGATTGTGGAGCCTCCAAAGCATTTTAGGGAGCTTGCGAGGCTCTGCTGCTTTGTGTCTTACATTTAGGGTGGCTGAAGAGGCTTTGCAGTCACTCAGAACTCGGGATGCAGCTGAAATTCAGACATGTTGCATTATTCTGCCTTATATTTTCTGAAGGGTATTCCTCAGCTTTTTAGCATCCCGGGGTCTGGCAGCTCTTGGGATTGAAACTGGAGTACAAAAGATTTCTGTCCTGGAGTTGGTACCTCTGTTGTACTTCCAAAATCCCCGTGATTGAGGAGCTCTCCTGAACGGGGCAGGTGCATGTGCTGAAAAAAATTGTGGGTTGTCATTCCAGCCCAAATTCTGCTGGTGTTAGAGGTGATGTTTTGATAAACAGCTGATGGGATAAAACTGAAAAGGATGTACCCCCACTCGGACAAATCATGAAGCCCTTCCTCTAAAAATCTCATTCTTCACAAAAACCAGGAGTTTTTGTTCAGAGCATTCCTGTTGGTTTAATCTGTTGCGCCCTGCAGACCCCGAGTTTGACCCGATATCCCCGTTCTTCTATAGAAATGAGCTGGACTGAGCTGACCCTGCCCTTTCCCAGCAGTGGGACAGCACTGCCAGGGCAGGTTTCTCCTTTCCTTACCGGCGTGGCAGTGGCACAGCCCTTCCCAGCCCTGCCACTGACCTGTAGGGTGGCTGGGGGGAGCCTTTTCATCTTTCTCTGCTTTCATCTGGCTGGCTGAGGCTTTGGGGATGAAACGGGCTCTGTGTGCAGTGCTGAGCTCCACGGGCTCCTGCCCCACGCTGGGGCTGTGGCTCGGAGCCCACGGGGCCAGGAATGAACCCAGGGTGGGTCCAACCCCCCCTCCCTGACAGCAGCAGAGCACCTGGGCCTAAATTTAGCTGCAGACCTGCCACACTCCTCCAGTCAAACTGGGACAGCCTTGATCCGGGGCGAGCAGATAGGAGCAGTTCAGAGATAAAATATTCCAGGTTTTTCTCATTACAATTCTCCTCATGCAAGATTATCTTTGATTTTCCATAGCTCCTCCACACTGGCAGCCAGAGGCTTTGTTTAAAACACATCCATCATTATCACTGTAATGTATTATTATTATTATAACTTATTCATTCATATAGCATTTTTTCTCACAACAACCCAGGAATCAAAGTGGTTTACACTCTTGCTGTCTGAAAGCAATCTGAAAGGAGAAATTAAGGGCGGGGGGAGTGTTAAAAATACCTAAATAAATCTGTGAAACTGGTTTCAGGTTCACAGTGGAAACTCCAGGTCTAAGTAGGAAGGCAGAAAAATAATGGTGAGGAGCTGTGGGTAGCTGGGAAAGAAATTTTGTTGTGTAACAAGATATGAAAGAGAATTTAGAAGAGATTTTGCCTCGTCTCTGCCTTGAAGGATGTTCTCCAGGTAGCTGTGTGTGATACACAATAGCTCAGCTCTGAATCCAGAGCTTGCTTCAGCACAGGGACATCTGGGAGTTCAGGTGGAGATTTATGGCATAATGAATAAGGATGGGGGCTGATGCAGAATTCCAGTGATATTCACATTTTAGGTTCTGCAGGTTTGAGCTTTCTTTGTGGTTATATAAAAAAAAAACTCCAAACCCAGCCAAAAAAAAAAAAAGCAACCCCACAACTCCCAAACCAAGAGACACAAATAAATGAGAAGAAGGGACTTGTTTCTGTGAAAGAGGGGAGGTGAAACCCAAATGGCACCATAATCATGCCCTTCCAAAGATTGAAACCACCTCACATCTGCCTCACTCCAGCAAAACACAGCAAAAGGGCCTGGAAAGGTTGTGTGACATCTTGATTTTAGAGCTACCCAGACTGGAGAACCCTGAAGCCTTCAATAATTCATTGTTTTCTCCTCCTAATTTCCTTCCCTGCTCCGAACGTGCCCCGTGTATTTCTCGCTCAAGGTTTAGCTCAAGGTGATTCTGTTTGTGCAGCTTTTCCTTGCAGCCTCTTCCCTTTTTAATTTTAATGCAGCATTTTGAGTTTGTCTGCTGCAAACCTCGCTGTCTGCTTTGTGGAGTAGCAGGAAGGCAGGAAAAGATATGACTAAGGAAGATTATGATATCATTCTGGTTAAGTGCAAATGCATTTTAAAAAATGCTTTGGCTTCTTACCAAGAGGAAGTGACAGATGATCTTTGGCAATTTTATTAATGCATCTTTTCTGTGTTGTTCTGCATATCCCCATTAGTTTCTAGAAGCAGACAAGGACCAGCATTAATTTTCTAAATCTCTGCTGTCTTCTCTCGAAAAACCTTGTGTAGATATGGAAAACTCCATCCCAGATCTGAATTTTTTTTTTTTTTTTCCTTTATGTATATATGTGAAATCCTTATTTGAATATCTGCCCACTGGTTATTTTATATCATCATTTGCATAGTTCAGCTTCCTCCTGACTCCTCAGCAAGATTTAAATATAACAGCCACCATCCCAGCGTGTATTAACAGGTCTGGGATTTCACCTGGATGTCTTCAGAGAGCTGTCACGTTCCCAACTGGAAAATAAGGAAAAGAGCCACAGTGGCCAAGAATTTCCTGGACAACTTCCTGAGCAGTGCTGACAGCCAAGGAGCAGCTCCTCTGTCACCACCCCCTCTCTGATGTCACCCCTTAGGGTGACCTCCCAGGTGACCACGAGTGGCTGCTCTGGAAAATCTCTTTATCTGGCCACTGTCTTGCTCCAAACCAAGAGTTTTATCCTTCTTTTCTGCCCTGACTTCCTTCCTCCATGAGTCCAGAGCCTTTTCCAGTGGGATTATTTAATTCTAGCATGGAAGTCTGGCTATAAGAGCAGGTGTCCATCTGTCCAGGGGTGCAGAACGAGCCCGTTCCGAAGGCCATGTGGTGTTTTTGCCACAGGAACAGACAAGGGGCTAATTACAGTATCAGGGAAGTGCTGAGAGAGAACGAGTCAAATACAAAATATTCAATTCATTTAATATTCCTGATGAATAGGCAAATTACTCTAATCACATTAGTTATTCTATTCATTTATTAGCTAAGAGTGATTAGTAGTGAATAGCTGTAAGAGGATCTTCCAGGTGCAAAAATTAGGCATCTATAGTTTCATGATGTTTATTTTCAGCAGAAGATAATTGTCTCCTTAGCTCCTCTCAGACACACACACACACTGCCACACACAGACCCGCTCGCTTTTGTCCAGGCACAGGGGGGAGAAAAGGTAGGGGGAAAAAAAACCCACACAGGTGTGGAGAGATAAGGCCAATTCCCTGCAGAATTTAACAGGATTTATTTCAAAACAGTTGGGAAGAGATTTCTCCAAGATTACGCCAAGTTAATGCGGAGGGATTTGGATGGCGGTTCCCACGGAGCGCTCGGATAATGCCATTTTAAGCACCAGGCTCTGCTTCCTTCATGCTTGATTTGATCGTGCTGGAGAGTGGGAGCTCGGCTGGATGTGCAGCACAAAGGGGACCCAGGTCCCTCGTGTGACAGTGGCACTGCCACCCTGCTCTGGTGGCTGCCCCTGCCAGGCCCCGGATTCCTTCCGCTGCTGTTCCCATGGGATAAACGCAGAATCGAGGAATTGTTGAGTTGGAAGAGATGGCAAAGTCCATCTGATTCCATGAGCAGGGACATCTTCCACCATCCCTGGTTGTTCCAGCCTGGCCTTGCGCACTTCCAGGGATCCAGGGGCAGCCGCAGCTGCTCTGAGCACCCTGAGCCACCCTCACAGCCAAGAATCCCTTCCCAATATCCCACCTAACCCTGTGGTGGTTCATTTACAAATAATACCCAAGTCCGTAACTTTTCCAGGTGATTCCAAAACACGAGGTAAAGAAATAAAACCGGCTGAAATTCTGCCCTGAATTGTTTATAGGAATCCAGGAAAATATAAGAAAAACTCATCAGGGTGGCTGCCCAGCTCTTCCTGGGAGGGGAAAGGACCAGCAGACACATCCAGTGGGGGACAGGTAGCAAAAAAAGCAGGTTTGAGTTGGAAAGGACCTTAAAGAACGTTCTGTTCCACCCCCTGCCATGGCAGGGACACCTTCCACTAGCACAGGTTGCTCCAAACCCCATCCAAGCTGCCCTTGGACACTCCCAGGGATGGAGCAGCTCCCCTGGGGAGGGTTAGAGCGAGGGCAGGTGAAAGGGAATTTCTGCATCCTTAAACTTCGGCTCTTGCGCTGCCTCACCCCTCCCTTCACACCTCGAGGCTTGATGGATCCCACCAGGGCTCTGCAGCAGTTTGTCTGCAGGCACTCAAGTGCAGGATGGAGAGCTGGGACTGCAAGGCAGGCATTTCCCTGATTTCCCTGAGTGGGAAATCGATGGGCAGCAGCATTTGGAGAGCAAATTGACAGCGGTATTTACTCCTCGATCGCACGCGGCGCTGCCGCGGCGCCTTAATTCAATGTTCTCAGGCACTTTCAGGATGTTATGCTAAGCAAAGGCTGAGCTGTCATTACATTTTTATGAAGTCAATGCAGTTTCTAACAGCTCAGAAAAAAGAATTTACAAGAATTGATCAAATATCTCATTTTTCTAAGGGAATCTGCTGCTCTGGATTTCCCTGAGCTGTCAGCTCGCGTTGATATGATCTGATTGATGCTGTTTGCCACATTGAGAAACGTTGGGAGCTAATCTGTTTTAATCCCATTCTCTGTTTTTAATATAATACTCTTGAAGGTAACTGAAGGTTATTACTTATTTTAAATAGCTTAAATATTTGTGTCAAAACATTGTCCTCAAAGGTTCAAATCCAGCCTTTGCCACACGGCTTGAGGGAGAGAAAAAAAATTAAAAAAAAAAAAAAAAGAAAGAAAACCTCCGAGCCACCAATGCTGAGACCATTTGGAATGATCTAATCCATGCTTCAAATCCCTTTGTTCTCCTGTTCCCTTGCAGTGTTGGAGAGTTTGAGCTGAATGCCATTTATTGGATGGTTGGAGGGGGTGCTGGCTGCTAAGAGGTTTCTTCCCCAGGCTCTTTGGGGAGGCTGCATTTTTCCAGCTCCCAGTTTGCTCCCAGTTTGGAGGAAAGCTGCCATATCCCAGGGAATTTTCTTAAAAAAGCTAAGAATCCACAGGGGAAAACTGGTACCTTTATTGCTGGGGGAGAAAGTGGTGTTTTTCCAGGATTTTCAAACCGGTACTGGGGGGATTGATTAAAAAAAAAAAAGAAGTCCTGGGGTAATGAGAGTTGTACATTACCTTAGAGGAATCATTTATCTCTATGCCTGTTGTTTAGCTGGGTTTGCCAAGCTTGAAAATTTAGATTTATTGGTGCCAACACCAGCAATGGAAGCATTTAATGGGCTTGTGCTCTATGGAGGTGGTGAGGAAAAGCAACAGAAAATCAGGAGGTGGATGGGATTGTGCACCCATGGCTTTTTGTTGTTGTTGTTTCTTGGGAATAAAATAAGATTGCTGAAGGAAATGATGATTTTTAGGAAGATGGGTGCAAGCTTCTGGACCAGGATGAAAATTGCTGACATTTGAACTTTAAGTTACACCTTTCTCTGCCTGATCTTTGCTGTCCCAGTTTGCTGTGGCCACTCCCTGGCTGTGCCAGGACAAGGCTCCTCTCCCTTTTTCCAGAAGTCCTGTTTGGAGGCCCCCAAAGCACCCCCACATTTGCTTGTGCTTGTGTTCTGCTGGGGCTGCTGTTGTTCACCCCTCACCCTCAAACAGGGCTCGTGGTGGCTTTTTTTGGTTTGTTTTCTGAGGGATACGTTCAGATTGCTGAAAGAAATGNGCTGTGGCCACTCCCTGGCTGTGCCAGGACAAGGCTCCTCTCCCTTTTTCCAGAAGTCCTGTTTGGAGGCCCCCAAAGCACCCCCACATTTGCTTGTGCTTGTGTTCTGCTGGGGCTGCTGCTGTTTACCCCACACGCTCAAACAGGGCTCGCGGTGCCTTCGCAGGAGCAGATGTGAAGCACAATCTTGGACGCCTTCCCAGCCCTCGCTCCGAGCGTCCAAGTGCTCAGTATTTCCTGCACGAAGCCAGTCTAGTCTGACACAACGCCAGCTGCACGAAATGTGCTCTCCCAGCGAATGCTCAGCGTCTGGGTGGCTCGGGGCTCGCGCACAGAGCCGCCATTCCCAAATTTTTACCCCGTTCCCACCCCGTTTCCTCCCCAAACCTCCGGGCGCTCCCACAGGGAGCATCTGGGAGCAGCAGAGTTGGGTGAAATGAGGGGTTTTTGTCCCGAATCCCCCCGTGCACCTGCTGCTGCTGCTGCTGCANAGTCCCTGGAGCACCCCCACATTTGCTTGTGTTCTGCTGGGGCTGCTGCTGTTCACCCCTCACCCTCAAACAGGGCTCGTGGTGCCTTTTTATGGTTTGTTTTCTGAGGGATACATTGAGATTGCTGAAAGAAATGATGATTTTTAGGAAGATGAGTGCAAGGTGGGGGCAATGAATTAACTTCGAAGATTTATCGGAAGACCNTGTCTGGGTGGCTCGGGGCTCGCGCACAGAGCCGCCATTCCCAAATTTTTACCCCGTTCCCACCCCGTTTCCTCCCCAAACCTCCGGGCGCTCCCACAGGGAGCATCTGGGAGCAGCAGAGTTGGGTGAAATGAGGGGTTTTTGTCCCGAATCCCCCCGTGCACCTGCTGCTGCTGCTGCTGCACATCCTGCAGCAGCTGCCGCTGGACCTGTGGTGACCCAGCACAGCCCCTGGCAGTGGCTTTTTGGGCCGAGCTGTCCCCGTGGATGCACAAACCGCAGCCCAAAACCAAGGGATTTTTCCACCTGCTTTTGATTAAGTCTTCAGCTTCAGAGCGAACAGCTCCACGTGCACTTATGGTTTATGTAGATCAAGCGAAGTGGTGAGCACTGAGTCCCTCCCTGCCAAGTTTTCCCCTTGCTGTAGCACAGAGTCCACTTAAGAGCTACAATCTGGTTGCTTCATTTGCTTTCAAATTCGCCTCCCATTTGTTCCTCCAAGACATTTGGGTAAGTGGCAGCATCTGTCTTGTGTTTGTGTTATTCACACTGAATTTCCAAATGGACATTTCGAATGGGTGCAAGATGCTGCTCTGGCTTGGAAATCAGACTTCTCCAGGCTGTGCTTGGCTTATTAGATGTTAAATAGGCTGGGGCTGGATGTGGGGCTGGATGGAGACCTCCAGAGCAGAGCTGGAGCCTGGGCAAGGAGCGTTTTCCCCGCTGAATCTCCATCAGCCCGCGGTGACAGCGGAGGGCCACCCTGGGAAAGGTCACCTGTGTGAGGATGATGGAGGGTGCTTGGCCAGCTCCCAGCCCCCGGGTGAGCCGCATTCCGCTGGCCCAGGGGCCCTCTAGTGGCATTCCCGGCTGGATCTGCTCAGCCTGGCTCCTCCCTGGGTGGGCGATGTCCCTGCTGCGGGGGCAGGGGTGACCTGGGTGCCCATCGCTGTCTGCACCCTCCCCCGGCACCTTTCAGAGCCAAAGCGCAAACTGGGGTGTGAAAAAGTCACGTCAGGCTTCTTCACCTCATCATTTCTACCTTCTTTATTTCCTTTCTTTTTCTCATTCTTCAGCTTTTTTCCATCACGCCTTTCCCCAGTTTCCAGGCCCCCTTTTCAGTCTGTTTGTAAATAAATCTCCCTTCATCCATCCCCTTTCCCCTTAATCAATTTTTGGAGGTGTCAGAGAAATGGTTCAGATGTTCCCAGCAGCAAATAGAAGCTTTAAGTTGTTCCCTGATGGTTCTACTCCTTATCCCTTTCATTTACAGTGGGGGAGAAACACAGATAATTGCAGATCCTGTACATCTCAAACTGTTTGTGGTGATAGTTACAATTATCCAAAATAATTGGCAGAAAGATTTGGGGACTTAATGTGCCGGCCTAAATTAATACTTTTAAATGCTAGAATTGTACCAGCCTGTGTTTGTGCCATCCATGCTGGATCTCCTAAAATTGGCCATGCTGGCCATAAGGAGGCATATAAAGGTTGCTGGTGTTGTTTTAGGTTGGAGTTTATCTGAACAGCTATTAGGGAGGACAGGGGGGAATATCACTTGCACCCGTAGGAATCTGGGTTTTTCCTCAACTCATCCCACAAAGAGTTTAAATAGAGGCAAAATTTTCCTGTGCTGAGCCGTGCCCAGGTTGTGCTCACAGAAAGCCAACCCTCATCAGTGGCCCTGCTCCAGGCTGCAAGACAAACCCTCTTCTGGTTCCTCTGTCTCCATGGGAGGCATGGAACAGCAGCAGCTCATTTCTGGGAGTTTGAGGGAGAGGAAAACATCTGGAATTCCTGGGTAGGGCATTATTCCCCTTGTCTGGAGGAGCAGAGCTTCCCCACTGCTGAGCCCCACCACTGTCCCCAACAATAAGAGAGAAACGTTCCTTTGGGGAATTCTGAAATACTGGATTTGGGATCAGAGTCAGCCAGGGTTAAATACTTGTGCCAGTCTGAGTTTTGAGGGGTGTGCCTGGGCACTCTTTGGATGGAGGCAGCCAAAACCTCCAGGAAAGGGAGCTGGGCAGGGGCTGGGGGTGCAGACAGAGCTGGTGCCTCGCCCTCGTGCAGGCAGCTCAGAAAACAGACCCAGGCTTGGCTTTTGCCAAGAGACCTCACTCCCCCAGCAGCCAGACTGTGGGGAGAAAGACATTGGGAGTGAAGGGCTGACAGAGACTGACAGAAGCTTAGCACCCTGCTGGATGCAGCCTTTGGAAAGGGGCGATGAAAGAGAAAATCCTGGTCCCCGGTGCAGCCCTTTGTCTGCGAGATGCCAGGGAAGGCTGTGCCAAGGTGCTTTTCCCTGACCATCTGCCTCATGAGCCCACATGCCAGGCTCGATGCAATCCAAAGCCTGATAGCACACAGGCCTGCTGGTTTATGAGGCTCCATTTTGCAATTAAAACAAATATTTAGGATTTCTTCTAAATGAAGGGGCCAAGTCTTTGCGAGGGAAGTCTGGCGGGTCTGAGCAGGGTAAGGAGGCTCCCCTTGCTCTCCTGACAGAGGCAAATTGCACCAAGATTCCAGTCCAGAGGTCGTCTGTGTCATTTAGAAATCGTGCTGGACTTAAATAAAGAGAACTATGGAGAGTAAAAATGCAGATGGAGAGGGCACTGCCGGGGTAGGAGGTACATCCTCACCCTTCTGCTTGGCTTGGATCTCCAGTGATGGGCAAGGCAGGAAAGGTGGGGGTCACCCTCTTATCAGGGATGCTGATTTTGGCTTCACTTCTCCTTTTTCCCACAGGGCACCTGGGGGAAAACTCCATCCTGCCTCAGCCCGAGCCATTCTCCTGAGCTTTCAGGGACAGGATTTCTCTTGCAACAAGGCTCGATGTTTCCTGAGCTTCCTCCTAGTGCTCCCACCATGTTAAACAAATGCATATGCTTCCTGCAGATCCTTGGCAGTGCTCTGAATCAATCCTACATGGAAATGAGGAGGTCTGGCATGCCACTGTGCAATCCAATGGTCTCACACCCCGACAGAGCTCAGCTGCAGGTCATATGTTCCCCTCTGAACCATATTTTCTGATGAAAACCTTTTTGGCTGCAGCCTCAGAACCAGCTTGAGTTAAGTCAACAAGGCAGAGGAAGTGCCTTGGCCAAGATGAGATGACAACTTGGGAGCAGAGCTGGGACCAGAGCAGGGTCTCTTGACTCTCCTGGTTCTTTGTGGCTCTGGCTGATGGGCACAGGGGGAGTTCAAACCCATCCTTGCACACCTTTAGCTGCTCATACCTGTCTGAGAGGCAGAGAGAAGGACAAAAATGAACTCCCTGTGCAGAGGGATAATCCTTGGGCTCGTGGAAGAACCTCCAGGGTGTCAGACCTCCCCCATCCTGGTGTTAGGAGCTACCTACTCCCAGTTTTTAAGCTGTGCCATAAAAATGAGCGTGGGACCTCTTTTTTTTTTTCCCTGCTGGCGGGGTTCTGGCCGTCATTCCCTGTGGATGGTTTCTAGACACACATTCCTTTGTTTAGGAAGACCCTGTATTATGTTGACACAGCAGCATGTGGCACTGGAAAAGGAAATAGAAAAGGCTTTTGAACACAAACTGGGCTGGTGCTGGAAGAATGCAGGGTGTGAAAGGGGATTTGGTATTTGGGACCAGTTTTCAGTTGGAGCTGAAAATTCAGATTTTCCTCTTTCCTGCCTATGTTTTTCCACTTGTAGGGAATTTACCAGAGCAGGCAGGTCCAGTATGAGTGCAGTGGGTGAATTCCAGCAGGAATGTGTGGATGCTGTGGGGACAAGGAAACGCTGTGGAAGCTCTCTGGGTTCTTTGCCTTGTTCTTGTATCGTGGCGCAGCAACTCCCACTCTCCAAGCCTCAGTTCCTCCTCTGGGAATATTAATGCTTATTGGTAAAGTGCTTTCAGGGTTTGCCCATGAATTTTTAAAACACAACAGAATTGCCAAAAAAGAAAACAAAACAAAACAAACAAAAAAAAATCTGCTGTTTGGTTCCAAGTCAATAATTTGCCACCCTCCAAGGACCATGTCCTCAATCAAAACACATCTGTCGCAGCCAGCAAGGCTCCAGCAGCTTGTAACACCTGTGTCAGGAGTTATTCAGAGCTGTTCCATGGATTTCAGGTTGTTTCCTGATGGATATTCCATGAAATATGCCTCTCGAATGCCTCGCACACCCAGGGATCTGATTTAGCAGGCTCGAGCATGGATTGAATTCCTTGTCTTGCAGCAAACTCTCCGTGGGGCTGTGCTGGCTTTCCCCAGTGAAAGTAGGGACATTTTTTTATCTTCTGAAAAGGCTTTTTAGAAAAACAGAGAGTAAAGGAGCCTTTTAAGGCACGAGAATTGGGTTTAATCTCTCTGTGCCTCAGACAAATGGGGATAACTGATATTTTCCATGTGGCTTTGCTGGTTTAGGTTATAAGAACTTTCAGGGCAGGCACTTAGGGCCTCCCCTAATCTTGTGGGCTGCCTGGCAGGGCTGTGCCCCATTCCAGCCCAGGTGGGGTGGCAGGACAGGGTGCAGAATTCAGCCCCCACGTCTCTCTCTGCACTTGGCCTCTCCGCCCTGATTTGTTTATCTCTCAGGGGCCTTTCTGTTTTCAATTCCATTGTTCTTCACCTGGGAATTTCAGGCTATTATTTAATTTCCTTCCAGCTTTCAGCCCTCCCCCCGTGCCCTCAGGTCTCCATGGCCAGCCCCAGCCCCTCTGTGCAGGGAGTTTTTACTTTTCTGCCCCTCTGTGCGAGTCAGTTTTCGTTGGCTCCCGCAGCATCTCCTCTTGTCAAGGCATTATCCAGTGGGGAGCCTGATTATTTAGATTCCTTCAGCTTCCCCTTTTAATATATCTCCTCTGTGTCCTGCAGCCTGACCCCTGCCAAAGGACCTGCCACGAGGGTTGTTTCTCCCAGTCTGGAGCCCTCCCCCAGCTTCCCTTTCATCTGTGTTTTCTGAGAGCTCTGTGCTTCAGGCAGCAAAGTCAGAGCAGGGTTTGGGGCCTCTGGGCCCAGCGCTGGATCCCTCCCCCATCACCTGAGAAAAGGCAAAAACCCCTTCCAGGCCCAGCCTCGGAGGGGGTGGGGAATAGCTGAGCCCAGAGAGGGAAGGGAAACCATTTAATCCCTTTTATTTTTTAAGTTTGCAGTGTGGCTCCTAAGCACGGGCTGTGGGCACCCTGGAGCAGATCCTCTGCCGTGCTCTGCAGAGAGCTTTTAGGGCAGCAGAGCTGGGAGAAGTGAGGAGATCCCTAAAAATTCAGAGGGTGGTGGTATTGATGCCAGGCTGCTGCACTTGTGGGTCCAGAATGCCCAGTGGCACCAGTTTGAAACCCTCCATGGGGAATTTAGGGGGCCTCTCTCCAGGTTCAACACGAGGGAGAGATGCTGGCTGCTGTGATTTGATTCCCTACCCTATGGAAACCTCCCATCTCAAGAACATAAAGGTGATTTTTTCCAGCCCTCTGCCAGCATTTTGTGTGTAAAATTGCTGGAGGAGGAGGAGATCCATGGAGATCTCCAAACTCTAGGCCCCAAACCAAATAAAATATTGCCAGAATGCATTTAGCAAAGATGCTGCTGAGCGGGAAACAGAGAGGGAAAGATGGAAAGAGGCAGCTGGCAGCTTTTGGGGGTTTCTGTGCAGAGAGAAGAATGTTCAGGTGGATGGTTCCCCATTTTTGGCTCAGGTGAGGTGGCAGCCACACCCAGAGCAGGCAGTTTTCCACACAGCACTGCTTCTTATTCTTAAAATATCCTCAAATACACCTCCAAAACTGCTGTAAAACAGTTTTTCAGTGGTCTGGGGTGGTGTTGGACCTCTTTAGCTCCCACCTCTGGTCCCTCTCTGCAGCATCCCGTGAGAGATGGATGATTTGATCCTGGGAATTGTGTGTGGCCCAGGAGCTGCAGCTGGGTGTGAGAGCTGCTGTTCCCAGCTCCACCTTGGTTGGGTTTTTCCCTCGGTGCAGCCTTCCCAAGGAGAGGCAGGAAAGCCTTTGGAATCAGCCAGGAGTGGCTGTGGGTTGTCACTGTCTGTGCCATCTATCACCCAGCACAATGTGACACCTCAGCCAGGGAAATTCAGAGAGAAGCAGTTTTCTGTCAGCTCCAATTTACCAATAAGGCCTTAGAGAGCAGGGCCTGAGATGACTGCATTCTCGATGAAAACCTCTTTTAGAAACGTAACAGGACATTTTTCCTGGCCAAAAACTCAGCTAAAAGTGTTCCCCCTGCTTTTTCTACCGCCATCCGCGCCCTGGGTGAAGAGTACCACAGGATTTTGGCATTTTGAGAGTCAAAGGAGGGGCCTGGAATATTGTCCCTCATGCAGGGAGGTGTCCCAGCACTCATCTGAGCCTGAGAATCTGAGCAGGCCCTTGCTGAGATGCAAATAAAAAGTTATTAACATTAAGCAGCGGCTCATCATTGACATTTTCAAGGGGAGATGCTAAGATCATATTAAAGAAAATATGAAGCCATAGCTAAGGGCTGTTGCAGCCAAAATTTTATGGATCCTTCCAAGTTCTGGATGCTCCCCGAATTGCTAAGTTCACCCTGCTCTGGAAGTGAAGATTTGGGCTGAGCCTGCTGCAGTTACAGGTTCCATGCCCCTGATAAAATGCATTTATATCATCCCCAATATGTTCCATCCTCAGATATTTGGTTCCAGGAGTACAGCAGCACTCTCATATGGTTTTAAGTAAATCCCATGTTTCTCCAGGCCAAAAACTGTAGGCAAGTGATGTTACAGGAAGCAGAGATTTGACATCTGGATCAGAACTGCAATAGGCTTAAAACTCCCCTGACATGAACCTCACCCTTGGCAGTTCCCTGGGTGCTCCCAGGTGCTAAATTGTCCTTTCTCTGGCCATGTTTTGTGCTCCAGAGTGCAGTGGAAGAAAAAAAAATCCCACTGGTTCCTGTATTAGAAGGAGGAAAAGGTTTTCTCTGCATTGTTCTGAGGTGTCTGACTTGGGGTTTGCGCTGTGGAATTTGTGGAGTTGTCTCCATCCTTATTCTTCTCCCCTTCCTTTGGTTTGCAGTGACTCCTCAATGATTTAGCAGGCAGGGAAGAGAAGATGGGTTGGAGCCTCCACTGGTGTAAAAGGAACACAGAATCCCTGGTTTGGAGAGGTTTCTGTCATGTCCTGGCCCCATGAAGAGTCCAGCAGTGCTTCTTTTCCAAGGCCCAGAGCACAGATTAACTCAGAGCTCCAAACTCCTTGTTTTCCTTGGCACGGTGAGCCAGGAGAGCTTACATGGCAATCATACATTATACATGACATAGGCAGAGAGACAGAAAGCAAACAAAACTGAGATCAAATGCCCAGGAAACACAGCAGCCCAGGGCTCAGGGGGCTGAGAGCAGCCCCTCTCTGCGCCTTCCAGGGCAGGAACCCCACACAGGGTACAGAAAACAAAACCAAATCCACCTCCCTCCCAGCACCCATCTACAGGGAGGAGTGGGGGAAATGGAAGACTGGATGCTGGGGGTGTCCAGCCTGGAGAGGAGAAGCTCCAGGGAGAGCTCAGAGCCCCTGGGAGGGCCTGAAGGGGCTCCAGGAGAGCTGGAGAGGGACTGGGGACAAGGGATGGAGGGACAGGACACAGGGAATGGCTTCCACTGCCAGAGGGCAGGGCTGGATGGATTCCTTCCAAACCTTGGAAGGAAGTTTTTCCCTGTGAGGGTGGGCAGGCCCTGGAACTTGTTGAGTGGTGGACTTCCCACCCCTGGAAGTGTCCAAGGCCGGGTTGGACAGGCCTTGGAGCCACCTGGGATAGCAGGAGGTGTCCCTGCCCATGGAAAGGGGCTTGGAATGAGATGAGCTTTCATGTTCTTTTCCAACCCAAACCATTCTGGGTTTCTGTGCCTAATTCAGACTCCTGCAGTAGCTGTGAAGCGCCTGGTTTGCTGCTGTGATCAATAAAGAGATAAAGCCTGTTAGAAAAGTCAGTTTTAGGCCAGACTTGTGCTTTGGCCCTTTGGCAGAACCATTTTGTCCGGAGGGAGATATCTTAGGGATTGCAGGGCGGTGCCATGGATTCAGCTGCACAGCCCTGAGGGAAACTTGCTCTTCCTCAGTGTGGGACATTTCCAGCAGGATGGGGTTGGGGTGAGGATCTCCTTCCCCCATCCCTGTCCTCAAGCAGGTAAAGAAAAATGCCAAAGTTTCTGCTGTGAAAATGAACTAAAAAATACCCTTGCCACTCTCTGACGGTTCTTAAGCCGTGAGTGGCGTGTGTGTCAAAAAACAAATTTGAGGAGAAACATAATCTTGAGTAGTCTTTAGCAAAGCAACGGAAAGTCAAAGTATTTCTTGAGCCTTCTTTGTTTAATCCTGACACCGTGATTTATTCCCCAGTAACACATCCACCATCCCCCTCCACACACACGTCCACCAGGGCAACTGCTCCAAATTTTATTGGAAAAATATAAAACGGCTTTGCATTCTTACCTTTATTTCGAGACCTCCTACAAGAAACAGGAAGGGTAAACATGAAAGATCTGTTTCCTTTAAATTGTGAGTGTGGGGGAGTTTTCCTGTAGTGAAAGGACTGTTTTGAAAAGCCCTAAATGCTTTTGAATTGAATACATAGAAGTAATGTACACACGGTTTGAATTTACAGTTCTGGGTCTCCTATCCCCCTCCATATGAATCCTATAAGTCAGACGTGTTGCTACAGTGATTCCCACTGGGAAAGTCTGGACCTAGACTAGGAACAGCTGTAGATCTACAATCCACCAAAGTCGGCTTCTGAAACAGATATGAATTATTGGTTCAGTCAGATAAATATGGCTTTGCCTTTCCCCCACAGGCAACCACATATGGCACTTGGAAAGAATTAAAACCTTTACCCTTGGCCAGGTCTGGTTAAATAATGGCTCTTTCTTATACTTTCCCCCTCTCTCCATTTCCTCTCATTCATTCTTCTTTTCATTTTCCTTTCATGATCTTTTTGGCACCGGCATCCAAAATGTCACCTCCTCAAAGTGACCCCGAATTTTCCAGTGTCACCTACGGGGCTGCGGGAGCGCGGGCGAGGCAGACGGGTGGGAAAACATGGAGCTGTTATTCAGTGGGGCTGCAGCTCTGAAAGGAGGAACAAAACCACCTTTCTGCTGCTCAGCATGGCTCTACTGAGTCCAGGAAAGCCTCCGAGGCTGCTGCTACGTTGTCAGCTGAGCCTCGATTCACCCACCACCCCACAGTGTGTGCACAGGAGGGTGCTCTGCCCCCTTCTTAGGGTCCCCTCCTATACCAGAGTGGGTTTTATGTGCTTCAGCTCGGGTTGAAGAGCGAGGAACAATGGTCTGGGGGTGAGGGTGCCTCCCCCTCTGAGCTCCTTGTCCCCCTTGCCAGCTCCCTGTGCTGCTTGTGCCCCTCCAAACCCAGGGCACACAGGTGCCCAGCAGCATCCCTCAGAGGAGGGCTCAACCTCACAGCTATTAAAGGCTCTTACCTGCCTCTTGTGAGCTCCCTGATGCCCCCTCCTCTCTCTCTGCTCCCTCTTTCCCACCCTCAGTCACTCCTCAGCCCCATGAGCTGCCCTCTGGCCAAGCCCTCCACCAGCTCCAGCGCCGTTCCCTTCCTCGAGCTGCTTCGCGGGCTTTAAAAATCGGGAATTAAGAAACCTGTAAGTTGCTGCTTTATCTCATTATCTCCTGTTTTGCATTTTAATGTGCCTGCTCTAAAAAAGCCCTCATTGATATTCCGGTTCGGCATGTGTTTGTTTGTGTCTCTTGGGAAAATTTGCTACAGATATTACTAAGTCAAAAAACACACACAGGAGAGTTTGCTGCAGATTTTTCTTTCCTTTTTTTCCCTTTCTTGGAAGGAAGGTGGTATTTTCTTCACTTTCTTGAGTAGCAAAAGAGTGGAAATGGTGGGATTTTGAGGCAGCTCGGGATGTAAGGCACTGATCTTGGGGTCTCCAGCTCTGTGACTGGAGCTCCTGGGTTCTCCTGGTGGGAGAGTCCCAGCACAGCCTGGGGCTCTTGGGAATGTGCAGAGGAGCCTGGAAGGGCTGGGGATGGCTCGGGAAGAGGCCATGTGAGCAGGGGCAGGTGCATTCCAGCATCCCCCTGGCTCCAGCAGCAGCTCCAAGCTCGGAGTGAGTCCTGCTGCAAAGGTAGAGGGGAATAAACTTTGGTGGTTTCTCTCCACTACCCACTGCTCCAGAAAGACATTGCTAGGCCTTGGTTTTCCTCTCCCTTTTGAGGTGAAAGATGAGCTTTTCAGCCCTCTATGCAACCATGAAAACCCCTCTGGTGCTGCTGTTGAATTGTGGTTTAACTGCAGTGCTCCTGACGTGTTTCCACTGCTGCTTCCTGCTGTAATGCTATGGTTAGGGGGACTTGGGATGGGAGAAGCAACCCTCTGGAGGCAGTGATGCCTCTCCAATGCTTTGAGAGGGAGTTTAAATAGCTGCTTCAGACTAGACATTTAATTTTTTAGGGGAATAAAATTTACATGAGGTGAACCCCAGGTTGGCTGCTTGGGAAATCTGTGTCAAGCAAATCTTTGAACATGTTTTTAAAAATGCAGTTGTTTTCGACGTATCCTGGAGGATCATAAATGTTAAAACATCTCCTGTCAGCCTGGGACTCAGCACAAGGGGACTTCTTGATTGGATCTCGCTGCTTTGTGGCACTGGGTTTTGTACAGGTGGCATTTTTGTGGTGGGAGGGGAGGATCTGAGTTAAGAAATGAGGATGTGCTGAGTACTTTGTCAGCTTTAGGGCAGAGGATGATCTGGAAAGACCTGACAGCTCACAGAGATGCTGGATAAGCCAGCAGAGGCGTGTTCCCACCCAAAAGATGTGGTCACCTGTCCTGAGTCACCTTCCTCTGTTGTTGCTCTGGTGTAAGCAGTGGTGCAAGACCCCAACTCCCTCCCACTCACACATCCAGGTGTCTGTGCCTTGCTGGCACTTCTGCTGCTCTTTTTGCAGCTTTGAGCAGTGTCACCAGCTCTTTTGGTGACCTCTCCTTCACCCCTGAGGGGTCGGCAGCAAACGAAGGCGTCTCAGCAGAGTTTCTCTCTGTTCCTGGGTGAGCAGCTCAGCCTGGCTGAAGGGAACCATTCCTCACTCTCGTGTTCCTTCAGAGACCCGGTGCAGGAGGTGGAGCTGGGGTATTTGACACGGAGCCTGGGCTCCAGGGCTGTGTTCAGCCCCCTCTGTGCTGCACTTCCAGCCCAAATCTCTCCCGGGCTGGGGGCAGAGGCACATCCCAGTGCTCAGGGTGCTGCATTCACCCAGATCTCAGTGCCAGCAGAGACCCTCCCTGCCCCTGTGCTCTGCCACTTCAGCTCCCTTTTGCTGCTTTCGGAAGGAGAGGAGCTCCTCAAAACTGGGCTTCTCTGTGGCATGTCAGCTAAATACTGAAATGCAGGGCTCCCCCTCCCCTGGCAGAGACATCTCCAGCGTGATTTGTGGTTGGTGTGAGGGTGGCTGGGGTGTGGACCTGCTCACCTCCAGCGAGCACCTGCAAGTCCTGGCAGCATTTTGGCCCCCAGCCCACACCTGGGGACACATTTGGAGGCAGTGCCTGGCAGCACCCAGCCCCTCCCAGCACATCCTGCCCCGATGTGAGGCACCATTGTGCTCTAACATTTCACTGCCAGGATTCCTACCTTTTTATTGAAGTGTTGTAGGTGCTTTTTTTTCTTTCTTTTTCTATTTTTTTTTCTTTTAATGATCTTTTTATTTTCTCTGCGAGGTTTGATGTTTCCAGTGGGACCCCTGAAGGCAGTGCCTTTCTCTGCTGACCACCCTGACACTGTAGCCCCTGTCAGAGCTGCTGTGGGCAGAAGGGGGAATAAATGGGAAGTGCAAGGGATGAAATGGCATCGTTGCCAGATGCTCCAGCAAGGAAACACTTGGGGACCCTGTGATTTGTCCCTGCTGTGTGGCAGAGGCTGCTGCTGCACCGACAGCACCCCAGCCATGCACTTAACTGACTTTAAAAGCAGCCGAGGTGAAGCAATCCTCCTTTTTATTTTATTTTATTTTATTATTTTTTTTTTTTAAATACCCTGTGGTGCCGAACCGAAATCGCAGCCAGCTTCTATTTTGCGAGGGCTCGGGGAGAGAATGTTTTTATCTGGAGATACAATGACTGTCGCCCTGTAGCCTGCAGTTCCCATGCTGGTGCTGCCAGGGCCCATGAATGCGTGCTTTATGAGCTGCTCTCGCAGGTGTTCGGGGGGCATGTAATCACTAATGAATAGTGGGGACACACAAACTCGGGACAGGCTCTGGCACAGCCAGCCAGGCCAGGCAGTTGGCTTTTTTTTTTTTTTTTTNACCCGCGGGTGTTTGTTTTTTTTTTTTTTTTTTTTTTTTAAATCATTCTGTGAGAAAAAGCAGGGGAAAAAAATAAATAAAAATCCAGAGCTTTTCCTTCGAGAGCTGTCCCAGCTCGGTGGTCACCCAGCCCATTTACACACACCCAGATGGTAATTTGGGCACAGAATTCAATGTTTTGGGGTTTCTTTTGACTCCCTCAGGGAGAGATCCCTGAGGATGGGTGATGCTTCCATCCACATGGAGTTTGCAGGAGTTAATCTTGAGGGTTTTTGTGCTTTTGATGCTCCTGGCACTCCCTGTGCCAGGGCTTGTGCATAAAATAAGGAGCAGCGACTTCAGGAGGAGCACAGCCCTCGGAATCATCCGGAATGTGCGTGCTGGGGACGGGCCCCATTATGATAATGATGATTAATTTGCCATTAAGCCTGGCTGACCCTTCCCCTTGTCCCACCCTGCACAGGCACAAAGGGACAGGGCTGCACTTGCAGGGGCAGTTTTGGGTTTTGGCAGGCTGGGCTTCCCACCCCAAACAACGCGCTCTGGACAAAGTTCTGGGTGAGGAATAACAATAAAAGCAAGGCCAAGCAAAGCAGATTTTAAAAAGGGGGAAAATCTCTAATTGTTAACTGGTCTAACACCACAGCCCAGCAAAGGAGGGGAAGTCAGCCCAGTTTATTTTGGATAAGTGGTTTAAGCCCTCCTGGCTCCAAGCAGAGCAGAGGTGAGACCCCAGCAATCACACACCAGGTTTGGAGACCCCAGCAATCAAACACCAGCTTTGCTGACCCCAGCCTCGGGCTGGGTGTGGGAGGGAAAAAGGATTCTCCAAGCTGGGGAACACCAGAGTGCTCCCACAAAATTGATTTGGAGTCACTTTTGGCTTGGACAACCTGAGCTCCAGCTCACCTGTGGCTGCTACAGGTGGGGTGGAGGTGGCCACTGATTCCAGAACTGCTGGGTCTCAGCATGCCCAGAAAATCCACGTGCACAGGAATCCTACCTAGACCAAGTGGCAGGATTTCCCCTGGGAAAACTGCCAGTGATTTCTAATTATTATTATTATTATTGTTTTTATTTAAACGTTCCATGGAAGAGAATAGCCCCCAAGTTACGGCCACTTTTATCAGTCAGTGTCAGGTTAGCAGTTCTCTAAAAAGCAATATATCCTGCAGCCTGAAAGGAAGACACTATTTTGGAAAAAAAAAAAAAAAAAAATCAATATTCAGAGTGTGCAGCCCGAGCCAGTGGTTTTATTTGTGCTCATATTTTTCACTGCCTTTCTTTTACACCTCAAAGACACATTTATGATCTCCTCATGGTATTTCACTTCGGAGGTGATGGTGATGCCTTGAGAAAAAACAGATTTCACATTAATTTGACCCCCAAAGCCATTAGAGTGCTTGTGGAGCGGGGAAGTGGGAGTGCAGCTCTTGGATACTTGGCTGAATTTATCAGGAATTTGCCATTTTTGTGCTTGAGTTCTGCAGTACCGACACCCACAAAGGCCTCGTGTTGGGGCAGCACAAGTTATCCTTAGAAATAAAGGCAGAGGGAAGCATTCCCTGCCCTCCTGGAGGTGGTATCCCTGAAGGATTACCTAAAAATCCTAAATGCTGTCTGAACCTGCCAGGGAAAATAAAGCTTTGTTCATGTTTATAAGTGGAGGTTTTACCCTGCACAGGAGGAAGGAGAAATGCTGAGGGGATCTGCTACTAAATGAGGATAATTAGTGATGGGGAAGGATAAGACCCTGCGCTCACAGGGTGCCTTTCCCACTCGGGACTGGGCTGGTGCTGTGGTGTCTCCTCTAGGGCTGAGGAAAATGGGTGTGAGAGAAGCCGAAGATCATCTGCAGACTTGATGGCATGGTAGGAAAAACCATCATCAACCCTCCAAGTGCCAAAAGATGCTTTAGCCCTCAGCAATTGCAGCTTCGTGGTTGAATATTTTTAATTTTTTTTTTTTTTTTTGAGANNTGGGTTTTTTTGGTTTTTTTTTTTTTTTTTTTTTTTTTTTTTTTAGAGCATTCTGGCTCTTTGAGCATTTTTTGAGCAGCACCTGTAAAACAGCAATTATCCCGATTTCCATGAGGGAAATGATTCATGCAGGGAGGAGATCCCCACACCTTTGCACAGCTCTCCAGCAGGAGGTTGGCAGTGGTCTGGATCAGCTCAGGAGTAGCAGACAGGAATTTCAGGAGGCACACAGGGACCTAAACTCAGGGCACTGCATTCCCCGTGAGGACAAAGCTGCTGGAGCCCTCTGTCTTGACATAGAAAGGGAATTTCTCTGTAGTTTGTCACAGTCTTGGCTTTTCTTGGCTCATTTGTGCAAATAAAAAAGCACCCACCAAACAAAGACAGACAAGATTTGGTTTGGAGAAGGATGAATTTCCCCAGCCTGCATGGTGGCACCAAGCCTTTGCTTAAATTTGAATTTAAATTTATCACTGTGCATTGTGTTACATCCAGCTTTCCTTGTCCCTCATCTTCTCAGATGTGAGCACCCCTTCCCACCTTCCTGCAAGCTGTCCAGAATTCCTGCAGGCTCTGCCCCAGCACCTCACCCAGCTCAGCTCATCACCCACTGCTGGGTCCCTTTCTGCCAAGCTCATAATCACCCAGGAATATTTGGAATATTCCTGCCTCTGTCCAATAGCCCATACTTTTACCCCTGTTGGATTTCAGCCAGTTATTTCAGACGATTTCTCAATTTCTCCAGATAATTTTGAAGGCTGATTCTGACCTTACCATGCTGGCAGAGCTCTCCCAGCTCTGTGTTGTCCACAAATTTAATAAACATACTCTCTGTCAAGGTCAGCATGGAAAACGTGGAATAGAAACAGAAGCATGAAACCCTGCTAAAGATTGACACCAAAATTTCCCTCAAATTGTGCTGGTTTCAGCATGGAGGGAATGTAATTTCTGCCTGGAAAAATCCCAAGCTTGCATCTCTCCCAAATACTTCCAGCTCTGCTTTGTTGTTCAGATCTGTGTCTCACCTTAAAATTAAAACAAATAAGACATTCCCCATAGGACTGAAGCAACTTGGAGATTTTTAAAATCACAATTAACGGGACAAACACACTGGATTTCCATTCACAAGCATCTCCAAATCCCCCACGACTCTCCCTGGAATATTTTCCTACCTCCAGGACGAGGTGGAGCAGCCATTTTAATGCTGCACTGTTTAACCCCCCAACACGAGCTGTGGGGTTTGGGATATTCTGGGGAGCCACAAACTTCTCGTGCTGCAATCAGTCTCTTCCTAACTCGGAGCCGCCTGAAATTATAAATTGCTTCCCTCACCGATGCAAAATGCGGCGGCACAATGTGGTGATTGATGCTATAGAGGAAACTCTGGTACAGTTTGCACGCTCTCAAATAGAATCCTGGTGCAGGTGGGGGACTGAAGCATGGGGTAAATGCAGCTGATTAGATATTTTGTCTCATTCAGGAGCCTTTTCTGCCAGCACTATATGAGTGAATGCATATTGCATGAGGGGCCTGTTCCAAAGTCCATTGAAATGGAGTGAAAGGCTCCCGTTTTTTCCCTCGGCGTGCTTTGGAGCAGGGCAGAAACACTGTCAGGCACACACAACGGAGATGTTGCCTTGCAGTTTGAGGGGGACTGGCTCTCCTAATGGCAAAAACAAGTGTTTTTCCCCGTGATGTGTGGAGCCCTTAATGACAGCAGCTCCTCGGAGAGCCCCGGGATTTGCAAATATTGAATGCATTTCCATTTTGTGGGAATTGAAGGATGGAAAATTAAAGGAAGTGGCCGGGTCCTTAGAGAAGAGCTGGAGTCTTGACCTCTGCCGTAGCCTGGACATGCTGGGATGCTTATCCTGGCAGCAGGGCAGTGGGAATGTGGCTGGGATAATTCTCCTCACTTCCAGTGCCATTCCTGCTCGGCAAACGCCCTTTCCTTGCACGTCCAGAGGGTGACTCCAGCCAGGTTCTTGTTAGTCCAGGTAGGAGACAGCTTGTGCCACACCAAAAGGCAGCATGAACTAGGAAAAGAGCAGGGAAAATACAGTGTTGGCTGTTCTGGGGTCTTTTCTGGGGCCAGTCCCAGCAGGTCCCTCATCCTTGACTCCTGTCCCAGCAGTGCTGCACCCTCAGCTGGTCCAAGAGCAGGGCTGGGCCCAGGAATTCCTCTTTGAGCCCAGATTCCTCTTTGAGGTGTGAGGGCAAGCAATTGGGTTGGTTTTCCTCTGCATTTCCCAACCACGGGTGCGGATTTTTCTGTTTTCCGCAGAAAAGCCGCTTTGCCTCGCTTGCATTTTTGTGTTGGGAACAGCAGCGCTGGCTGCCACTCCTGCTCTGCAGAGGCTAAACCGAGGCACAAAAGGCACGGGCAGGGAATTTAATCACTTTTTGTGGGGACCTGAAGCCCGCAGGTGGGGCAGACACGCTGCCGAGGTAGGAGGAGAATCCTCACCTGCATCCCTGCGAGCATCTCGGGGTTTTTAGCTCAGGGGCTGGGGAGGGATCAGAGCCAGGTCTGTGTCCCCTGCCGCCTTTAGCTGCGTTTGTGCCTCCCCTAAACCTGCTGCATTTATTCTGGCGGCGTTTCTCCCTCTCGTGCCCCTCTTTTTTTGCCTCCCTCCTCTCCTTTTATAGTCACTCTCAGCTCCGAGGGGCGAGGGCAGCTCGCCAGAGCCTCCGACCTCCCCTGCCGGGAGCCCAAAATCCATCCCGAGCGCCGGCTCTGGTGCGGCTCCCGAACCGCTGCTTGGCAAATCAATCAATCAGTTAATCAATCAATCAATCACGGGATAAATACAGTGGCGGGCACCTCGAGCAGAACCGCTGGAGGTGCGGCCACCCCCTTGCAGCCCTCGCCGGTGAGCAGTAAATGGAACTTTGTTCCCTCTCGGAAGGGTTTGGTTGGTTTTTAATTTTTTCCCCCCCTCTTTTGCAGGTTTCTGGCGGTGCTCGAGACCTCCAAGAGGTCTGGGCGCGGATTGCAGTGACTTCCAACCCGGCTCCGGCTCTTTGTGCCATTATCTGCGGCTCTCCTTCTTTTTCCTCTCCCTCTTTCTTTAAAAAGCCATAAAACAGCGAGGACCATTCAGTGATTAAGATTATTTGGGTTCACTTCAGTCCTGGCACGGTGCTAATAAAATAATAATAATAAAAAACCCAACCCAGCGTTAAAGGGTTTGTTCTCTCATTTGCAGAAGAAACCGTCTCACTATGGGAATGGACAATTAACAGCATTTAAATGAGCTGAGCTTGGTCGTTTTCTCCCATTGTCTTTGTGCCTTTTGAATCATCTGGAATTGGATTTTCTCCGCTGTCTATTTTCCGGTGCGCTAAAATGTTTTACATAAATCACAGGGACCAGCCCCGAGCCGTAACCCCCTCATCCCCGCCGTCCACAGCGCCTGCAAAAACCAGGAGAACCTTGTGCTCGATCACCTGGATCTGTTACACCATTACAATCTTTGCAGATTGAGATTTTAATTTTTATTATCGTTCCCTACCATTTATATATATATATATATTTTTTTTTTTCCTTAAAGGAAATACAGCAGAGGGATGGGGAGGGCGTTCTCTCCCCGGTTCCGTATCCGCAGGCATTGCTGCCTTCATTAATTAAAAATGATAGCGAGGAGGAGAGCGAGCGGAGGGGTTTGATCTGTACATGGCAAAGGCAGCGTGGAGCCTCTTCTAAGACCTTTTTGGCGATGGATTTCAGCCCTTCTCTAGCACTGCAACCTCAGCGGGCTGCATCTCTATATTAAATATATATATAGGGGGTTTTTGGGG